>CAUJLB010000172.1:0-72883 GCA_963243735.1 Neocrepidodera transversa
TTTTCATTTATTTTCATCTATTTTAATTTGTTCTCATTTACTTTAATGTATTTACATGTATTTTCATTTGTTTTCATTTATTTACACGTTTTTTCATTTACTTTCATGTATTTCCATGAATTTTCATTTGTTTTTATTTATTTTTGTTTATTTTCATGTATTATCATTTATTTTCATTTATTTTCATTCTTATTTACTTTCATTTTTTTCATTTATTTTCATTTGTTTTTATTTATTTACATGTATTTTCATTTATTTTCATTTACTTTCATGTATTTACATGTATTTTCATTTTTTTTTATTTATTTACATGTTTTTTCATTTATTTTCATTTATTTTCATGTATTATCATTCATTATCATTTATCTTCATCTATTTTCATTTATTTTAATTTACTTTCATGTATTTTCATCTGCTTTCATTTATTTTCATGTATTATCATTTATTTTCATCTACTTTCATTTATTTTAATTTACTTTCATTTATTTACGTGTATTTTCAATTGTTTTCATTAATTTTTATTTATTTTCATGTATTATCATTTATTTTCATTTATCTTCATTTATTTTCATCTACTTTCATTTGTTTTAATTTATTTTCATTTATTTACATGAATTTTCATTTATTTTCATTTACTATCATGTATTTACATGTTTTTTCACTTGTTTTCATTTATTTTCATTTATATTCATTTATTTTCATCTACTTTCATTTATTTTCATTTGCTTTCGTGTATTTACATGTACTTTCATTTATTTTCATTTACTTTTATGTATTTACATGTATTTTCATTTATTTTCATTTATTTTTATGTATTTTCATGTATAATCATTAATTTTCATTTATTTTCATGTATTATCATTTATTTTTATTTATGTTCATTTATTTTTATCTACTTTCATTTACTTTTATGTATTTACATGTATTTTCATTTATTTTCATTTACTTTCATATTTTTACATGTATTTTCATTTGTTTTCATTTATTTTCATTTATTTTCGTCTATTTTCATTTGTTCTCATTTACTTTAATGTATTTACATGTATTTTCATTTGTTTTCATTTTTTTAAATGTATTTTCATTTACTTTCATGTATTTCCATGAATTTTCATTTGTTTTCATTTATTTTTATGTATTTTCATGTATTATCAATTATTTTCATGTATTAACATTTATTTTTATTTATGTTCATTTTTTTTTTCTACTTTCATTTACTTTTATGTATTTACATGTATTTTCATTTGTTTTCATTTGTTTTCATTTATTTTCATTTATTTTTATCTATTTTCATTTGTTCTCATTTACTTTAATGTATTTACATGTATTTTTATTTATTTTCACTTACTTTCATGTATTTACATATATTTTCATTTGTTTTCATTCATTTGCATTTATTTTCATCTATTTTCTTTTGTTCTCATTTACTTTAATGTATTTACATGTATTTTCATTTGTTTTCATTTATTTACACGTTTTTTCATTTACTTTCATGTATGTCCATGAATTTTCATTTGTTATTATTTATTTTTATGTATTTTCATGTATTATCATTTATTTTCATGTATTATCATTTGTTCTTATTTACTTTAATGTATTTACATGTATTTTCATTTGTTTTCATTTTTTTACACGTATTTTCATTTACTTTCATGTATTTCCATGAATTTTCATTTGTTTTTATTTATTTTTATGTATTTTCATGTATTATCATTTATTTTCATTTATTTTCATGTATTATCATTTATTTTTATTTATGTTCATTTATATTCATCTACTTTCATTTGTTTTCATTTACTTTTATCTATTTACATGTATTTTCATTTATTTTTATTTACTGTGATGTATTTACATGTATTTTCATTTGTTTTCATTTACTTACATTTATTTTCATTTATTTTCATTTATTTTCATTTATTTTCATTTATTTTCATTTATTTTCATTTATTTTCATTTATTTTCATTTATTTTCATTTATTTTCATTTATTTTCATTTATTTTCATTTATTTTCATTTATTTTCATTTATTTTCATTTATTTTCATTTATTTTCATTTATTTTCATTTACTTTCATTTATTTTCATTTATTTTCATTTATTTTCATTTATTTTCATTTATTTTCATTTATTTTCAGTTATTTTCATTTATTTTCATTTATTTTCATTTATTTTCATTTATTTTCATTTATTTTCATTTATTTTCATTTATTTTCATTTATTTTCATTTATTTTCATTTATTTTCATTTATTTTCATTTATTTTCATTTATTTTCATTTATTTTCATTTATTTTCATTTATTTTCATTTATTTTCATTTATTTTCATTTATTTTCATTGATTTTCATTTATTTTCATTTATTTTCATTTATTTTCATTTATTTTCATTTATTTTCATTTATTTTCATTTATTTTCATTTATTTTCATTTATTTTCATTTATTTTCATTTATTTTCATTTATTTTCATTTATTTTCATTTATTTTCATTTATTTTCATTTATTTTCATTTATTTTCATTTATTTTCATTTATTTTCATTTATTTTCATTTATTTTCATTTATTTTCATTTATTTTCATTTATTTTCATTTATTTTCATTTATTTTCATTTATTTTCATTTATTTTCATTTATTTTCATTTATTTTCATTTATTTTCATTTATTTTCATTTATTTTCATTTATTTTCATTTATTTTCATTTATTTTCATCTATTTTCATTTGTTCTCATTTACTTTAATGTATTTACATGTATTTTCATTTATTTTCATTTACTTTCATGTATTTACATGTATTTTCATTTGTTTTCATATATTTTCATTTATTTTCATCTATTTTAATTTGTTCTCATTTACTTTAATGTATTTACATGTATTTTCATTTGTTTTCATTTTTTTAAATGTATTTTCATTTACTTTCATGTATTTCCATGAATTTTCATTTGTTTTCATTTATTTTTATGTTTTTTCATGTATTATCAATTATTTTCATGTATTAACATTTATTTTTATTTATGTTCATTTTTTTTTTCTACTTTCATTTACTTTTATGTATTTACATGTATTTTCATTTGTTTTCATTTGTTTTCATTTATTTTCATTTATTTTTATCTATTTTCATTTGTTCTCATTTACTTTAATGTATTTACATGTATTTTTATTTATTTTCATTTACTTTCATGTATTTACATATATTTTCATTTGTTTTCATTTATTTGCATTTATTTTCATCTATTTTCTTTTGTTCTCATTTACTTTAATGTATATACATGTATTTTCATTTGTTTTCATTTATTTACACGTTTTTTCATTTACTTTCATGTATGTCCATGAATTTTCATTTGTTTTTATTTATTTTTATGTATTTTCATGTATTATCATTTATTTTCATGTATTATCATTTGTTCTTATTTACTTTAATGTATTTACATGTATTTTCATTTGTTTTCATTTTTTTACACGTATTTTCATTTACTTTCATGTATTTCCATGAATTTTCATTTGTTTTTATTTATTTTTATGTATTTTCATGTATTATCATTTATTTTCATTTATTTTCATGTATTATCATTTATTTTTATTTATGTTCATTTATTTTCATCTACTTTCATTTGTTTTCATTTACTTTTATCTATTTACATGTATTTTCATTTATTTTTATTTACTGTGATGTATTTACATGTATTTTCATTTGTTTTCATTTACTTACATTTATTTTCATTTATTTTCATTTATTTTCATTTATTTTCATTTATTTTCATTTATTTTCATTTATTTTCATTTATTTTCATTTATTTTCATTTATTTTCATTTATTTTCATTTATTTTCATTTATTTTCATTTATTTTCATTTATTTTCATTTATTTTCATTTACTTTCATTTATTTTCATTTATTTTCATTTATTTTCATTTATTTTCATTTATTTTCAGTTATTTTCATTTATTTTCATTTATTTTCATTTATTTTCATTTATTTTCATTTATTTTCATTTATTTTCATTTATTTTCATTTATTTTCATTTATTTTCATTTATTTTCATTTATTTTCATTTATTTTCATTTATTTTCATTTATTTTCATTTATTTTCATTTATTTTCATTTATTTTCATTTATTTTCATTTATTTTCATTTATTTTCATTTATTTTCATTTATTTTCATTTATTTTCATTTATTTTCATTTATTTTCATTTATTTTCATTGATTTTCATTTATTTTCATTTATTTTCATTTATTTTCATTTATTTTCATTTATTTTCATTTATTTTCATTTATTTTCATTTATTTTCATTTATTTTCATTTATTTTCATTTATTTTCATTTATTTTCATTTATTTTCATTTATTTTCATTTATTTTCATTTATTTTCATTTATTTTCATTTATTTTCATTTATTTTCATTTATTTTCATTTATTTTCATTTATTTTCATTTATTTTCATTTATTTTCATTTATTTTCATTTATTTTCATTTATTTTCATTTATTTTCATTTATTTTCATTTATTTTCATTTATTTTCATTTATTTTCATTTATTTTCATTTATTTTCATTTATTTTCATCTATTTTCATTTGTTCTCATTTACTTTAATGTATTTACATGTATTTTCATTTATTTTCATTTACTTTCATGTATTTACATGTATTTTCATTTGTTTTCATATATTTTCATTTATTTTCATCTATTTTAATTTGTTCTCATTTACTTTAATGTATTTACATGTATTTTCATTTGTTTTCATTTATTTACACGTTTTTTCATTTACTTTCATGTATTTCCATGAATTTTCATTTGTTTTTATTTATTTTTGTTTATTTTCATGTATTATCATTTATTTTCATTTATTTTCATTCTTATTTACTTTCATTTTTTTCATTTATTTTCATTTGTTTTTATTTATTTACATGTATTTTCATTTATTTTCATTTACTTTCATGTATTTACATGTATTTTCATTTTTTTTTATTTATTTACATGTTTTTTCATTTATTTTCATTTATTTTCATGTATTATCATTCATTATCATTTATCTTCATCTATTTTCATTTATTTTAATTTACTTTCATGTATTTTCATCTGCTTTCATTTATTTTCATGTATTATCATTTATTTTCATCTACTTTCATTTATTTTAATTTACTTTCATTTATTTACGTGTATTTTCAATTGTTTTCATTAATTTTTATTTATTTTCATGTATTATCATTTATTTTCATTTATCTTCATTTATTTTCATCTACTTTCATTTGTTTTAATTTATTTTCATTTATTTACATGAATTTTCATTTATTTTCATTTACTATCATGTATTTACATGTTTTTTCACTTGTTTTCATTTATTTTCATTTATATTCATTTATTTTCATCTACTTTCATTTATTTTCATTTGCTTTCGTGTATTTACATGTACTTTCATTTATTTTCATTTACTTTTATGTATTTACATGTATTTTCATTTATTTTCATTTATTTTTATGTATTTTCATGTATAATCATTAATTTTCATTTATTTTCATGTATTATCATTTATTTTTATTTATGTTCATTTATTTTTATCTACTTTCATTTACTTTTATGTATTTACATGTATTTTCATTTATTTTCATTTACTTTCATATTTTTACATGTATTTTCATTTGTTTTCATTTATTTTCATTTATTTTCGTCTATTTTCATTTGTTCTCATTTACTTTAATGTATTTACATGTATTTTCATTTGTTTTCATTTTTTTAAATGTATTTTCATTTACTTTCATGTATTTCCATGAATTTTCATTTGTTTTCATTTATTTTTATGTATTTTCATGTATTATCAATTATTTTCATGTATTAACATTTATTTTTATTTATGTTCATTTTTTTTTTCTACTTTCATTTACTTTTATGTATTTACATGTATTTTCATTTGTTTTCATTTGTTTTCATTTATTTTCATTTATTTTTATCTATTTTCATTTGTTCTCATTTACTTTAATGTATTTACATGTATTTTTATTTATTTTCACTTACTTTCATGTATTTACATATATTTTCATTTGTTTTCATTTATTTGCATTTATTTTCATCTATTTTCTTTTGTTCTCATTTACTTTAATGTATTTACATGTATTTTCATTTGTTTTCATTTATTTACACGTTTTTTCATTTACTTTCATGTATGTCCATGAATTTTCATTTGTTATTATTTATTTTTATGTATTTTCATGTATTATCATTTATTTTCATGTATTATCATTTGTTCTTATTTACTTTAATGTATTTACATGTATTTTCATTTGTTTTCATTTTTTTACACGTATTTTCATTTACTTTCATGTATTTCCATGAATTTTCATTTGTTTTTATTTATTTTTATGTATTTTCATGTATTATCATTTATTTTCATTTATTTTCATGTATTATCATTTATTTTTATTTATGTTCATTTATTTTCATCTACTTTCATTTGTTTTCATTTACTTTTATCTATTTACATGTATTTTCATTTATTTTTATTTACTGTGATGTATTTACATGTATTTTCATTTGTTTTCATTTACTTACATTTATTTTCATTTATTTTCATTTATTTTCATTTATTTTCATTTATTTTCATTTATTTTCATTTATTTTCATTTATTTTCATTTATTTTCATTTATTTTCATTTATTTTCATTTATTTTCATTTATTTTCATTTACTTTCATTTATTTTCATTTATTTTCATTTATTTTCATTTATTTTCATTTATTTTCATTTATTTTCAGTTATTTTCATTTATTTTCATTTATTTTCATTTATTTTCATTTATTTTCATTTATTTTCATTTATTTTCATTTATTTTCATTTATTTTCATTTATTTTCATTTATTTTCATTTATTTTCATTTATTTTCATTTATTTTCATTTATTTTCATTTATTTTCATTTATTTTCATTTATTTTCATTTATTTTCATTGATTTTCATTTATTTTCATTTATTTTCATTTATTTTCATTTATTTTCATTTATTTTCATTTATTTTCATTTATTTTCATTTATTTTCATTTATTTTCATTTATTTTCATTTATTTTCATTTATTTTCATTTATTTTCATTTATTTTCATTTATTTTCATTTATTTTCATTTATTTTCATTTATTTTCATTTATTTTCATTTATTTTCATTTATTTTCATTTATTTTCATTTATTTTCATTTATTTTCATTTATTTTCATTTATTTTCATTTATTTTCATTTATTTTCATTTATTTTCATTTATTTTCATTTATTTTCATTTATTTTCATTTATTTTCATTTATTTTCATTTATTTTCATTTATTTTCATTTATTTTCATTTATTTTCATTTATTTTCATTTATTTTCATTTATTTTCATTTATTTTCATCTATTTTCATTTGTTCTCATTTACTTTAATGTATTTACATGTATTTTCATTTATTTTCATTTACTTTCATGTATTTACATGTATTTTCATTTGTTTTCATATATTTTCATTTATTTTCATCTATTTTAATTTGTTCTCATTTACTTTAATGTATTTACATGTATTTTCATTTGTTTTCATTTATTTACACGTTTTTTCATTTACTTTCATGTATTTCCATGAATTTTCATTTGTTTTTATTTATTTTTGTTTATTTTCATGTATTATCATTTATTTTCATTTATTTTCATTCTTATTTACTTTCATTTTTTTCATTTATTTTCATTTGTTTTTATTTATTTACATGTATTTTCATTTATTTTCATTTACTTTCATGTATTTACATGTATTTTCATTTTTTTTTATTTATTTACATGTTTTTTCATTTATTTTCATTTATTTTCATGTATTATCATTCATTATCATTTATCTTCATCTATTTTCATTTATTTTAATTTACTTTCATGTATTTTCATCTGCTTTCATTTATTTTCATGTATTATCATTTATTTTCATCTACTTTCATTTATTTTAATTTACTTTCATTTATTTACGTGTATTTTCAATTGTTTTCATTAATTTTTATTTATTTTCATGTATTATCATTTATTTTCATTTATCTTCATTTATTTTCATCTACTTTCATTTGTTTTAATTTATTTTCATTTATTTACATGAATTTTCATTTATTTTCATTTACTATCATGTATTTACATGTTTTTTCACTTGTTTTCATTTATTTTCATTTATATTCATTTATTTTCATCTACTTTCATTTATTTTCATTTGCTTTCGTGTATTTACATGTACTTTCATTTATTTTCATTTACTTTTATGTATTTACATGTATTTTCATTTATTTTCATTTATTTTTATGTATTTTCATGTATAATCATTAATTTTCATTTATTTTCATGTATTATCATTTATTTTTATTTATGTTCATTTATTTTTATCTACTTTCATTTACTTTTATGTATTTACATGTATTTTCATTTATTTTCATTTATTTTCATTTACTTTCATATTTTTACATGTATTTTCATTTGTTTTCATTTATTTTCATTTATTTTCATCTATTTTCATTTGTTCTCATTTACTTTAATGTTTTTACATGTATTTTCATTTGTTTTCATTTTTTTAAATGTATTTTCATTTACTTTCATGTATTTCCATGAATTTTCATTTGTTTTCATTTATTTTTATGTATTTTCATGTATTATCAATTATTTTCATGTATTAACATTTATTTTTATTTATGTTCATTTTTTTTTTCTACTTTCATTTACTTTTATGTATTTACATGTATTTTCATTTGTTTTCATTTATTTTCATTTATTTTTATCTATTTTCATTTGTTCTCATTTACTTTAATGTATTTACATGTATTTTTATTTATTTTCATTTACTTTCATGTATTTACATATATTTTCATTTGTTTTCATTTATTTGCATTTATTTTCATCTATTTTCTTTTGTTCTCATTTACTTTAATGTATTTACATGTATTTTCATTTGTTTTCATTTATTTACACGTTTTTTCATTTACTTTCATGTATGTCCATGAATTTTCATTTGTTTTTATTTATTTTTATGTATTTTCATGTATTATCATTTATTTTCATGTATTATCATTTGTTCTTATTTACTTTAATGTATTTACATGTATTTTCATTTGTTTTCATTTTTTTACACGTATTTTCATTTACTTTCATGTATTTCCATGAATTTTCATTTGTTTTTATTTATTTTTATGTATTTTCATGTATTATCATTTATTTTCATTTATTTTCATGTATTATCATTTATTTTTATTTATGTTCATTTATTTTCATCTACTTTCATTTGTTTTCATTTACTTTTATGTATTTACATGTATTTTCATTTATTTTTATTTACTGTGATGTATTTACATGTATTTTCATTTGTTTTCATTTACTTACATGTATTTTCATTTATTTTCATTAACTTTCATGTATTATCATTTGTTCTCATTTAATTTAATGTATTTACATGTATTTTCATTTGTTTTCATTTATTTTCATTTATTTTCATATATTTTCATTCATTTTCATTTATTTTCATTTATTTTAATTTATTTTCATTTATTTTCATTTATTTTCATTTATTTTCATTTGTTTTCATTTATTTTCATTTATTTTCATTTATTTTCATTTATTTTCATTTATTTTCATTTATTTTCATTTATTTTCATTTGTTTTTATTTATTTTCATTTATTTTCATTTATTTTCATTTATTTTCATTTATTTTCATTTATTTTCATTTATTTTCATTTATTTTCATTTATTTTCATTTATTTTCATTCATTTTCATTTATTTTCATTTATTTTCATTTATTTTCATTTATTTTCATTTATTTTCATTTATTTTCATTTATTTTCATTTATTTTCATTTATTTTCATTTATTTTCATTTATTTTCATTTATTTTCATTTATTTTCATTTATTTTCATTTATTTTCATTTATTTTCATTTATTTTCATTTATTTTCATTTATTTTCATTTATTTTCATTTATTTTCATTTATTTTTATTTATTTTCATTTATTTCCATTTATTTTCATTTATTTTCATTTATTTTCATTTATTTTCATTTATTTTCATTTATTTTCATTTATTTTCATTTATTTTCATTTATTTTCATTTATTTTCATTTATTTTCATTTATTTTCATTTATTTTCATTTATTTTCATTTATTTTCATTTATTTTCATTTATTTTCATTTATTTTCATTTATTTTCATTTATTTTCATTTATTTTCATTTATTTTCATTTATTTTCATTTATTTTTATTTATTTTCATTTATTTTCATTTATTTTCATTTATTTTCATTTATTTTCATTTATTTTCATTTATTTTCATTTATTTTCATTTATTTTCATTTATTTTCATTTATTTTCATTTATTTTCATTTATTTTCATTTATTTTCATTTATTTTCATTTGTTTTCATTTATTTACACGTTTTTTCATTTACTTTAATGTATTTCCACGAATTTTCATTTGTTTTTATTTATTTTTATGTATTATCATTTATTTTCATTTATTTTCATGTATTATCATTTGTTCTCATTTCCTTTATTGTATTTACATGCATTTTCATTTGTTTCCATTTTTTTACATGTATTTTCATTTACTTTCATGTATTTCCATGAATTTTCATTTGGTTTCATTTATTTTCATCTATTTTCATTTGTTCTCATTTACTTTAATGTATTTACATGTATTTTCATTTTTTTTCATTTATTTACACGTTTTTTCATTTACTTTCATGTATTTCCATGAATTTTCATTTGTTTTTATTTATTTTTATGTATTTACATGTATTTTCATTTATTTTTATTTACTTTGATGTATTTACATGTATTTTCATTTGTTTTCATTTATTTTCATTTGTTTTCATTTATTTTCATTTATTTTCATTTATTTTCATTTATTTTCATTTATTTTCATTTATTTTCATTTATTTTCATTTATTTTCATTTATTTTCATTTATTTTCATTTATTTTCATTTATTTTCATTTATTTTCATTTTTTTTTATTTATTTTCATTTATTTTCATTTATTTTCATTTATTTTCATTTATTTTCATTTATTTTCATTTATTTTCATTTATTTTCATTTATTTTCATTTATTTTCATTTATTTTCATTTATTTTCATTTATTTTCATTTATTTTCATTTATTTTCATTTATTTTCATTTATTTTCATTTATTTTCATTTATTTTCATTTATTTTCATTTATTTTCATTTATTTACAAGTTTTTTCATTTACTTTCATGTATTTCCACGAATTTTCATTTGTTTTCATTCATTTTCATTTATTAACATGTACTTTCATTTATTTTCATTTTCTTTCATGTATTTACATATATTTTCATTTATTTTCATTTATTTCTAATCATTTTTATTTATTTTAATTTATCTTCATTTATTTTCATCTATTTTCATTAATTTTCATTTATTTTCATTTATTTTCATTTATTTTCATTTATTTTCATTTATTTTCATTTATTTTCATTTATTTTCATTTATTTTCATTTATTTTCATTTATTTTCATTTATTTTCATTTATTTTCATTTATTTTCATTTATTTTCATTTATTTTCATTTATTTTCATTTATTTTTATTTATTTTCATTTATTTTCATTTATTTTCATTTATTTTCATTTATTTTCATTTAATTTTATTTATTTTCATTTATTTTCATTTATTTTCATTTATTTTCATTTATTTTCATTTATTTTTATTTATTTTCATTTATTTTCATTTATTTTCATTTATTTTCAATTATTTTCATTTATTTTCATTTATTTTCATTTATTTTCATTTATTTTCATTTATTTTCATTTATTTTCATTTATTTTCATTTATTTTCATTTATTTTCATTTATTTTTATTTATTTTCATTTATTTTCATTTATTTTCATTTATTTTTATTTATTTTCATTTATTTTCATTTATTTTCATTTATTTTCATTTATTTTCATTTATTTTCATTTTTTTTCATTTATTTTCATTTATTTTCATTTATTTTCATTTATTTTCATTTATTTTCATTTATTTTCATTTATTTTCATTTATTTTCATTTATTTTCATTTATTTTCATTTATTTTCATTTATTTTCATTTATTTTCATTTATTTTCATTTATTTTCATTTATTTTCATTTATTTTCATTTATTTTCATTTATTTTCATTTTTTTTCATTTATTTTCATTTATTTTCATTTATTTTCATTTATTTTCATTTTTTTTCATTTATTTTCATTTATTTTCTTTTATTTTATTTATTTTATTTTCATTTATTATCATTTATTTTCATTTATTTTCATTTACTTTCATTTATTTTCATTTGTTTTCATTTATTTTCATGTATTATCATTTATTTTCATCTATTTTTATTTATTTTCATTTACTTTAATGTATTTACATGTATTTTCACTTGTTTTCATTCATTTTCACTTATTTACATGGATTTTCATTAATTTTCATTGACTTTCATATATTTTCATGTATTTTTATTTGTTTTCATTTATTTTCATTTATATTCATTTATTCGTATTTACTTTCATGTATTTTCATTTACTTTCATGTATTAACATGTATTTTCATTTAATTTCGTGTATTTACATGTATTTTCATTTGTTTTCATTTATTTTCATTTGTTTTTATTTATTTATATGTATTTTCATTTATTTTCATTTACTTTCATGTTTTTATGTGTATTTCTTCATTTATTTTCATTTATTTTCATGTATTTTCATCTGCTTTTATTTATTTTCATGTATTATCATTTATTTTCGTGGATTATCATTTATTTTCATTTATCTTCATTTATTTTCATCTATTTTCATTTATTTTCATTTACTTTCATGTACTTTCATTTTTTTTCATTTATGTTTATGTATTATCATTTCTTTTCATGTATTATCATTTATTTTCATCTATTTTTATTTATTTTCATTTACTTTAATGTATTTACATGTATTTTCACTTGTTTTCATTCATTTTCACTTTTTAACATGGATTTTCATTAATTTTCATTGACTTTCATTAATTTTCATGTATTTTTATTTGTTTTCATTTATTTTCATTTATATTCATTTATTCGTATTTACTTTCATGTATTTTCATTTTCTTTCATGTATTAACATGTATTTTCATTTATTTTCATTTAATTTCGTGTATTTACATGTATTTTCATTTGTTTTCATTTATTTTCATTTATATTCATTTATTTTCATCCACTTTCATTTATTTTCATTTGCTTTCGTGTATTTACATGTATTTTCATTTATTTTCATTTACTTTTATGTATTTACATGTATTTTCATTTATTTTCATTTATTTTCATATATTTTCATTTATTTTCATTTATTTTCATTTATTTTCATTTATTTTCATTTATTTTCATTTATTTTCATTTATTTTCATTTATTTTCATTTATTTTCATTTATTTTCATTTATTTTCATTTATTTTCATTTATTTTCATTTATTTTCATTTATTTTCATTTATTTTCATTTATTTTCATTTATTTTCATTTATTTTCATTTATTTTCATTTATTTTCATTTATTTTCATTTATTTTCATTTATTTTCATTTATTTTCATTTATTTTCATTTATTTTCATTTATTTTCATTTATTTTCATTTATTTTCATTTATTTTCATTTATTTTCATTTATTTTCATTTATTTTCATTTATTTTCTTTTATATTCATTTATTTTCATTTATTTTCATTTATTTTCATTTATTTTCATTTATTTTCCTTTATTTTCATTTATTTTCATTTATTTTCATTCATTTTCATTTATTTTCATTTATTTTCATTTATTTTCATTTATTTTCATTTATTTTCATTCACTTTCATGTATTTACATATATTTTCATTTGTTTTCATTGATTTACACGTTTTTTCATTTACTTTCATGTATTTCCATGAATTTTCATTTGTTTTTGAATATTTTTATGTATTTTCATGTATTATCATTAATTTTCATTTATTTTCATGTATTATCATTTGTTCTCATTTACTTTAATGTATTTTCATTTCTTTTCATTTTTTTACACGTATTTTCATTTACTTTCATGTATTTCCATTAATTTTCATTTGTTTTTATTTATTTTTATGTATTTTCATGTATTATCATTTATTTTCATTTATTTTCATGTATTATCATTTGTTCTCATTTAATTTATTGTATTTACATGTATTTTCATTTGTTTTCATTTATTTTCATTTATTTTCATATATTTTCATTTATTTTCATTTATTTTCATTTATTTTCATTTATTTTCATTTATTTTCATTTATTTTCATTTATTTTCATTTATTTTCATTTATTTTCATTTATTTTCATTTATTTTCATTTATTTTCATTTATTTTCATTTATTTTCATTTATTTTCATTTATTTTCATTTATTTTCATTTATTTTCATTTATTTTCATTTATTTTCATTTATTTTCATTTATTTTCATTTATTTTCATTTATTTTCATTTATTTTCATTTATTTTCATTTATTTTCATTTATTTTCATTTATTTTCATTTATTTTCATTTATTTTCATTTATTTTCATTTATTTTCATTTATTTTCATTTATTTTCATTTATTTTCATTTATTTTCATTTATTTTCATTTATTTTCATTTATTTTCATTTATTTTCATTTATTTTCATTTACTTTCATTTATTTTCATTTGTTTTCATTTATTTTCATGTATTATCATTTATTTTCATCTATTTTTATTTATTTTCATTTACTTTAATGTATTTACATGTATTTTCACTTGTTTTCATTCATTTTCACTTATTTACATTCATTTTCATTAATTTTCATTGACTTTCATATATTTTCATGTATTTTTATTTGTTTTCATTTATTTTCATTTATATTCTTTATTCGTATTTACTTTCATGTATTTTCATTTACTTTCATGTATTAACATGTATTTTCATTTATTTTCATTTAATTTCGTGTATTTACATGTATTTTCATTTGTTTTCATTTATTTTCATTTGTTTTTATTTATTTACATGTATTTTCATTTATTTTCATTTATTTTCATTTATTTTCATTTATTTTCATTTATTTTCATTTATTTTCATGTATTTTCATCTGCTTTCATTTATTTTCATGTATTATCATTTATTTTCGTGGATTATCATTTATTTTCATTTATTTTTATTTATTTTCATCTATTTTCATTTATTTTCATTTACTTTCATGTACTTTCATTTTTTTTCATTTATGTTTATGTATTATCATTTCTTTTCATGTATTATCACTAATTTTCATCTATTTTTATTTATTTTCATTTACTTTAATGTATTTACATGTATTTTCACTTGTTTTCATTTATTTTCACTTATTTACATGGATTTTCATTAATTTTCATTGACTTTCATATATTTTCATGTATTTTTATTTGTTTTCATTTATTTTCATTTATATTCATTTATTCGTATTTACTTTCATAATATTTTCATTTTCTTTCATGTATTAACATGTATTTTCATTTATTTTCATTTAATTTCGTGTATTTACATGTATTTTCATTTGTTTTAGTAGTTAGAGCTACCTATGTACGGGACCGGAAGTGAGCTGTCAAAGTCTTTAAAATGGCGGGAAATTCAAATAGGGCTGCGCGTGCGCGTGCGAGGGACTGCGCATGGTTCCCCACCTCCCCTCCCCCCATCTGCCAATCATGATTAAGGCCCCATCTGTCATTAAGCCCATCTGTCATATCGTTTTCCCGCCCGTTGCCCACCACCATCGAGTCATCTGTTATTAAGCCCATCTGTCATTCTGTCAATCTGTCATTCTGTCATTAAGCCCATCTGTCAACCTTTCACTCGTGACCAACATCAGCTATGACGTTATTCCCCATCTGTCAATCTTTCACTCGTGGCCAACTTCACCTATGCCGTAATTCCCATCTCCCCATCTGTCAATCTGTCACTCGTGGCCAACTTCAGACAGTCACTAAATGACAGCCTCCCAATCTTGCACGTGTTGTAAGTAAAAGCTAATATCCTATTCTAAGTGTTATAATTCGTAATAAATTTTACAAGTATTTAATAAAAATATTTCAAAGTCCGTCAATCGATAAGGTATTTAAAATAATATTAATTACACACTTGTTTTGATAAAAGTCTAGACATATCTTTTAAAATAAACAACTGATAAGGAGTATCAGACTGAAAAAAACATCTGTGACGCGTGTTTTTGTCAATAAATAAAATGTATAAATAGCGAGGTTCGATCAAATAATTTATCAGTGATCTTGATCTGTTTGTCCGATCAACTAGTATTCAGTGTGCTCTCCAGTTCATCTTCAGTCCAGCGATAAATGTAAGTAAGTTTTTAATTATTTACTTTAATATTATTACCAATCATGTAGTGTAATTAGGATTTTTTCTCATGATTTCAAATTTGTTATCTGTGTAATACTATGGTAAACGTTGTCCTTTAAACATTATGATGTGGGGTGTCTAATTAAAGGATTTCTTCACCTGATTTCAAATATGTTATTGGTTGCTGTCTACCTATTATGTGAGCTGAGAAAAGTTGACCTTTATGCTTTCTATGGAATATTTTTCACTTTATATCATTTAATTTCTAATCCTCATGTTAAATAGAGTACAAATTCACAAAAATATCGTACACCAAATTGAACTGGGAGAGGAAATGTTTTTGATGTGATCAGCTTCTTCTCAATGTCAATAAACATAATTAAGCACTTTCAAACGTTAAAACATCATAATAAACTGTCCAGAACCAACTTTTTAACCGTTGATCTAAACATTATGATGTGGGGTGTCTAATTAAAGGATTTCTTCTCCTGATTTCAAATATGTTATTGGTTACCGTCTAGCTATTATCAGATCTGAGAAAAGTTGACCTTTATGCTTTCTATGGAATATTTTTCACTTTATATCATTTAATTTCTAATCCTCATGCTAAGTAGAGTACAAATTGGTAAAAATATCGTACACCAAATTGAACTGGGAGAGGAAATATTTTTGATGTAATCAACTTCAACTCAGTGTCAATAAACATAATTAAGCATTTTCAAACAATAAAACATCATAATAAACTGTCTAGAACCAACTTTTTAACCGTTGATCTAAACATTATGATGTGGGGTGTCTAATTAAAGGATTTCTTCTCCTGATTTCAAATATGTTATTGGTTACCGTCTAGCTATTATCAGATCTGAGAAAAGTTGACCTTCAACCTTTTTATTTAATATTTTTAACATAATTTCTTTTATTTTAGATGGATCTAAAAGCAATTAACAAATTCTCGTTGTTTGAACAAGAAAATAAATCTGCCGTAAAGCTGAGCAATCTGCCAATAGGAGAACCTCAACCAATTATATCTGCAAAAATCATTAATAGCAAGTTTGGAGGTGAGACTGTTCTGCTGGAATTAAACGATAAAATTACGTTTCTACCAACGAGAGTGACCGAGAATTACCGAACATATCTAAAATACTTCACGCCGAGCAAATACTCAATCATTTTTAGAGGGTCCATTAATACTGGAAAACCCAGCCCAGCCGCTAAATTTGAAATCATTGAAAACTAATTGTAAGTAACATTTTTATATAATGGATCAAACAAATAAAATGAATCAAATAGCAATAATCAGTGATAGTATGGTAAAAAATGCTAATAGTGCGCTCAAAATTTTAACTGATCATTTTACTCCATATGAGGGAAACATCTGGTTAAAACATATGCATAAAAATATTAGACTTTGTAATCAGGCTACTAGAGATGCTAATTTAACTATTGGACTACGAAGAAAATTAATAAATAACGTTGGGAGCTTAAAGCGCATATGTGTTTTGATTAAAAAATTATTAAATGGAAAGGTTGGTGCAGGACTAAAAGAAAATAGGAGCGATAGAATTAAATGGGAATCAATCAATTCGGCATTTAAAAGTAGAATTCTAACAGGGGTTATCATAAATTTAAAACATACAATTTTAGAAAAATTTTTCGATGATGCTTTCAAAACATTTAAATTCAAAATTAACTTTTATTTAAAAAGACATACCATTTTAAAAGTAAACACCACCTTATGTGGAGAGTTCATTAAAATTGCAAAAGATGGTGAAGAAACAGATTTAAAATATTTTAATACTAAAAACGAGATAATTGATGCAGGGACGGACTTAAAGAAATGGTTCTGGGAAAACGTCATAGATAAAATTAACAATAAACTTTCTGATTTTCAAGAACGTGGATCTAATTGGGCTTTAAATAAAATTATTTCACTTGAACTTAACATTAATAAATTCATAATTGGAAATGGGGCCTCATCTTTCATTCGTCTACCTGAACAGATTGCTCGTAAACAGGCTTGTGTAAATATAAACAACCAAGATGATGCGTGCTTTTTTTGGAGCATAGTCAGCGCGCTACATCCGACTAGTATTCATTCGGATAGAATATCCTCATATCCCCATTACAACCAAGTTCTTAAAACTGATGGCTTAGATATTCCTATGTCTTTATGTCAAATTCATAAATTTGAAAAATTGAACCAAATTTCTGTGAACGTTTATACATTAGAATTAAATCAAACTGAAAAAAGTCAATTTTACTTGGTGGTTCCAGCTAGACTTACTAAAACAAAATTAGAACATCATGTAAATCTTTTAATGGTTCAAAATATTTACTATCCTAAACTGAATGATTATGAGGCACCACCTAATGCAGATAATGAAAATGCAGAAATCAAATATCACTATTGTTGGATAAAAGATATGTCTAGACTTTTATCAAAACAACTAAATAAAGATTGTAGAAAAAAGATTATTTGCGATAGGTGTTTAAATTACTTTTCATCTGAAGAAAAATTCAAAGAACATTCAGTTTATTGCGAAAAACTTAACGAGAGCAAAATTTCATTTCCTAATTATGATTCGGTTAAATTTAAAAATCATGTTAATAAGCAAACAACACCGTACATCATGTACGGTGATTTTGAATCTATGTTGGTAAAATATCATGATCAAACAACATCAAAGGAATGTAAAACAGTTAAATATCAACAACATAAGGCCTACAGTGCAGGCTACTATTTAAAATGTGCATATGATGATTCTCAATCATTTTACAAATCTTACCAAGGCGAAGATTGCATGGATTGGTTCGCAGATCAAATGGCTGAAATAGCTAAATTTGTTCAAGCGAAAATGAAACACATTGTACCGATGGAAGTAAAGCCTAGCACTACTGATGCTAGAATCTGTCATATTTGTGAGGGATCATTTAAAGAAAAAGATGTAATCGTACGCGATCACGATCATTTCTTGGGAACATTCAGAGGATTTGCACATCAAGTCTGTAATCTAAACTTTCGAAAACAGTTTGTTGTACCGATCATATTTCACAATTTGAGTGGGTACGACTCTCATTTTATGATAAGAGACTTGGCCAAAAAAGGTCGGATGAGTGTACTACCCATTAATATGGAGAAATACATTTCATTTACTCTCCACGACTCAGAGACAGATATAAAATTTCGATTTATCGATTCCTTCAGATTTCTGGGAGCTTCTCTCGATTCTTTAGCCAACACTTTAGATACTAAAGATAAGAAGATTTTAAAGCGTGAATTTCAAAATTTAGATGATGCTACATTTAATTTACTAACACGAAAGGGAGTCTTTCCTTATGATTATATCGATAGTTTAGATAAATTGAATGAAAACAAGTTACCATCCAAAGATAATTTTTATAATCGATTAAATGATGAGCATATTGATGATGAAAAGTATGCTCATGCTCTCTCCGTTTGGAACGCATTTAATATAAAGTCGCTTGGTGAATACTCTAATTTGTACATGTGCACTGACATCCTCCTTTTAGCTGATATATTTGAACAGTTCAGGATAACAGCTTTGAAAACTTATGACTTAGATCCGGCTTGGTATTATACTTTGCCTGGCTATACGTGGGACGCAATGTTAAAATACACAAAATGTGAATTAGAACTACTTAAAGATGTGGATATGATCATGTTTATTGAACAAGGTATACGAGGTGGAATATCCGTTTGCAGCAGTCGATATTCAAAAGCAAACAACATGTATATGGAGGAGTTTAATCCTGCTGAAGCCATAAAGAATTTACTATATCTTGATGTAAATAATCTCTATGGTAAAGCAATGTCTGAACCTCTTCCATATGCAAGTTTTCAGTGGACTGATACAAACATTGACGTAACCACTATTGCTGATGATGCTGATGAAGGATATATTCTCGAAGTAGATCTGGAATATCCGCGACATCTCCATGATCTCCACAAAGATTTCCCATTTTGTCCTGAACGTCTTAAACCGCCAAAATCAAAATTTAAAAAATTAATGACAACCTTGAGCGATAAGAAAAAATATATTATTCATTATCGTAACCTTAAACAGGCATTAGCTCATGGTTTAGTTCTTACCAAAATACATCGTGTACTTAAATTTAAACAAAGTGCTTGGCTGAAGCCCTACATCGATTTAAATACTCGGTTGAGGACAGCAGCTAAGAACGATTTTGAAAAAAATTTGTACAAGCTAATGAATAACGCAGTCTTTGGTAAAACGATGGAAAACATAAGAAAACATCGTATAGTGAAACTTCTTTCAAAATGGGAGGGGAGATACGGAGCTAAAAATTTTATTGCGAGTCCCAGGTTTCATAGTAGAAAGATTTTTGATGAAGAGCTAATAGCCATTGAATTACTAAAAGCTGAGCTAATTTTTAATAAACCTTTGTACGTAGGTATGACGATACTAGATCTATCCAAAATTATAATGTATGATTTTCATTATAGTTATATGCTTCGGAAATTAACAATTGAAGCATGTAAACTTATGTACACAGATACTGACAGCTTTATTTATGAACTTGGATGTAACAATGTGTATAAGGATATTATTAAAGCTGACATTCACAAATTCGATACTAGTGATTATCCTTCAGATAATGTTTACAGCATTCCCCGCGTCAACAAGAAAGTCCTTGGACTTATGAAAGATGAGGCTAACGGTAAAATTATGACACATTTTGTTGGTCTCAGGTCCAAAATGTATTCGTTTAAAATTCAAGGTGGGAAATGTGTTAAAAAATCTAAGGGGGTTAAATTCAACGTTGTTAGGAACAAAATAACTTTTGAAGATTATTTATAATGTTTAAAAGACTTTAAATCTAAGGAGAAAACCCAATGCTCAATTCGTTCCTATAATCATAACGTCTTTAGCATACAACAATCAAAAATCGCTTTAAGCGCTCGCGATGATAAAAGATATTTAATACCAGATTCGTTTGATACCCTACCATGGGGGCATTATGAAATACCCAATTAGCATTTTATATCAATATTATCAATTTTTAAAATTATTTGATCCATTACTATTAAGAATGTTATTATATTTTTACCGTATGTATATCTTTATATAAAATTTATGAATAATAATAAATTATGTGATTAATCTTTCTGTTTTATTTTCACTTTTTCAACGCACCTAAAAATACTTGCGTCAAAACCGTTAAAAGCGTTGCATTTAAATTCGTTTTTTCGACGCAATTAACGCAACTGAAACCACATGCGTTAAAAAACGTTAATTTTCAACAGTTTTTTAACATGTTATGAAATAAAAACACACAGATTTTTAAAAAAAAAAATTTATTATACAAGAACTACTCCAAAGCTTTTACAATTTTAAATTTATAATAGTAATAGTATTCTTTAAGCGCTAAATGTAACATATCATCGTTTAAAGTTTTACATAAGAAATCGAAAAGTTCAAGTCTACTATTTACAGCATCCTCCGTGTGATCTGTATGATCTACATAATCATGGTTGAAAATATTATCAATAATTTCATGGTAATATTCACAAAAAGCTAGATCTTCTAACAATGAAAGCCTATAGGATATCACCTTCTGCTCGAGGTCAATTATCTGGTTCACATCAAGTTGTTGTAGAAGAAATTTAATTTCATATTTTCTTACTACCAACATCTTTACATTGTCAAGAACGAGTTGGTCAATTTCAATAAGGTTTCCACAAGGAAAAGTCACAGGTTCATACTCATCGGCTAACTGGCTTAATGGTTCATCAAAAAAATCATTATTTCTTTGATGTAGTATATTGATAAAGTTGCTCCATTCGTAGATATCAAAAGATATTTTACTAGAATCGTTGTTATACTGCTTTAAAATAACTGCCGGATCGAAGGATCTTGCTGGACTTAGACCACAGCTGATTTTCAAAGAGTCCAACTGATACGTTGTTTGAAGTAGTTGTTGAGTTTCTAATCTAACTTCATTCTCTAGAACTTTCAACGTTCTATCCAAATCTTGATCATAATTATAATGAACGCTGGACACTGATGATACGAATCCACTGTCATAGTTTGACTGCTGTGACATGTTGAAGTCTTGACTGTTCATGTTGAAACTAACGCTCGTGAAGTGTTGGAACTGAATTTATATGCCTCCAACCGCACATTGGTCATGCGTCAAAAGGCTCCTTTGATCTGATGAAGGTTGCGAGACGAAGCGTGAGAGTGAAAAACATGTTTACAATGAAACCACAAAGAAGCGTGAGAATGAAAAAACATGTTTACGATAATGTGTTGACACCACAACTGATATGGATTATCAAAATGAAAAACATGTTTACGATAAGGTAAACCACAAAGAAGTGTGAGAGTGAAAAACATGAAACAACAAAGAAGCACTTTTTTAAATAAAACACAATAATTTTTTCAACATATTTATTGAATTCTCTCCAAATCATTTACAATTCGATGCTTATAATAATACATAAATTGACTTAAAGCGATATTTTCTAAATTATTCTGTACATATTTAAAAGTTTGCAATTTATTAAAAGCACTTGAAAACGTATAATTTTCATCGAAAAAACTACTTTTAACTAAATTAAGTATATTATAATAATAACTAGGAAATTCAAGTTTTTCCAACATTCTTATATATGGCACTAAAAGTTCAGTATTTATATGTACAAGATTCATCACGTCCATTTCTGACAGGAAAAAGTCTAGGCTGTGCTTGGTAATTTTGATGAATTTTATGTTGTCGTAGATGACTCGACGGATTTTGCAGTAGTCACTACACACGATCTCCTCTTCGTCGTTGAACGTATTTTCATGAAGTTGGGATATCAATTGATCCCATTCAAACGAACTAAAAGATATTTTTTCCCATTGGTCTTTGTGCATGACGACAGCTGGAGTAAACGATCTTGCTGGACTTAGACCACACCCAATTCGACAAAAACCATGCAGGAATTGCGTGTAGAGAAGATAATGTTCTTCGTTCTTAGCTGCTTCTTCGTACTTTTCCAAAACGGCATCAAGTTCACGATCATAGTCTTCGCTGAGCACTGATGATAGCGGTGATGGAGTTAGGGGAACGTCAAATTCACTGCCTTCAGAAATGTAACCACTCGAAGTTGGAGTAAACATTTTGACTAACTATTATGAACTGAGATGCTTTGTCATATTTATAGCTTTACCCCCACTACGGAAAGAACTTGAACGAACTATTGTTCAAAAAGGCCCCCCTAAATGTTGGAATTTGTGCTTGTTTTGTCATAAGATTACATGTAAAACTGGTGTATTTCTCGATTTCTCTCCGGTTTGTAGCACTTCTTAAACGATGTCATCATTGTCAATCCAACTGTTATGTTTTTTATCCAGTCCAAGCCATTTAACGTACATTTTCTTTCCTTTTCGGCGCAAGACCTTTTCCACTAGATATATGTCGGAATTAGTGGTTTTTTGTAATTCCTCTTCGTAGAATGCCCCTTTGATTGGGGATGCATGCATATCTTCCAGGAGATAGGTAATGGGATTAGTAATTTTAACTTTGCTAATCTTAAATAATTCCGTGGTCCAATTTGGCGTATAACCTTTTTCGAAAACGTGTTTGGCTTTACTTATGCGTACGATATCACCGAGTTTTAATTTCCTCGGCCCGGCAATTTTCAAATAGCTGTAGCATTTCCTTAAAATTTTCTGTTCGTTGGACTTGTTGACGTCGATCGGTTTATATCTCGTTTTGCTATGCTTAGTCTCGTTGTATTGTTTTGTAATTTTCGGCAATTCATCCAACCATTTGTAGCTGCCGTTTAAACTGAAATATTTGTATAGTTTAGATTTCAACGTCCTTATTACCCGTTCTGCCATTGAAGCCTTTATAACGGACCATGTATTATAGTGATTTATATGGTGGTTTTTCATTAAACTCTGAAATTTTGCGTTGAAAAATTCTGTGCCTTGATCGGTCTGGAGATTTTTCGGGCATCGTTTAGTGTGTACTAAAATATCACTAAAAGCTTTGGTAATTTCTTCACCAGTTTTCGTTTTCAACGGTCAAGTCCATATGAATTTCGAAAAGCAATCTATAACAACCATGATTAATTTATATCCTTTGTTTTGATGAGAGTAATTTCTCATTTCCATAAGATCCATTTGCCATAAGTCATCCAATCCTTTAATAATTGTACGTCTTCTGGGGTAATTTTTTCGAGCAGGTTTATGTAGTTCATTGACAAGTTGAATCTTTTCCTTTGACGACATGTTGACGATTGAAAGGAGATTGCGTATCTCTATACAGTTATTGTGCTTAATTTTGCCTCTACACTATGAAGACGTGCAGTTATTGTTTCAACATTTTTGGTCATACCCTCAACATTATCACTAATTGTAGTTATGTTGGTTTCATTATTTTCAATTTTCTCCTTAAAATGATCAATTTTGGTGTAAATATCGCCAATGCTATTTTTAACATCATCATTTAATGCACTTGTATAATTTTTCAAATCATGAAAAGATTTTGTAACGGTGATATTTAGCTTTTCAAAACTTGTAATTATTTGAACTGTTACATTTTTCAACTCTTCCAATTGTTTGGAAAAATCCACTAATTTGGGCTCTATTAATGTCGTACGATTCGATTCAATTCCAATCTGTTTCCTTAAATCATCAATGTCGGAAAGTGCTCTGGTCACCGTTTGCTGCGATTCGTTTATTAACTCTGTTTTCAATGCATTAACATCCGAAATTTGGACTTTTTCACGCAAACTCTGCTCAATATTTAATAATGCGGTATTAAATAGATCGTAACTTTGTTTAAATTCCCTTCTTAAAAACTCTTTAGCTCGTACTATGGAGTCGTCTACGTATATTTTTGTTGTTAGGTCTTTACTTGTCGCAGGAGGATCTTTTAATCTCTGCGATATTTGCTCCATTTTTTCCGATACATTTTCAATGCGATGTTTCATTTTATTGGTAATGTCGGTTTCGGTCGAGACTTTCAATTTGTCAACGTATTTTTTCGTTGCAGCATCTGAATCAGTTGTCGGTTCTTTTATGTTGCATAACTTTACATTTTCAAAGTCAACATTTCCATCGGAAGTATGTGGAAGTGTTAATTTTGGAGGTATACGATTATACGGAACTGTTTTTTGTCTCCCGAAACGACGTCCGAATTTATCGAGACTCATCTTGTAAATGATATTTCTCGAACCAAATTACTCTATTATATTGGCTTCTCTTAACTCATTAGTAATTGCTCTGATTTCATTATCTTGTGAAGTGTTTCCAGCATGTTTCGAAGCAACTAACAATTTTAAACGATCGATCAATTCATTAGGATCATCCCAATATACGTATTCTATAGGTTTTTCATTATAAATCAAATCGCATCGTGTTGCGGCTGGTTTCGATAATCCTGCCCCTTCTCGAGAATGGAACAGAGGACGGATAATTTCCATATATTTTGGTTTTTTTGTACCTTTCAAATGTCCTTTAGCATTTCGATGAACGCTCGTTGCTTCTAGAATAGCTTTATAAGCGTTTAAGTCATCTGCAGCAAAAATAGGATCATCATAAAAAATTAATTGATATAAGCCTGGAGTCCCCGGCAGATAGTTCCACTGATTGCCATCGCGTACGTTTATTCTTCCATTTTTAGCATCAAACTCTATACGTTTGTTGCCCAAAAACCACCAATCGTTTTCTGCATCGTACACTGGACCATACACTTGATCGATTCTGACATTATTTTGCCAGTAGTCTTGAACTACTTGTCGACTCATTGAAGGATACTGATCTAGATAGTCGTTAATAGCTTCTACAGCTAACGGTTGTTGAGAAGTAGTAGTTTCAGCAATTTCACTAAACTGTTCGGTGTTGTCGTTGTTTCCTTCGGCTACATTTTCCAATGAAACAAAATTGACTTTGTTAGGTGATGAAGCTTTTTGAGGTTTAAAATGCGGCGTAATAGATGACATTTGAACAGTTTCCTAATAGATTCATCTTGTTCCGTTTTGTTCAATTTTAATGCCAGATACTTTTTACGTATAGCTCGAGCAAGTTCTGCGATTTTTCTCTTATGAGTAGCTACAGCTACTTGATTCTTTGCCAGCATGATGTTGAATGACGATATGCTCTACAATTTTATATATTTATCAAAGCCTATTCTATATCGCCCGTGATTGAGTGGAAAGTCTTTAGCAATAACTAACGTACCATAGCGATCGACCCAACACTCTGCACACATTTTCTTGAATTCTTCAAAGGAAACATCTGGAGATACATGTTCATCAAATATATGTTTTAGGTTAATTTCATCCTGTTTAAATAGGACTATGATGTTGCAGTTGTCTCGTATTAGCTGTTTTGGTACTTTGGAGTAAGTTTGACAGAGATATGTTGCATCAATATCTTTATGCCGGCACATTGAGTAATATTCTCGAATTTTCTGCTGACCATCGCAGGCAACATCATCAAATATGAATATAGAGTTATTTTTAGCCTTATTGGGACTTATAATTTCTTCGTTGTCTTTAAATGGATAGTACCCAACACCGTTAGCATTGGAAATCACTTCTTGAAGTAGTTGATATTTTGGTTGGTACAGAGACTTTGAATAAACGTAGACATTTTTAAATTTAGCGCCGTTGGGATCGAAGAGCAGCGACAGCATAACGTTTGTTTTTCCGCATCCAGAAGGTCCACATATGATGGCGCGAAACGAATCTGGTAGCAATTTACCATGTTTACTGTTTTTACTTGGTGTAAAGTCCAAGTTGACTATAGGTAGCGTCTGGTCTTGTTGAACAACCTTCATCTTGTGTCGTTCGAGGAAGAAATGTCAGATTATAAATATAGATGACGCTACATCTCATCATCAATCTTCATGTTGGTGTATCAGGGTGAAGGTGTCTTGAATTCCATCATCAATAAGCTGCCAATCGAGTTACATATTCCTGGTTATCAATATTGTGGACCTGGTACAAAACTACATAAACGACTTGCACGCGGAGATCTCGGCATTAATCCGTTAGACGCTGCTTGTAAACAACACGACATTGCTTATTCGCAAACCAAATCTTTAGCGGAACGTCATAAAGCTGATCAGATACTTGAAAACGCTGCTTGGGACCGAGTAAAGTCCAAAGACGCTTCTCTTGGTGAAAAAAGTACTGCCTGGTTCATTACCACTGGAATGAAGGGTAAACGCAAACTTGGAATGGGTGTCAAAAAGACTTCTGTTTCTTTTCAACGTGGAATCCTTCAGAAAATTGCAAAGTCCTATAAACCCTCATCAACTGTAACAAAGTCTGCTTCGAATGCATTGAAGGTAGCCAGGCTTGCTGTGAAAAAGGTTGGTGGCCGTAGTCATGTTAAAGTTCCGAGAATTATTCCGATTGCCAAATCTGGTGGAATTCTGCCTCTAATACCGATTTTTGCTGCGCTTGGTGCACTCGGCAGTCTTGCAGGCGGAGCAAGTGCAATTGCGAAAACAGCTATTGATGCTAAGAACGCTCAAAAGAAGCTCGACGAAGATCAACGTCATAACAAAGCAATGGAAGTCGTTGGTAAAGGATTATACTTGCGAAAAAACGCTAAAGGAGGCTTCGGCCTATTTCTGAAAAAGCAAAAAAACTAATAACGCTACCCAATAGACCACTGTACGATTTCGAACTAACACGTTACGCTAAAAAACTTAAAATACCGTATTTTCGAGGTGTTTTTATGAGAGACACTTTACCTTCGAGTCCTCGTAAACGTGAATGTGGTATTGTAAATTTGGATATCTCCGACAATAATGGTACTCATTGGGTGGCCTACAAGAAGATAAACGATCGCGTGGACTACTTTGATTCATTCGGTAACTTGAAACCGCCGAGAGAACTTGTATACTATTTGGGGAACGTGAAAATTTTCTACAACAACGATCCATATCAAACGTACAATCAAGCTAATTGTGGAAAATTGTGTTTGAACTTTCTATACAATAATGGTGGATAATATGGGTGTTCAAGTCATAATGACACATATGAATGATAATAAAACATTTTCGGAATTTACATCAGAAGAGTTGAAGCATATCCCGCTGGAATATTTAATAAAAAATGTGAGACCTGGACAATTATTGAGTATATGGCACAAACTACCCGCAGAATACACGTCAAACTTTGATCTTCAAATACGACTTCCATGTTATGTTCACTACAATAGACCTGATTGGATGACACACTGGGATGGGCCTGCTGATGCTCAAGCAGATTGCTGTTTTTTTGTAAATTAGCTTTTAAAAAAATAATTCAATAAATGTTTGTACACCGCTATATTTGTTTCATTCATCATGTCGCACTTGTTGAGAGTAAACAGCAATACTCACGTCTTTTCTTTTCGTCCTTCTACGCCAATAGTGTTTTACCCGAAAAAAGATTATGAATTGGCACTTAGATCTTTTCATTCATACAATTCCATACCGAACATTGAAAAAGGCGATAAATTTTACTATTTCGATAAAACTAACAAATTGAAAGTCATCGAGTTTCCTATAGGATGCTACGAAATTACTGATATAGAAGCATTTATACGAACGAAGATGGGGCTTGAAAATGAAGTTAATCCTGAAATGTTTTTCTCGTTAAAACCCAACAATAATACACTGCAATGCGAAATCTTTAGCAAATATTATAAAATAACGTTTAAAAAACCAAATAACATTGGACATGTATTGGGATTCTCGGAAAAAATTCTTAATCCTGGCATAATACATTCATCGGACTTACCCGTAAACATTATAAAAGTATCGACCATACACTTTGATGCCAACATTACGTCGGGAGCCTTTAACGGAGACAGACCGGCACACACGATCTACGAATTTGCTGTAAAAGTCGATCCTGGCTACGCTATCGACGAAACCCCTTCAAATTTGTTGTATTTACCAGTTATACCACAACGAGAAATAATCAACATTACAGTGTTGGCTTTAGATCAAGACGGCCATCCCGTAAACTTTCGAGGTGAAACTAGTACTCTTGTGTTGGAATTGAGAGCAAGGAGCCGATGGGACTAGTTATAAAATATAGAGGTGCTTCAAAGTCTTCAGTGTTGTCGCAAGCGCCTAAGCGTCAACATCTAACTGCAGCAAATATATTGTTTCTCCGTTCACTTGGATATCATGTCATCAACCATAACTATGTACAAACGAAGAAAAACTGATGAAGCACATACTTCCCCGATGTTTGATCTGTATCGATCTCCAACGTTTGATGAGTCTATTCGTAAGGCAGAGTACAGGTCATATACGCCGTTCGTAAAGTCATTCAATTGCAACGATGTTGTAGAATTTAGCATCAACCAAATCGACTCGTTCTTTGCCATGAACCAATCGCTGCTGGCTATTAAAGGGAAATTGGAAATAACCGGCGGAGGAGATGTAACGTTGGCTCCAAATTTTGGAGCTTTTCTATTCGACTCTTGTACATACAGCGAATCAGCTAGAGAAGTTGAAACAGTACGCGATCCTGGAATTATAAGTGCTGTTCGAGCTTACACTTGTTACGCCAAAGAAGACTCAAATCATATGGCTATCACCAGCTGGAACTATCCTTCAGCACCTATCCTCGCCGCTCATGACAAGTCGTTCAGCTTGTTGATACCGCTTAAACACATTTTCAACATTTTCAACGACTATCCTATGATTACGTGTGGTAGACAAACACTTAGATTTGTAAGAGCTAGAAACGATAACGATTGCACAATTGTAAAGGAGAAAAATGTTGGTACAGCTACAGCAACGACTACCACCGTAAATATTGAAATTCAAAGTATCGAGCTGAAAATCAAACACATTTATCCGAATGATGATGTGAAAGAACAACTTTTGAAAGCTATTCAAACCGACAAACCAATACTAATTCCGTTTAGAAAATGGGAACTGAATGAATTGCCTACAATTACTGTGGGTGCGAGAAGAGAAATCTGGGCAGTTAAAACTAGCACCGCAATCGAAAGACCACGTTTCATTATCGTATGTTTCCAAACTAATAAACGTGATGCTGCTGAGGCAGATCCAACTTTGTTTGACCATGTGAGTACTTCTAGCATTCGAGTATCTTTGAATGGTGAATACTATCCCAATGAACGTATGCAGTTGGACTTTGCAAACAATCACTTTGCTGAAGCTCATTTTAACTATAGTGACTTTCAAACTAGTTATTCAAATTCTGCTTCGAAGAGTTGCCTTTTGGACTATGTTGCATTTAAAAACCGTTGTTTGTTTATCATTGATTGTTCTAAGCAAGAGGAAACCATGAAATCATCTACTATTGATGTGAGATTGGATATCGAAGCCGATTCTGGATTTCCTGCTAATACTAGAGCTTACTGTATCATAATTCACGACTGTTTAATGGAGTACTTCCCCCTCTCCGAAGTACTAAAAAGTTTAAATTAGATATCAATTAGTAAATGGCAGTATTTGAACGTTTGCCACGATGAGAATAGCACTCTGTGATATCCAAGGGTTCGATATTGAGGGCAGTTTCCATCCAAAGGAGATGTCAATTCAAATCGGATCTCACGTTTCCAATTTTCTATTCAAGCCTGCAATACCCTACACTAATTTAAGTGCACGTGATAAGTCGACAGTAAGATATGTAGAGAAATATGTCCATGGAATTAAGTACAGCTCGGGTAACATCGAATATACGGAAATGAACGATATATTGGAAAAATATTTGCTATATGGTGCAGACTGTATTTACGTTAGAGGTAATCAAAAGGAGGAATTTTTATGGCAGAAATGTCAACAGTTATTGAGTACCCCGCATCCTGCCGTTTATGATGTCGCAAAATATGATGGATTGACCTGTCAAACGGGGAGATTTGAATCTTACCATACACCGTGTCTAAACCATGCATCTGGAAAATTTCTGTGTGCTGAACGCAACGTTAATATGTTACATAATTGGTTGTATTATATTATATTACCTAGATAATGTATTTTTTAAATAAAAAATGTTTATTTACATATGAGTTTTTTATTAAAACACCCTGTATATTTTTATTCATTTATTTTAGAATAACGATTTCTTACATTTTTTATCACAATTTTTAACAATAGAACAGAAACTGCTGATAATATCGCGCATAACATTGAAAATATTTTGTACAGTTCATTTTGAATTATTTTATTATTATTCCATAAGGATAACTGGGCTACTTCACCAATACTTCTTAAATCGACTTCGTCTATAGAAGTTGAGATGTGCTGCCACGTCTCAACGTCACCCTCGGTCCCATCTTGAAATATGAGTTTCAACTTGTACGTTGTTTGATTAGTTGGTACATTTATTGAAAACACTGTCAACTTTCCATCATTAACTTTATTTAAAGGCATCATTTGCCATTCTGAACGTTGGCACTCAAAACCTTCGTTAAAACATACAGCCATATGTTGTACTCCAATAGGGACGTTTGTGTAAAGCATATTGTTCAACACTGCTGTTAGAATTATGAAAGACGCTTTCAATGCAGCCATTTTCTAGGCTGAATTCGTCTTAGTGGGTATTGAGTCTGCAGTAATTGCCGATTTTCAAACACTTTATCAAACGCAGAACTTAAACTTAGTCTATTTAATTGTTTAATCACTTTACTTTTATCTTCATACAACGTTAAATCTTGATTTAGTTTTCGAACTTTCTCACCAAATTCCTCCAATTTACGTGCGTATTCTATCGATGACATCATGCAACTGAGCAGTATCAACATTTTAAATTCTTTTAATAATCAACCATCGTTTTTTCACTCTCACACTTCATGTGGTTTCCGCACATTATCGTAAACATATTTTTCATTCCTTATCAGTTGTTTATTTTAAAAGATATGTCTAGACTTTTATCAAAACAAGTGTGTAATTAATATTATTTTTAATACCTTATCGATTGACGGACTTTGACCTTAGCTGTTACTTACAACACGTGCAAGATTGGGAGGCTGTCATTTAGTGACTGTCTGAAATTGGCCACGAGTGACAGATTGACAGATGGGGAGATGGGAATTACGGCATAGGTGAAGTTGGCCACGAGTGAAAGATTGACAGATGGGGAATAACGTCATAGCTGATGTTGGTCACGAGTGAAAGGTTGACAGATGGGCTTAATGACAGAATGACAGATTGACAGAATGACAGATGGGCTTAATAACAGATGACTCGATGGTGGTGGGCAACGGGCGGGAAAACGATATGACAGATGGGCTTAATGACAGATGGGGCCTTAATCATGATTGGCAGATGGGGGGAGGGGAGGTGGGGAACCATGCGCAGTCCCTCGCACGCGCACGCGCAGCCCTATTTGAATTTCCCGCCATTTTAAAGACTTTGACAGCTCACTTCCGGTCCCGTACATAGGTAGCTCTAACTACTTGTTTTCATTTATTTTCATTTGTTTTTATTTATTTACATGTATTTTCATTTATTTTCATTTACTTTCATGTATTTACATGTATTTTGACTTGTTTTCATTTATTTTCATTTATATTCATTTACTTTCATCCACTTTCTTTTATTTTCATTTGCTTTATTGTATTTACATGTATTTTCATTTATTTTCATTTACTTTTATGTATTTACATGTATTTTCATTTATTTTCATTTATTTTCATATATTTTCATTTATTTTCATTTATTTTCATTTATTTTCATTTATTTTCATTTATTTTCATTTATTTTCATTTTTTTTCATTTATTTTCATTTATTTTCATTTATTTTCATTTATTTTCATTTATTTTCATTTATTTTCATTTATTTTCATTTATTTTCATTTATTTTCATTTATTTTCATTTATTTTCATTTATTTTCATTTATTTTCATTTATTTTCATTTATTTTCATTTATTTTCATTTATTTTCATTTATTTTCATTTATTTTCATTTATTTTCATTTATTTTCATTTATTTTCATTTATTTTCATTTATTTTCATTTATTTTCATTTATTTTCATTTATTTTCATTTATTTTCATTTATTTTCATTTATTTTCATTTGTTTTCATTTATTTTCATTTATTTTCATTTATTTTCATTTATTTTCATTTATTTTCATTTATTTTCATTTATTTTCATTTATTTTCATTTATTTTCATTTATTTTTATTTATTTTCATTTATTTTCATTTATTTTCATTTATTTTCATTTATTTTCATTTATTTTCATTTATTTTCATTTATTTTCATTTATTTTCATTTATTTTCATTTATTTTCATTTATTTTCATTTATTTTCATTTATTTTCATTTATTTTCATTTATTTTCATTTATTTTCATTTATTTTCATTTATTTTCATTTATTTTCATTTATTTTCATTTATTTTCATTTATTTTCATTTATTTTCATTTATTTTCATTTATTTTCATTTATTTTCATTTATTTTCTTTTATATTCATTTATTTTCATTTATTTTCATTTATTTTCATTTATTTTCATTTATTTTCATTTATTTTCATTTATTTTCATTTATTTTCATTTATTTTCATTTATTTTCATTTATTTTCATTCATTTTCATTTATTTTCATTTATTTTCATTTATTTTCATTTATTTTTATTTATTTTCATTTGTTCTCATTTACTTTAATGTATTTTCATTTCTTTTCATTTTTTTACACGTTTTTTCATTTACTTTTATGTATTTCCATGAATTTTCATTTGTTTTTATTTATTTTTATGTATTTACATGTATTTTTATTTATTTTTATTTACTTTGATGTATTTACATGTATTTTCATTTGTTTTCATTTATTTTCATTTGTTTTCATTTATTTTCATTTATTTTCATTTATTTTCATTTATTTTCATTTATTTTCATTTATTTTCATTTATTTTCATTTATTTTCATTTATTTTCATTTATTTTCATTTATTTTCATTTTTTTTGATTTATTTTCATTTATTTTCATTTATTTTCATTTATTTTCATTTATTTTCATTTATTTTCATTTATTTCTAATCATTTTTATTTATTTTAATTTATCTTCATTTATTTTCATCTATTTTCATTAATTTTCATTTATTTTCATTTATTTTCATTTATTTTCATTTATTTTCATTTATTTTCATTTATTTTCATTTATTTTCATTTATTTTCATTTATTTTCATTTATTTTCATTTATTTTCATTTATTTTCATTTATTTTCATTTATTTTTATTTATTTTCATTTATTTTCATTTATTTTCATTTAATTTCATTTATTTTCATTTATTTTCATTTATTTTCATTTATTTTCATTTATTTTCATTTATTTTCATTTATTTTCATTTATTTTCATTTATTTTCATTTATTTTCATTTATTTTCATTTATTTTCATTTATTTTCATTTATTTTCATTTATTTTCATTTATTTTCATTTATTTTCATTTATTTTCATTTATTTTCATTTATTTTCATTTATTTTCATTTATTTTCATTTATTTTCATTTATTTTCATTTATTTTCATTTATTTTCATTTATTTTCATTTATTTTCATTTATTTTCATTTATTTTCATTTATTTTCATTTATTTTCATTTATTTTCATTTATTTTCATTTATTTTCATTTATTTTCATTTATTTTCATTTATTTTCATTTATTTTCATTTATTTTCATTTATTTTCATTTATTTTCATTTATTTTCATTTATTTTCATTTATTTTCATTTATTTTCATTTATTTTCATTTATTTTCGTTTATTTTCTTTAAAATTTTCATTTATTTTCATTTATTTTCATTTATTTTCATTTTTTTTTCATTTATTTTCATTTATTTTCATTTATTTTCATTTATTTTCATTTATTTTTATTTATTTTCATTTATTTTCATTTATTTTCATTTATTTTCATTTATTTTCATTTATTTTCATTTATTTTCATTTTTTTTCATTTATTTTCATTTATTTTCATTTTTTTTCATTTATTTTCATTTATTTTCTTTTATTTTATTTATTTTATTTTCATTTATTATCATTTATTTTCATTTATTTTCATTTACTTTCATTTATTTTCATTTGTTTTCATTTATTTTCATGTATTATCATTTATTTTCATCTATTTTTATTTATATTCATTTACTTTTATGTATTTACATGTATTTTCACTTGTTTTCATTCATTTTCACTTATTTACATGGATTTTCATTAATTTTCATTGACTTTCATATATTTTCATGTATTTTCATTTGTTTTCATTTATTTTCATTTATATTCATTTATTCGTATCTACTTTTATGTATTTTCATTTACTTTCATGTATTAACATGTATTTTCATTTATTTTCATTTAATTTCGTGTATTTACATGTATTTTCATTTGTTTTTATTTATTTATATGTATTTTCATTTATTTTCATTTACTTTCATGTTTTTACGTGTATTTCTTCATTTATTTTCATTTATTTTCATTTATTTTCATGTATTTTCATCTGCTTTTATTTATTTTCATGTATTATCATTTATTTTCGTGGATTATCATTTATTTTCATTTATCTTCATTTATTTTCATCTATTTTCATTTATTTTCATTTACTTTCATGTACTTTCATTTTTTTTCATTTATGTTTATGTATTATCATTTCTTTTCATGTATTATCATTTATTTTCATCTATTTTTATTTATTTTCATTTACTTTAATGTATTTACATGTATTTTCACTTGTTTTCATTCATTTTCACTTATTTACATGGATATCCATTAATTTTCATTGACTTTCATATATTTTCATGTATTTTTATTTGTTTTCATTTATTTTCATTTATATTCATTTATTCGTATTTACTTTCATGTATTTTCATTTTCTTTCATGTATTAACATGTATTTTCATTTATTTTCATTTAATTTCGTGTATTTACATGTATTTTCATTTGTTTTTATTTATTTACATGTATTTTCATTTATTTTCATCCACTTTCATTTATTTTCATTTGCTTTCGTGTATTTACATGTATTTTCATTTATTTTCATTTACTTTTATGTATTTACATGTATTTTCATTTATTTTCATTTATTTTCATATATTTTCATTTATTTTTATTTATTTTCATTTATTTTCATTTATTTTCATTTATTTTCATTTATTTTCATTTATTTTCATTTATTTTCATTTATTTTCATTTATTTTCATTTATTTTCATTTATTTTCATTTATTTTCATTTATTTTCATTTATTTTCATTTATTTTCTTTTATTTTCATTTATTTTCATTTATTTTCATTTATTTTCATTTATTTTCATTTATTTTCATTTATTTTCATTTATTTTCATTTATTTTCATTTATTTTCATTTATTTTCATTTATTTTTATTTATTTTCATTTATTTTCATTTATTTTCATTTATTTTCATTTATTTTCATTTATTTTCATTTATTTTCATTTATTTTCATTTATTTTCTTTTATATTCATTTATTTTCATTTATTTTCATTTATTTTCATTCATTTTCATTTATTATCATTTATTTTCATTTATTTTCATTTATTTTCATTTATTTTCATTTATTTTCATTTATTTTCATTTATTTTCATTTATTTTCATTTATTTTCATTTATTTTTATTTATTTTCATTTGTTCTCATTTACTTTAATGTATTTACATGTATTTTCATTTATTTTCATTCACTTTCATGTATTTACATATATTTTCATTTGTTTTCATTGATTTATACGTTTTTTCATTTACTTTCATGTATTTCCATGAATTTTCATTTGTTTTTAAATATTTTTATGTATTTTCATGTATTATCATTAATTTTCATTTATTTTCATGTTTTATCATTTGTTCTCATTTACTTTAATGTATTTTCATTTCTTTTCATTTTTTTACACGTATTTTCATTTACTTTCATGTATTTCCATTAATTTTCATTTGTTTTTATTTATTTTTATGTATTTTCATGTATTATCATTTATTTTCATTTATTTTCATGTATTATCATTTGTTCTCATTTAATTTAATGTATTTACATGTATTTTCATTTGGTTTCATTTATTTTCATTTATTTTCATATATTTTCATTTATTTTCATTTATTTTCATTTATTTTCATTTATTTTCATTTATTTTCATTTATTTTCATTTATTTTCATTTATTTTCATTTATTTTCATTTATTTTCATTTATTTTCATTTATTTTCATTTATTTTCATTTATTTTCATTTATTTTCATTTATTTTCATTTATTTTCATTTATTTTCATTTATTTTCATTTATTTTCATTTATTTTCATTTATTTTCATTTATTTTCATTTATTTTCATTTATTTTCATTTATTTTCATTTATTTTCATTTATTTTCATTTATTTTCATTTATTTTCATTTATTTTCTTTTATTTTCATTTATTTTCATTTATTTTCATTTATTTTCATTTATTTTCATTTATTTTCATTTATTTTCATTTATTTTCATTTATTTTCATTTATTTTCATTTATTTTTATTTATTTTCATTTATTTTCATTTATTTTCATTTATTTTCATTTATTTTCATTTATTTTCATTTATTTTCATTTATTTTCATTTATTTTCTTTTATATTCATTTATTTTCATTTATTTTCATTTATTTTCATTCATTTTCATTTATTATCATTTATTTTCATTTATTTTCATTTATTTTCATTTATTTTCATTTATTTTCATTTATTTTCATTTATTTTCATTTATTTTCATTTATTTTTATTTATTTTCATTTGTTCTCATTTACTTTAATGTATTTACATGTATTTTCATTTATTTTCATTCACTTTCATGTATTTACATATATTTTCATTTGTTTTCATTGATTTATACGTTTTTTCATTTACTTTCATGTATTTCCATGAATTTTCATTTGTTTTTAAATATTTTTATGTATTTTCATGTATTATCATTAATTTTCATTTATTTTCATGTTTTATCATTTGTTCTCATTTACTTTAATGTATTTTCATTTCTTTTCATTTTTTTACACGTATTTTCATTTACTTTCATGTATTTCCATTAATTTTCATTTGTTTTTATTTATTTTTATGTATTTTCATGTATTATCATTTATTTTCATTTATTTTCATGTATTATCATTTGTTCTCATTTAATTTAATGTATTTACATGTATTTTCATTTGGTTTCATTTATTTTCATTTATTTTCATATATTTTCATTTATTTTCATTTATTTTCATTTATTTTCATTTATTTTCATTTATTTTCATTTATTTTCATTTATTTTCATTTATTTTCATTTATTTTCATTTATTTTCATTTATTTTCATTTATTTTCATTTATTTTCATTTATTTTCATTTATTTTCATTTATTTTCATTTATTTTCATTTATTTTCATTTATTTTCATTTATTTTCATTTATTTTCATTTATTTTCATTTATTTTCATTTATTTTCATTTATTTTCATTTATTTTCATTTATTTTCATTTATTTTCATTTATTTTCATTTATTTTCATTTATTTTCATTTATTTTCATTTATTTTCATTTATTTTCATTTATTTTCATTTATTTTCATTTATTTTCATTTATTTTCATTTATTTTCATTTATTTTCATTTATTTTCATTTATTTTCATTTATTTTCATTTATTTTCATTTATTTTCATTTATTTTCATTTATTTTCATTTATTTTCATTTATTTTCATTTATTTTCATTTATTTTCATTTATTTTCATTTATTTTCATTTATTTTCATTTATTTTCATTTATTTTCATTTATTTTCATTTATTTTCATTTATTTTCATTTACTTTCATTTATTTTCATTTGTTTTCATTTATTTTCATGTATTATCATTTATTTTCATCTATTTTTATTTATTTTCATTTACTTTAATGTATTTACATGTATTTTTACTTGTTTTCATTCATTTTCACTTATTTACATGGATTTTCATTAATTTTCATTGACTTTCATATATTTTCATTTATTTTTATTTATTTTCATTTATATTCATTTATTCGTATTTACTTTCATGTATTTTCATTTACTTTCATGTATTAACATGTATTTTCATTTATTTTCATTTAATTTCGTATATTTACATGTATTTTCATTTGTTTTCATTTATTTTCATTTGTTTTTATTTATTTACATGTATTTTCATTTATTTTCATTTACTTTCATGTTTTTACGTGTATTTCTTCATTTATTTTCATTTATTTTCATTTATTTTCATTTATTTTCATTTATTTTCATTTATTTTCATTTATTTTCATGTATTTTCATCTGCTTTCATTTATTTTCATGTATTATCATTTATTTTCGTGGATTATCATTTATTTTCATTTATCTTCATTTATTTTCATCTATTTTCATTTATTTTCATTTACTTTCATGTACTTTCATTTTTTTTCATTTATGTTTATGTATTATCATTTCTTTTCATGTATTATCACTAATTTTCATCTATTTTTATTTATTTTCATTTACTTTAATGTATTTACATGTATTTTCACTTGTTTTCATTCATTTTCACTTATTTACATGGATTTTCATTAATTTTCATTGACTTTCATATATTTTCATGTATTTTTATTTGTTTTCATTTATTTTCATTTATATTCATTTATTCGTATTTACTTTCATGTATTTTCATTTTCTTTCATGTATTAACATGTATTTTCATTTATTTTCATTTATTTTCATTTATTTTCATTTATTTTCATTTATTTTCATTTATTTTCATTTATTTTCATTTATTTTCATTTATTTTCATTTATTTTCATTTATTTTTATTTATTTTCATTTGTTCTCATTTACTTTAATGTATTTACATGTATTTTCATTTATTTTCATTCACTTTCATGTATTTACATATATTTTCATTTGTTTTCATTGATTTATACGTTTTTTCATTTACTTTCATGTATTTCCATGAATTTTCATTTGTTTTTAAATATTTTTATGTATTTTCATGTATTATCATTAATTTTCATTTATTTTCATGTATTATCATTTGTTCTCATTTACTTTAATGTATTTTCATTTCTTTTCATTTTTTTACACGTATTTTCATTTACTTTCATGTATTTCCATTAATTTTCATTTGTTTTTATTTATTTTTATGTATTTTCATGTATTATCATTTATTTTCATTTATTTTCATGTATTATCATTTGTTCTCATTTAATTTAATGTATTTACATGTATTTTCATTTGGTTTCATTTATTTTCATTTATTTTCATTTATTTTCATTTATTTTCATTTATTTTCATTTATTTTCATTTATTTTCATTTATTTTCATTTATTTTCATTTATTTTCATTTATTTTCATTTATTTTCATTTATTTTCATTTATTTTCATTTATTTTCATTTATTTTCATTTATTTTCATTTATTTTCATTTATTTTCATTTATTTTCATTTATTTTCATTTATTTTCATTTATTTTCATTTATTTTCATTTATTTTCATTTATTTTCATTTATTTTCATTTATTTTCATTTATTTTCATTTATTTTCATTTATTTTCATTTATTTTCATTTATTTTCATTTATTTTCATTTATTTTCATTTATTTTCATTTATTTTCATTTATTTTCATTTATTTTCATTTATTTTCATTTATTTTCATTTATTTTCATTTATTTTCATTTATTTTCATTTATTTTCATTTATTTTCATTTATTTTCATTTATTTTCATTTATTTTCATTTATTTTCATTTATTTTCATTTACTTTCATTTATTTTCATTTGTTTTCATTTATTTTCATGTATTATCATTTATTTTCATCTATTTTTATTTATTTTCATTTACTTTAATGTATTTACATGTATTTTTACTTGTTTTCATTCATTTTCACTTATTTACATGGATTTTCATTAATTTTCATTGACTTTCATATATTTTCATGTATTTTTATTTATTTTCATTTATATTCATTTATTCGTATTTACTTTCATGTATTTTCATTTACTTTCATGTATTAACATGTATTTTCATTTATTTTCATTTAATTTCGTATATTTACATGTATTTTCATTTGTTTTCATTTATTTTCATTTGTTTTTATTTATTTGCATGTATTTTCATTTATTTTCATTTACTTTCATGTTTTTACGTGTATTTCTTCATTTATTTTCATTTATTTTCATTTATTTTCATTTATTTTCATTTATTTTCATGTATTTTCATCTGCTTTCATTTATTTTCATGTATTATCATTTATTTTCGTGGATTATCATTTATTTTCATTTATCTTCATTTATTTTCATCTATTTTCATTTATTTTCATTTACTTTCATGTACTTTCATTTTTTTTCATTTATGTTTATGTATTATCATTTCTTTTCATGTATTATCACTAATTTTCATCTATTTTTATTTATTTTCATTTACTTTAATGTATTTACATGTATTTTCACTTGTTTTCATTCATTTTCACTTATTTACATGGATTTTCATTAATTTTCATTGACTTTCATATATTTTCATGTATTTTTATTTGTTTTCATTTATTTTCATTTATATTCATTTATTCGTATTTACTTTCATGTATTTTCATTTTCTTTCATGTATTAACATGTATTTTCATTTATTTTCATTTAATTTCGTGTATTTACATGTATTTTCATTTGTTTTCATTTATTTTCATTTGTTTTTATTTATTTACATGTATTTTCATTTATTTTCATTTACTTTCATGTATTTACATGTATTTTGACTTGTTTTCATTTATTTTCATTTATATTCATTTATTTTCATCCACTTTCTTTTATTTTCATTTGCTTTCGTGTATTTACATGTATTTTCATTTATTTTCATTTACTTTTATGTATTTACATGTATTTTCATTTATTTTCATTTATTTTCATATATTTTCATTTATTTTCATTTATTTTCATTTATTTTCATTTATTTTCATTTAATTTCATAAACCGCCAAAATCAAAATTTAAAAAATTAATGACAACCTTGAGCGATAAGAAAAAATATATTATTCATTATCGTAACCTTAAACAGGCATTAGCTCATGGTTTAGTTCTTACCAAAATACATCGTGTACTTAAATTTAAACAAAGTGCTTGGCTGAAGCCCTACATCGATTTAAATACTCGGTTGAGGACAGCAGCTAAGAACGATTTTGAAAAAAATTTGTACAAGCTAATGAATAACGCAGTCTTTGGTAAAACGATGGAAAACATAAGAAAACATCGTATAGTGAAACTTCTTTCAAAATGGGAGGGGAGATACGGAGCTAAAAATTTTATTGCGAGTCCCAGGTTTCATAGTAGAAAGATTTTTGATGAAGAGCTAATAGCCATTGAATTACTAAAAGCTGAGCTAATTTTTAATAAACCTTTGTACGTAGGTATGACGATACTAGATCTATCCAAAATTATAATGTATGATTTTCATTATAGTTATATGCTTCGGAAATTAACAATTGAAGCATGTAAACTTATGTACACAGATACTGACAGCTTTATTTATGAACTTGGATGTAACAATGTGTATAAGGATATTATTAAAGCTGACATTCACAAATTCGATACTAGTGATTATCCTTCAGATAATGTTTACAGCATTCCCCGCGTCAACAAGAAAGTCCTTGGACTTATGAAAGATGAGGCTAACGGTAAAATTATGACACATTTTGTTGGTCTCAGGTCCAAAATGTATTCGTTTAAAATTCAAGGTGGGAAATGTGTTAAAAAATCTAAGGGGGTTAAATTCAACGTTGTTAGGAACAAAATAACTTTTGAAGATTATTTATCATGTTTAAAAGACTTTAAATCTAAGGAGAAAACCCAATGCTCAATTCGTTCCTATAATCATAACGTCTTTAGCATACAACAATCAAAAATCGCTTTAAGCGCTCGCGATGATAAAAGATATTTAATACCAGATTCGTTTGATACCCTACCATGGGGGCATTATGAAATACCCAATTAGCATTTTATATCAATATTATCAATTTTTAAAATTATTTGATCCATTACTATTAAGAATGTTATTATATTTTTACCGTATGTATATCTTTATATAAAATTTATGAATAATAATAAATTATGTGATTAATCTTTCTGTTTTATTTTCACTTTTTCAACGCACCTAAAAATACTTGCGTCAAAACCGTTAAAAGCGTTGCATTTAAATTCGTTTTTTCGACGCAATTAACGCAACTGAAACCACATGCGTTAAAAAACGTTAATTTTCAACAGTTTTTTAACATGTTATGAAATAAAAACACACAGATTTTTAAAAAAAAAAATTTATTATACAAGAACTACTCCAAAGCTTTTACAATTTTAAATTTATAATAGTAATAGTATTCTTTAAGCGCTAAATGTAACATATCATCGTTTAAAGTTTTACATAAGAAATCGAAAAGTTCAAGTCTACTATTTACAGCATCCTCCGTGTGATCTGTATGATCTACATAATCATGGTTGAAAATATTATCAATAATTTCATGGTAATATTCACAAAAAGCTAGATCTTCTAACAATGAAAGCCTATAGGATATCACCTTCTGCTCGAGGTCAATTATCTGGTTCACATCAAGTTGTTGTAGAAGAAATTTAATTTCATATTTTCTTACTACCAACATCTTTACATTGTCAAGAACGAGTTGGTCAATTTCAATAAGGTTTCCACAAGGAAAAGTCACAGGTTCATACTCATCGGCTAACTGGCTTAATGGTTCATCAAAAAAATCATTATTTCTTTGATGTAGTATATTGATAAAGTTGCTCCATTCGTAGATATCAAAAGATATTTTACTAGAATCGTTGTTATACTGCTTTAAAATAACTGCCGGATCGAAGGATCTTGCTGGACTTAGACCACAGCTGATTTTCAAAGAGTCCAACTGATACGTTGTTTGAAGTAGTTGTTGAGTTTCTAATCTAACTTCATTCTCTAGAACTTTCAACGTTCTATCCAAATCTTGATCATAATTATAATGAACGCTGGACACTGATGATACGAATCCACTGTCATAGTTTGACTGCTGTGACATGTTGAAGTCTTGACTGTTCATGTTGAAACTAACGCTCGTGAAGTGTTGGAACTGAATTTATATGCCTCCAACCGCACATTGGTCATGCGTCAAAAGGCTCCTTTGATCTGATGAAGGTTGCGAGACGAAGCGTGAGAGTGAAAAACATGTTTACAATGAAACCACAAAGAAGCGTGAGAATGAAAAAACATGTTTACGATAATGTGTTGACACCACAACTGATATGGATTATCAAAATGAAAAACATGTTTACGATAAGGTAAACCACAAAGAAGTGTGAGAGTGAAAAACATGAAACAACAAAGAAGCACTTTTTTAAATAAAACACAATAATTTTTTCAACATATTTATTGAATTCTCTCCAAATCATTTACAATTCGATGCTTATAATAATACATAAATTGACTTAAAGCGATATTTTCTAAATTATTCTGTACATATTTAAAAGTTTGCAATTTATTAAAAGCACTTGAAAACGTATAATTTTCATCGAAAAAACTACTTTTAACTAAATTAAGTATATTATAATAATAACTAGGAAATTCAAGTTTTTCCAACATTCTTATATATGGCACTAAAAGTTCAGTATTTATATGTACAAGATTCATCACGTCCATTTCTGACAGGAAAAAGTCTAGGCTGTGCTTGGTAATTTTGATGAATTTTATGTTGTCGTAGATGACTCGACGGATTTTGCAGTAGTCACTACACACGATCTCCTCTTCGTCGTTGAACGTATTTTCATGAAGTTGGGATATCAATTGATCCCATTCAAACGAACTAAAAGATATTTTTTCCCATTGGTCTTTGTGCATGACGACAGCTGGAGTAAACGATCTTGCTGGACTTAGACCACACCCAATTCGACAAAAACCATGCAGGAATTGCGTGTAGAGAAGATAATGTTCTTCGTTCTTAGCTGCTTCTTCGTACTTTTCCAAAACGGCATCAAGTTCACGATCATAGTCTTCGCTGAGCACTGATGATAGCGGTGATGGAGTTAGGGGAACGTCAAATTCACTGCCTTCAGAAATGTCACCACTCGAAGTTGGAGTAAACATTTTGACTAACTATTATGAACTGAGATGCTTTGTCATATTTATAGCTTTACCCCCACTACGGAAAGAACTTGAACGAACTATTGTTCAAAAAGGCCCCCCTAAATGTTGGAATTTGTGCTTGTTTTGTCATAAGATTACATGTAAAACTGGTGTATTTCTCGATTTCTCTCCGGTTTGTAGCACTTCTTAAACGATGTCATCATTGTCAATCCAACTGTTATGTTTTTTATCCAGTCCAAGCCATTTAACGTACATTTTCTTTCCTTTTCGGCGCAAGACCTTTTCCACTAGATATATGTCGGAATTAGTGGTTTTTTGTAATTCCTCTTCGTAGAATGCCCCTTTGATTGGGGATGCATGCATATCTTCCAGGAGATAGGTAATGGGATTAGTAATTTTAACTTTGCTAATCTTAAATAATTCCGTGGTCCAATTTGGCGTATAACCTTTTTCGAAAACGTGTTTGGCTTTACTTATGCGTACGATATCACCGAGTTTTAATTTCCTCGGCCCGGCAATTTTCAAATAGCTGTAGCATTTCCTTAAAATTTTCTGTTCGTTGGACTTGTTGACGTCGATCGGTTTATATCTCGTTTTGCTATGCTTAGTCTCGTTGTATTGTTTTGTAATTTTCGGCAATTCATCCAACCATTTGTAGCTGCCGTTTAAACTGAAATATTTGTATAGTTTAGATTTCAACGTCCTTATTACCCGTTCTGCCATTGAAGCCTTTATAACGGACCATGTATTATAGTGATTTATATGGTGGTTTTTCATTAAACTCTGAAATTTTGCGTTGAAAAATTCTGTGCCTTGATCGGTCTGGAGATTTTTCGGGCATCGTTTAGTGTGTACTAAAATATCACTAAAAGCTTTGGTAATTTCTTCACCAGTTTTCGTTTTCAACGGTCGAGTCCATATGAATTTCGAAAAGCAATCTATAACAACCATGATTAATTTATATCCTTTGTTTTGATGAGAGTAATTTCTCATTTCCATAAGATCCATTTGCCATAAGTCATCCAATCCTTTAATAATTGTACGTCTTCTGGGGTAATTTTTTCGAGCAGGTTTATGTAGTTCATTGACAAGTTGAATCTTTTCCTTTGACGACATGTTGACGATTGAAAGGAGATTGCGTATCTCTATACAGTTATTGTGCTTAATTTTGCCTCTACACTATGAAGACGTGCAGTTATTGTTTCAACATTTTTGGTCATACCCTCAACATTATCACTAATTGTAGTTATGTTGGTTTCATTATTTTCAATTTTCTCCTTAAAATGATCAATTTTGGTGTAAATATCGCCAATGCTATTTTTAACATCATCATTTAATGCACTTGTATAATTTTTCAAATCATGAAAAGATTTTGTAACGGTGATATTTAGCTTTTCAAAACTTGTAATTATTTGAACTGTTACATTTTTCAACTCTTCCAATTGTTTGGAAAAATCCACTAATTTGGGCTCTATTAATGTCGTACGATTCGATTCAATTCCAATCTGTTTCCTTAAATCATCAATGTCGGAAAGTGCTCTGGTCACCGTTTGCTGCGATTCGTTTATTAACTCTGTTTTCAATGCATTAACATCCGAAATTTGGACTTTTTCACGCAAACTCTGCTCAATATTTAATAATGCGGTATTAAATAGATCGTAACTTTGTTTAAATTCCCTTCTTAAAAACTCTTTAGCTCGTACTATGGAGTCGTCTACGTATATTTTTGTTGTTAGGTCTTTACTTGTCGCAGGAGGATCTTTTAATCTCTGCGATATTTGCTCCATTTTTTCCGATACATTTTCAATGCGATGTTTCATTTTATTGGTAATGTCGGTTTCGGTCGAGACTTTCAATTTGTCAACGTATTTTTTCGTTGCAGCATCTGAATCAGTTGTCGGTTCTTTTATGTTGCATAACTTTACATTTTCAAAGTCAACATTTCCATCGGAAGTATGTGGAAGTGTTAATTTTGGAGGTATACGATTATACGGAACTGTTTTTTGTCTCCCGAAACGACGTCCGAATTTATCGAGACTCATCTTGTAAATGATATTTCTCCAACCAAATTACTCTATTATATTGGCTTCTCTTAACTCATTAGTAATTGCTCTGATTTCATTATCTTGTGAAGTGTTTCCAGCATGTTTCGAAGCAACTAACAATTTTAAACGATCGATCAATTCATTAGGATCATCCCAATATACGTATTCTATAGGTTTTTCATTATAAATCAAATCGCATCGTGTTGCGGCTGGTTTCGATAATCCTGCCCCTTCTCGAGAATGGAACAGAGGACGGATAATTTCCATATATTTTGGTTTTTTTGTACCTTTCAAATGTCCTTTAGCATTTCGATGAACGCTCGTTGCTTCTAGAATAGCTTTATAAGCGTTTAAGTCATCTGCAGCAAAAATAGGATCATCATAAAAAATTAATTGATATAAGCCTGGAGTCCCCGGCAGATAGTTCCACTGATTGCCATCGCGTACGTTTATTCTTCCATTTTTAGCATCAAACTCTATACGTTTGTTGCCCAAAAACCACCAATCGTTTTCTGCATCGTACACTGGACCATACACTTGATCGATTCTGACATTATTTTGCCAGTAGTCTTGAACTACTTGTCGACTCATTGAAGGATACTGATCTAGATAGTCGTTAATAGCTTCTACAGCTAACGGTTGTTGAGAAGTAGTAGTTTCAGCAATTTCACTAAACTGTTCGGTGTTGTCGTTGTTTCCTTCGGCTACATTTTCCAATGAAACAAAATTGACTTTGTTAGGTGATGAAGCTTTTTGAGGTTTAAAATGCGGCGTAATAGATGACATTTGAACAGTTTCCTAATAGATTCATCTTGTTCCGTTTTGTTCAATTTTAATGCCAGATACTTTTTACGTATAGCTCGAGCAAGTTCTGCGATTTTTCTCTTATGAGTAGCTACAGCTACTTGATTCTTTGCCAGCATGATGTTGAATGACGATATGCTCTACAATTTTATATATTTATCAAAGCCTATTCTATATCGCCCGTGATTGAGTGGAAAGTCTTTAGCAATAACTAACGTACCATAGCGATCGACCCAACACTCTGCACACATTTTCTTGAATTCTTCAAAGGAAACATCTGGAGATACATGTTCATCAAATATATGTTTTAGGTTAATTTCATCCTGTTTAAATAGGACTATGATGTTGCAGTTGTCTCGTATTAGCTGTTTTGGTACTTTGGAGTAAGTTTGACAGAGATATGTTGCATCAATATCTTTATGCCGGCACATTGAGTAATATTCTCGAATTTTCTGCTGACCATCGCAGGCAACATCATCAAATATGAATATAGAGTTATTTTTAGCCTTATTGGGACTTATAATTTCTTCGTTGTCTTTAAATGGATAGTACCCAACACCGTTAGCATTGGAAATCACTTCTTGAAGTAGTTGATATTTTGGTTGGTACAGAGACTTTGAATAAACGTAGACATTTTTAAATTTAGCGCCGTTGGGATCGAAGAGCAGCGACAGCATAACGTTTGTTTTTCCGCATCCAGAAGGTCCACATATGATGGCGCGAAACGAATCTGGTAGCAATTTACCATGTTTACTGTTTTTACTTGGTGTAAAGTCCAAGTTGACTATAGGTAGCGTCTGGTCTTGTTGAACAACCTTCATCTTGTGTCGTTCGAGGAAGAAATGTCAGATTATAAATATAGATGACGCTACATCTCATCATCAATCTTCATGTTGGTGTATCAGGGTGAAGGTGTCTTGAATTCCATCATCAATAAGCTGCCAATCGAGTTACATATTCCTGGTTATCAATATTGTGGACCTGGTACAAAACTACATAAACGACTTGCACGCGGAGATCTCGGCATTAATCCGTTAGACGCTGCTTGTAAACAACACGACATTGCTTATTCGCAAACCAAATCTTTAGCGGAACGTCATAAAGCTGATCAGATACTTGAAAACGCTGCTTGGGACCGAGTAAAGTCCAAAGACGCTTCTCTTGGTGAAAAAAGTACTGCCTGGTTCATTACCACTGGAATGAAGGGTAAACGCAAACTTGGAATGGGTGTCAAAAAGACTTCTGTTTCTTTTCAACGTGGAATCCTTCAGAAAATTGCAAAGTCCTATAAACCCTCATCAACTGTAACAAAGTCTGCTTCGAATGCATTGAAGGTAGCCAGGCTTGCTGTGAAAAAGGTTGGTGGCCGTAGTCATGTTAAAGTTCCGAGAATTATTCCGATTGCCAAATCTGGTGGAATTCTGCCTCTAATACCGATTTTTGCTGCGCTTGGTGCACTCGGCAGTCTTGCAGGCGGAGCAAGTGCAATTGCGAAAACAGCTATTGATGCTAAGAACGCTCAAAAGAAGCTCGACGAAGATCAACGTCATAACAAAGCAATGGAAGTCGTTGGTAAAGGATTATACTTGCGAAAAAACGCTAAAGGAGGCTTCGGCCTATTTCTGAAAAAGCAAAAAAACTAATAACGCTACCCAATAGACCACTGTACGATTTCGAACTAACACGTTACGCTAAAAAACTTAAAATACCGTATTTTCGAGGTGTTTTTATGAGAGACACTTTACCTTCGAGTCCTCGTAAACGTGAATGTGGTATTGTAAATTTGGATATCTCCGACAATAATGGTACTCATTGGGTGGCCTACAAGAAGATAAACGATCGCGTGGACTACTTTGATTCATTCGGTAACTTGAAACCGCCGAGAGAACTTGTATACTATTTGGGGAACGTGAAAATTTTCTACAACAACGATCCATATCAAACGTACAATCAAGCTAATTGTGGAAAATTGTGTTTGAACTTTCTATACAATAATGGTGGATAATATGGGTGTTCAAGTCATAATGACACATATGAATGATAATAAAACATTTTCGGAATTTACATCAGAAGAGTTGAAGCATATCCCGCTGGAATATTTAATAAAAAATGTGAGACCTGGACAATTATTGAGTATATGGCACAAACTACCCGCAGAATACACGTCAAACTTTGATCTTCAAATACGACTTCCATGTTATGTTCACTACAATAGACCTGATTGGATGACACACTGGGATGGGCCTGCTGATGCTCAAGCAGATTGCTGTTTTTTTGTAAATTAGCTTTTAAAAAAATAATTCAATAAATGTTTGTACACCGCTATATTTGTTTCATTCATCATGTCGCACTTGTTGAGAGTAAACAGCAATACTCACGTCTTTTCTTTTCGTCCTTCTACGCCAATAGTGTTTTACCCGAAAAAAGATTATGAATTGGCACTTAGATCTTTTCATTCATACAATTCCATACCGAACATTGAAAAAGGCGATAAATTTTACTATTTCGATAAAACTAACAAATTGAAAGTCATCGAGTTTCCTATAGGATGCTACGAAATTACTGATATAGAAGCATTTATACGAACGAAGATGGGGCTTGAAAATGAAGTTAATCCTGAAATGTTTTTCTCGTTAAAACCCAACAATAATACACTGCAATGCGAAATCTTTAGCAAATATTATAAAATAACGTTTAAAAAACCAAATAACATTGGACATGTATTGGGATTCTCGGAAAAAATTCTTAATCCTGGCATAATACATTCATCGGACTTACCCGTAAACATTATAAAAGTATCGACCATACACTTTGATGCCAACATTACGTCGGGAGCCTTTAACGGAGACAGACCGGCACACACGATCTACGAATTTGCTGTAAAAGTCGATCCTGGCTACGCTATCGACGAAACCCCTTCAAATTTGTTGTATTTACCAGTTATACCACAACGAGAAATAATCAACATTACAGTGTTGGCTTTAGATCAAGACGGCCATCCCGTAAACTTTCGAGGTGAAACTAGTACTCTTGTGTTGGAATTGAGAGCAAGGAGCCGATGGGACTAGTTATAAAATATAGAGGTGCTTCAAAGTCTTCAGTGTTGTCGCAAGCGCCTAAGCGTCAACATCTAACTGCAGCAAATATATTGTTTCTCCGTTCACTTGGATATCATGTCATCAACCATAACTATGTACAAACGAAGAAAAACTGATGAAGCACATACTTCCCCGATGTTTGATCTGTATCGATCTCCAACGTTTGATGAGTCTATTCGTAAGGCAGAGTACAGGTCATATACGCCGTTCGTAAAGTCATTCAATTGCAACGATGTTGTAGAATTTAGCATCAACCAAATCGACTCGTTCTTTGCCATGAACCAATCGCTGCTGGCTATTAAAGGGAAATTGGAAATAACCGGCGGAGGAGATGTAACGTTGGCTCCAAATTTTGGAGCTTTTCTATTCGACTCTTGTACATACAGCGAATCAGCTAGAGAAGTTGAAACAGTACGCGATCCTGGAATTATAAGTGCTGTTCGAGCTTACACTTGTTACGCCAAAGAAGACTCAAATCATATGGCTATCACCAGCTGGAACTATCCTTCAGCACCTATCCTCGCCGCTCATGACAAGTCGTTCAGCTTGTTGATACCGCTTAAACACATTTTCAACATTTTCAACGACTATCCTATGATTACGTGTGGTAGACAAACACTTAGATTTGTAAGAGCTAGAAACGATAACGATTGCACAATTGTAAAGGAGAAAAATGTTGGTACAGCTACAGCAACGACTACCACCGTAAATATTGAAATTCAAAGTATCGAGCTGAAAATCAAACACATTTATCCGAATGATGATGTGAAAGAACAACTTTTGAAAGCTATTCAAACCGACAAACCAATACTAATTCCGTTTAGAAAATGGGAACTGAATGAATTGCCTACAATTACTGTGGGTGCGAGAAGAGAAATCTGGGCAGTTAAAACCAGCACCGCAATCGAAAGACCACGTTTCATTATCGTATGTTTCCAAACTAATAAACGTGATGCTGCTGAGGCAGATCCAACTTTGTTTGACCATGTGAGTACTTCTAGCATTCGAGTATCTTTGAATGGTGAATACTATCCCAATGAACGTATGCAGTTGGACTTTGCAAACAATCACTTTGCTGAAGCTCATTTTAACTATAGTGACTTTCAAACTAGTTATTCAAATTCTGCTTCGAAGAGTTGCCTTTTGGACTATGTTGCATTTAAAAACCGTTGTTTGTTTATCATTGATTGTTCTAAGCAAGAGGAAACCATGAAATCATCTACTATTGATGTGAGATTGGATATCGAAGCCGATTCTGGATTTCCTGCTAATACTAGAGCTTACTGTATCATAATTCACGACTGTTTAATGGAGTACTTCCCCCTCTCCGAAGTACTAAAAAGTTTAAATTAGATATCAATTAGTAAATGGCAGTATTTGAACGTTTGCCACGATGAGAATAGCACTCTGTGATATCCAAGGGTTCGATATTGAGGGCAGTTTCCATCCAAAGGAGATGTCAATTCAAATCGGATCTCACGTTTCCAATTTTCTATTCAAGCCTGCAATACCCTACACTAATTTAAGTGCACGTGATAAGTCGACAGTAAGATATGTAGAGAAATATGTCCATGGAATTAAGTACAGCTCGGGTAACATCGAATATACGGAAATGAACGATATATTGGAAAAATATTTGCTATATGGTGCAGACTGTATTTACGTTAGAGGTAATCAAAAGGAGGAATTTTTATGGCAGAAATGTCAACAGTTATTGAGTACCCCGCATCCTGCCGTTTATGATGTCGCAAAATATGATGGATTGACCTGTCAAACGGGGAGATTTGAATCTTACCATACACCGTGTCTAAACCATGCATCTGGAAAATTTCTGTGTGCTGAACGCAACGTTAATATGTTACATAATTGGTTGTATTATATTATATTACCTAGATAATGTATTTTTTAAATAAAAAATGTTTATTTACATATGAGTTTTTTATTAAAACACCCTGTATATTTTTATTCATTTATTTTAGAATAACGATTTCTTACATTTTTTATCACAATTTTTAACAATAGAACAGAAACTGCTGATAATATCGCGCATAACATTGAAAATATTTTGTACAGTTCATTTTGAATTATTTTATTATTATTCCATAAGGATAACTGGGCTACTTCACCAATACTTCTTAAATCGACTTCGTCTATAGAAGTTGAGATGTGCTGCCACGTCTCAACGTCACCCTCGGTCCCATCTTGAAATATGAGTTTCAACTTGTACGTTGTTTGATTAGTTGGTACATTTATTGAAAACACTGTCAACTTTCCATCATTAACTTTATTTAAAGGCATCATTTGCCATTCTGAACGTTGGCACTCAAAACCTTCGTTAAAACATACAGCCATATGTTGTACTCCAATAGGGACGTTTGTGTAAAGCATATTGTTCAACACTGCTGTTAGAATTATGAAAGACGCTTTCAATGCAGCCATTTTCTAGGCTGAATTCGTCTTAGTGGGTATTGAGTCTGCAGTAATTGCCGATTTTCAAACACTTTATCAAACGCAGAACTTAAACTTAGTCTATTTAATTGTTTAATCACTTTACTTTTATCTTCATACAACGTTAAATCTTGATTTAGTTTTCGAACTTTCTCACCAAATTCCTCCAATTTACGTGCGTATTCTATCGATGACATCATGCAACTGAGCAGTATCAACATTTTAAATTCTTTTAATAATCAACCATCGTTTTTTCACTCTCACACTTCATGTGGTTTCCGCACATTATCGTAAACATATTTTTCATTCCTTATCAGTTGTTTATTTTAAAAGATATGTCTAGACTTTTATCAAAACAAGTGTGTAATTAATATTATTTTTAATACCTTATCGATTGACGGACTTTGACCTTAGCTGTTACTTACAACACGTGCAAGATTGGGAGGCTGTCATTTAGTGACTGTCTGAAATTGGCCACGAGTGACAGATTGACAGATGGGGAGATGGGAATTACGGCATAGGTGAAGTTGGCCACGAGTGAAAGATTGACAGATGGGGAATAACGTCATAGCTGATGTTGGTCACGAGTGAAAGGTTGACAGATGGGCTTAATGACAGAATGACAGATTGACAGAATGACAGATGGGCTTAATAACAGATGACTCGATGGTGGTGGGCAACGGGCGGGAAAACGATATGACAGATGGGCTTAATGACAGATGGGGCCTTAATCATGATTGGCAGATGGGGGGAGGGGAGGTGGGGAACCATGCGCAGTCCCTCGCACGCGCACGCGCAGCCCTATTTGAATTTCCCGCCATTTTAAAGACTTTGACAGCTCACTTCCGGTCCCGTACATAGGTAGCTCTAACTACTTGTTTTCATTTATTTTCATTTGTTTTTATTTATTTACATGTATTTTCATTTATTTTCATTTACTTTCATGTATTTACATGTATTTTGACTTGTTTTCATTTATTTTCATTTATATTCATTTATTTTCATCCACTTTCTTTTATTTTCATTTGCTTTATTGTATTTACATGTATTTTCATTTATTTTCATTTACTTTTATGTATTTACATGTATTTTCATTTATTTTCATTTATTTTCATATATTTTCATTTATTTTCATTTATTTTCATTTATTTTCATTTATTTTCATTTATTTTCATTTATTTTCATTTTTTTTCATTTATTTTCATTTATTTTCATTTATTTTCATTTATTTTCATTTATTTTCATTTATTTTCATTTATTTTCATTTATTTTCATTTATTTTCATTTATTTTCATTTATTTTCATTTATTTTCATTTATTTTCATTTATTTTCATTTATTTTCATTTATTTTCATTTATTTTCATTTATTTTCATTTATTTTCATTTATTTTCATTTATTTTCATTTATTTTCATTTATTTTCATTTATTTTCATTTATTTTCATTTATTTTCATTTATTTTCATTTATTTTCATTTATTTTCATTTATTTTCATTTATTTTCATTTATTTTCATTTATTTTCATTTGTTTTCATTTATTTTCATTTATTTTCATTTATTTTCATTTATTTTCATTTATTTTCATTTATTTTCATTTATTTTCATTTATTTTCATTTATTTTCATTTATTTTCATTTATTTTCATTTATTTTCATTTATTTTTATTTATTTTCATTTATTTTCATTTATTTTCATTTATTTTCATTTATTTTCATTTATTTTCATTTATTTTCATTTATTTTCATTTATTTTCATTTATTTTCATTTATTTTCATTTATTTTCATTTATTTTCATTTATTTTCATTTATTTTCATTTATTTTCATTTATTTTCATTTATTTTCATTTATTTTCATTTATTTTCATTTATTTTCATTTATTTTCATTTATTTTCATTTATTTTCATTTATTTTCATTTATTTTCATTTATTTTCATTTATTTTCATTTATTTTCATTTATTTTCATTTATTTTCTTTTATATTCATTTATTTTCATTTATTTTCATTTATTTTCATTTATTTTCATTTATTTTCATTTATTTTCATTTATTTTCATTTATTTTCATTTATTTTCATTTATTTTCATTCATTTTCATTTATTTTCATTTATTTTCATTTATTTTCATTTATTTTTATTTATTTTCATTTGTTCTCATTTACTTTAATGTATTTTCATTTCTTTTCATTTTTTTACACGTTTTTTCATTTACTTTTATGTATTTCCATGAATTTTCATTTGTTTTTATTTATTTTTATGTATTTACATGTATTTTTATTTATTTTTATTTACTTTGATGTATTTACATGTATTTTCATTTGTTTTCATTTATTTTCATTTGTTTTCATTTATTTTCATTTATTTTCATTTATTTTCATTTATTTTCATTTATTTTCATTTATTTTCATTTATTTTCATTTATTTTCATTTATTTTCATTTATTTTCATTTATTTTCATTTATTTTCATTTTTTTTGATTTATTTTCATTTATTTTCATTTATTTTCATTTATTTTCATTTATTTTCATTTATTTCTAATCATTTTTATTTATTTTAATTTATCTTCATTTATTTTCATCTATTTTCATTAATTTTCATTTATTTTCATTTATTTTCATTTATTTTCATTTATTTTCATTTATTTTCATTTATTTTCATTTATTTTCATTTATTTTCATTTATTTTCATTTATTTTCATTTATTTTCATTTATTTTCATTTATTTTCATTTATTTTCATTTATTTTCATTTATTTTTATTTATTTTCATTTATTTTCATTTATTTTCATTTAATTTCATTTATTTTCATTTATTTTCATTTATTTTCATTTATTTTCATTTATTTTCATTTATTTTCATTTATTTTCATTTATTTTCATTTATTTTCATTTATTTTCATTTATTTTCATTTATTTTCATTTATTTTCATTTATTTTCATTTATTTTCATTTATTTTCATTTATTTTCATTTATTTTCATTTATTTTCATTTATTTTCATTTATTTTCATTTATTTTCATTTATTTTCATTTATTTTCATTTATTTTCATTTATTTTCATTTATTTTCATTTATTTTCATTTATTTTCATTTATTTTCATTTATTTTCATTTATTTTCATTTATTTTCATTTATTTTCATTTATTTTCATTTATTTTCATTTATTTTCATTTATTTTCATTTATTTTCATTTTATTTTCATTTATTTTCATTTATTTTCATTTATTTTCATTTATTTCGTTTATTTTCGTTTATTTTCATTTATTTTCATTTATTTTCATTTATTTTCATTTATTTTCATTTATTTTCATTTTTTTTCATTTATTTTCATTTATTTTCATTTATTTTCATTTATTTTCATTTATTTTCATTTATTTTCATTTATTTTCATTTATTTTCATTTATTTTCATTTATTTTCATTTATTTTCATTTATTTTCATTTATTTTCATTTATTTTCATTTATTTTCATTTATTTTCATTTATTTTCATTTATTTTCATTTATTTTCATTTATTTTCATTTATTTTCATTTGTTTTCATTTATTTTCATTTATTTTCATTTATTTTCATTTATTTTCATTTATTTTCATTTATTTTCATTTATTTTCATTTATTTTCATTTATTTTCATTTATTTTCATTTATTTTCATTTATTTTCATTTATTTTCATTTATTTTCATTTATTTTCATTTATTTTCATTTATTTTCGTTTATTTTCATTTATTTTCTTTTGTTTTCATTTATTTTCATTTATTTTCATTTATTTTCATTTATTTTCATTTATTTTCATTTATTTTCGTTTATTTTCATTTATTTTCATTTATTTTCATTTATTTTCATTTATTTTCATTTATTTTCATTTATTTTCATTTATTTTCATTTATTTTTATTTTTTTTCATTTATTTTCATTTATTTTCATTTATTTTCATTTATTTTCATTTATTTTCATTTATTTTCATTTATTTTCATTTATTTTCATTTATTTTCATTTATTTTCATTTATTTTCATTTATTTTCATTTATTTTCATTTATTTTCATTTATTTTCATTTATTTTCATTTATTTTCATTTATTTTCGTTTATTTTCATTTATTTTCTTTTGTTTTCATTTATTTTCATTTATTTTCGTTTATTTTCATTTATTTCATTTAATTTCATTTATTTTCGTTTATTTTCATTTATTTTCATTTATTTTCATTTATTTTCATTTATTTTCATTTATTTTCATTTATTTTCATTTATTTTCATTTATTTTCATTTATTTTCATTTATTTTCATTTATTTTCATGTATTTTCATGTATTTTCATTTATTTTCATTTATTTTCATTTATTTTCATTTATTTTCATTTATTTTCATTTATTTTCATTTATTTTCATTTATTTTCATTTATTTTCATTTATTTTCATTTATTTTCATTTATTTTCATTTATTTTCATTTATTTTCATTTATTTTCATTTATTTTCATTTATTTTCATTTATTTTCATTTATTTTCATTTAATTTCATTTATTTTCATTTATTTTCATTTATTTTCATTTATTTTCATTTATTTTCATTTATTTTCATTTATTTTCATTTATTTTCATTTATTTTCATTTATTTTCATTTATTTTCATTTATTTTCATTTATTTTCATTTATTTTCATTTATTTTCATTTATTTTCATTTATTTTCATTTATTTTCATTTATTTTCATTTATTTCATTTATTTTCATTTATTTTCATTTATTTTCATTTATTTTCATTTATTTTCATTTATTTTCATTTATTTTCATTTATTTTCATTTATTTTCATTTATTTTCATTTATTTTCATTTATTTTCATTTATTTTCATTTATTTTCATTTATTTTCATTTATTTTCATTTATTTTCATTTATTTTCATTTATTTTCATTTATTTTCATTTATTTTCATTTATTTTCATTTATTTTCATTTATTTTCATTTATTTTCATTTATTTTCATTTATTTTCATTTATTTTCATTTATTTTCATTATTTTCATTTATTTTCATTTATTTTCATTTATTTTCATTTATTTTCATTTATTTTCATTTATTTTCATTTATTTTCATTTATTTTCATTTATTTTCATTTATTTTCATTTATTTTCATTTATTTTCATTTATTTTCATTTATTTTCATTTATTTTCATTTATTTTCATTTATTTTCATTTATTTTCATTTATTTTCATTTATTTTCATTTATTTTCATTTATTTTCATTTATTTTCATTTATTTTCATTTATTTTCATTTATTTTCATTTATTTTCATTTATTTTCATTTATTTTCATTTATTTTCATTTATTTACATTTATTTTCATTTTTTTTCATTTATTTTCATTTATTTTCATTTATTTTCATGTATTTTCATGTATTTTCATTTATTTTCATTTATTTTCATTTATTTTCATTTATTTTCATTTATTTTCATTTATTTTCATTTATTTTCATTTATTTTCATTTATTTTCATTTATTTTCATTTATTTTCATTTATTTTCATTTATTTTCATTTATTTTCATTTATTTTCATTTATTTTCATTTAATTTCATTTATTTTCATTTATTTTCATTTATTTTCATTTATTTTCATTTATTTTCATTTATTTTCATTTATTTTCATTTATTTTCATTTATTTTCATTTATTTCATTTATTTTCATTTATTTTCATTTATTTTCATTTATTTTCATTTATTTTCATTTATTTTCATTTATTTTCATTTATTTTCATTTATTTTCATTTATTTTCATTTATTTTCATTTATTTTCATTTATTTTCATTTATTTTCATTTATTTTCATTTATTTTCATTTATTTTCATTTATTTTCATTTATTTTCATTTATTTTCATTTATTTCATTTATTTTCATTTATTTTCATTTATTTTCATTTATTTTCATTTATTTTCATTTATTTTCATTTATTTTATTTATTTTCATTTATGTTCATTTATTTTCATTTATTTTCATTTATTTTCATTTATTTTCATTTATTTTCATTTATTTTCATTTATTTCATTTATTTTCATTTATTTTCATTTATTTCATTTATTTTCATTTATTTTCATTTATTTTCATTTATTTTCATTTATTTTCATTTATTTCATTTATTTTCATTTATTTTCATTTATTTTCATTTATTTTCATTTATTTTCATTTATTTTCATTTATTTTCATTTATTTTCATTTATTTTCATTTATTTTCATTTATTTTCATTTATTTTCATTTATTTTCATTTATTTACATTTATTTTCATTTTTTTTCATTTTTTTCATTTATTTTCATTTTTTTTCATTTATTTTCATTTATTTTCATTTATTTTCATTTATTTTCATTTATTTTCATTTATTTTCATTTATTTTCATTTATTTTCATTTATTTTCATTTATTTTCATTTATTTTCATTTATTTTCATTTATTTTCATTTATTTCATTTATTTTCATTTATTTTCATTTATTTTCATTATTTCATTATTTTCATTTATTTTCATTTATTTTCATTTATTTTCATTTATTTCATTTATTTTCATTTATTTTCATTTATTTTCATTTATTTTCATTTATTTTCATTTATTTTCATTTATTTCATTTATTTCATTTATTTTCATTTATTTTCATTTATTTTCATTTATTTTCATTTATTTTCATTTATTTTCATTTATTTTCATTTATTTTCATTTATTTTCATTTATTTTCATTTATTTCATTTATTTTCATTTATTTTCATTTATTTTCATTTATTTTCATTTATTTTCATTTATTTTCATTTATTTTCATTTATTTTCATTTATTTTCATTTATTTTCATTTATTTTCATTTATTTCATTTATTTTCATTTATTTTCATTTCTTTTCATTTCTTTTCATTTATTTTCATTTATTTTCATTTATTTTCATTTATTTTCATTTATTTTCATTTATTTTCATTTATTTTCATTTATTTTCATTTATTTTCATTTATTTTCATTTATTTTCATTTATTTTCATTTATTTTCATTTATTTTCATTTATTTTCATTTATTTTCATTTATTTTCATTTATTTTCATTTATTTTCATTTATTTTCATTTATTTTCATTTATTTTCATTTATTTTCATTTATTTTCATTTATTTTCATTTATTTTCATTTATTTTCATATATTTTCATTTATTTTCATTTATTTTCATTTATTTTCATTTATTTTCATTTATTTTCATTTATTTTCATTTATTTTCATTTATTTTCATTTATTTTCATTTATTTTCATTTATTTTCATTTATTTTCATTTATTTTCATTTATTTTCATTTATTTTCATTTATTTTCATTTATTTTCATTTATTTTCATTTATTTTCATTTATTTTCATTTATTTTCATTTATTTTCATTTATTTTCATTTATTTTCATTTATTTTCATTTATTTTCATTTTTTTCATTTATTTTCATTTACTTTCATTTATTTTCATTTATTTTCATTTATTTTCATTTATTTTCATTTATTTTCATTTATTTTCATTTATTTTCATTTATTTCATTTATTTTCATTTATTTTCATTTATTTTCATTTATTTTCATTTATTTTCATTTATTTTCATTTCTTTTCATTTATTTTCATTTATTTTCATTTATTTTCATTTATTTTCATTTATTTTCATTTATTTTCATTTATTTTCATTTATTTTCATTTATTTTCATTTATTTTCATTTATTTTCATTTATTTTCATTTATTTTCATTTATTTTCATTTATTTTCATTTATTTTCATTTATTTTCATTTATTTTCATTTATTTTCATTTATTTTCATTTATTTTCATTTATTTTCATTTATTTTCATTTATTTTCATTTATTTTCATTTCTTTTCATTTATTTCATTTATTTTCATTTCTTTTCATTTATTTCATTTATTTTCATTTATTTTCATTTATTTTCATTTATTTTCATTTATTTTCATTATTTTCATTTATTTTCATTTATTTTCATTTATTTTCATTTATTTTCATTTATTTTCATTTATTTTCATTTATTTTCATTATTTTCATTTATTTTCATTTATTTTCATTTATTTTCATTTATTTTCATTATTTTCATTTATTTTCATTTATTTTCATTTATTTTCATTTATTTTCATTTATTTTCATTTATTTCATTTATTTTCATTTATTTTCATTTATTTTCATTTATTTTCATTTATTTTCATTTATTTTCATTTATTTTCATTTATTTTCATTTATTTTCATTTATTTTCATTTATTTTCATTTATTTTCATTTATTTTCATTTATTTTCATTTATTTTCATTTATTTTCATTTATTTTCATTTATTTTCATTTATTTTCATTTATTTTCATTTATTTTCATTTATTTTCATTTATTTTCATTTATTTTCATTTATTTTCATTTATTTTCATTTATTTTCATTTATTTTCATTTATTTTCATTTATTTTCATTTATTTTCATTTATTTCATTTATTTTCATTTATTTTCATTTATTTCATTTATTTTCATTTATTTTCATTTATTTTCATTATTTTCATTTATTTTCATTTATTTTCATTTATTTTCATTTATTTTCATTTATTTTCATTTATTTTCATTTATTTTCATTATTTCATTTATTTTCATTTATTTTCATTTATTTTCATTTATTTTCATTTATTTTCATTTATTTTCATTTATTTTCATTATTTCATTTATTTTCATTTATTTCATTTATTTTCATTTATTTTCATTTATTTCATTTTTTTCATTTATTTTCATTTTTTTTCATTTATTTTCATTTATTTTCATTTATTTTCATTTATTTCATTTATTTTCATTTATTTTCATTTATTTTCATTTATTTTCATTTATTTTCATTTATTTTCATTTATTTCATTTATTTTCATTTATTTTCATTTATTTTCATTTATTTTCATTTATTTTCATTTATTTTCATTTATTTTCATTTATTTTCATTTATTTTCATTTATTTTCATTTATTTTCATTTATTTTCATTTATTTTCATTTATTTTCATTTATTTTCATTTATTTTCATTTATTTTCATTTATTTTCATTTATTTTCATTTATTTTCATTTATTTTCATTTATTTTCATTTATTTTCATTTATTTTCATTTATTTTCATTTATTTCATTTATTTTCATTTATTTTCATTTATTTTCATTTATTTTCATTTATTTTCATTTATTTTCATTTATTTTCATTTATTTCATTTATTTTCATTTATTTTCATTTATTTTCATTTATTTTCATTTATTTTCATTTATTTTCATTTATTTTCATTTATTTTCATTTATTTTCATTTATTTTCATTTATTTTCATTTATTTTCATTTATTTTCATTTATTTTCATTTATTTTCATTTATTTTCATTTATTTTCATTTATTTTCATTTATTTTCATTTATTTTCATTTATTTTCATTTATTTTCATTTATTTTCATTTATTTTCATTTATTTTCATTTATTTTCATTTATTTTCATTTATTTCATTTATTTTCATTTATTTTCATTTATTTTCATTTATTTTCATTTATTTTCATTTATTTTCATTTATTTTCATTTATTTTCATTTATTTCATTTATTTTCATTTATTTTCATTTATTTTCATTTATTTTCATTTATTTTCATTTATTTTCATTTATTTTCATTTATTTTCATTTATTTTCATTTATTTTCATTTATTTCATTTATTTTCATTTATTTTCATTTATTTTCATTTATTTTCATTTATTTTCATTTATTTTCATTTATTTTCATTTATTTTCATTTATTTTCATTTATTTTCATTTATTTTCATTATTTTCATTTATTTTCATTTATTTTCATTTATTTTCATTTATTTTCATTTATTTTCATTTATTTTCATTTATTTTCATTTATTTTCATTTATTTTCATTTATTTTCATTTATTTTCATTTATTTTCATTTATTTTCATTTATTTTCATTTATTTTCATTTATTTTCATTTATTTTCATTTATTTTCATTTATTTTCATTTATTTTCATTTATTTTCATTTATTTTCATTTATTTTCATTTATTTTCATTTATTTTCATTTATTTCATTATTTTCATTTATTTTCATTTATTTTCATTTATTTTCATTTATTTTCATTTATTTTCATTTATTTTCATTTATTTTCATTTATTTCATTTATTTTCATTTATTTTCATTTATTTTCATTTATTTCATTTATTTTCATTTATTTTCATTTATTTTCATTTATTTTCATTTATTTTCATTTATTTTCATTTATTTTCATTTATTTTCATTCTTTCATTTATTTCATTTATTTTCATTTATTTTCATTTATTTTCATTTATTTTCATTTATTTTCATTTATTTTCATTATTTTCATTTATTTTCATTTATTTTCATTTATTTTCATTTATTTTCATTTATTTTCATTTATTTTCATTTATTTTCATTTATTTTCATTTATTTTCATTTATTTTCATTTATTTTCATTTATTTTCATTTATTTTCATTTATTTTCATTTATTTTCATTTATTTTCATTTATTTTCATTTATTTTCATTTATTTTCATTTATTTTCATTTATTTTCATTTATTTTCATTTATTTTCATTTATTTTCATTTATTTTCATTTATTTTCATTTATTTTCATTTATTTTCATTTATTTTCATTTATTTTCATTTATTTTCATTTATTTTCATTTATTTTCATTTATTTTCATTTATTTTCATTTATTTTCATTTATTTTCATTTATTTTCATTTATTTCATTTATTTTCATTTATTTTCATTTATTTTTATTTATTTTTATTTATTTTCATTTATTTTCATTTATTTTCATTTATTTTCATTTATTTTCGTTTATTTTCATTTATTTTCTTTATTTTCTTTTATTTTCATTTATTTTATTTATTTTCATTTATTTTCATTTATTTTCATTTATTTTCATTTATTTTCATTTATTTTCATTTATTTTCATTTATTTTCATTTATTTTCATTTATTTTCATTTCTTTTCATTTATTTTCATTTATTTTCATTTATTTTCATTTATTTTCATTTATTTTCATTTATTTTCATTTATTTTCATATATTTTCATTTATTTTCATTTATTTTCATTTATTTTCATTTATTTTCATTTATTTTCATTTATTTTCATTTATTTTCATTTATTTTCATTTATTTTCATTTATTTTCATTTATTTTCATTTATTTTCATTTATTTTCATTTATTTTCATTTATTTTCATTTATTTTCATTTATTTTCATTTATTTTCATTTATTTTCATTTATTTTCATTTATTTTCATTTATTTTCATTTATTTTCTTTTATTTTCATTTATTTTTATTTATTTTCATTTATTTTCATTTATTTTCATTTATTTTCATTTTTTTTCATTTATTTTCATTTATTTTCATTTTTTTTCATTTATTTTCATTTTTTTTTATTTTTTTTCATTTATTTTCATTTTTTTTCATTTATTTTCATTTATTTTCATTTATTTTTATTTATTTTCATTTATTTTCATTTATTTTCATTTATTTTCATTTATTTCATTTATTTTCATTTATTTTCATTTATTTTCATTTATTTCATTTATTTTCATTTATTTTCATTTATTTTCATTTATTTTCATTTATTTTCATTTATTTTCATTTATTTTCATTTATTTTCATTTATTTTCATTTATTTTCATTTATTTTCATTTATTTTCATTTATTTTCATTTATTTTCATTTATTTTCATTTATTTTCATTATTTTCATTTATTTTCGTTATTTTCTTTATTTTCATTTATTTTCATTTATTTTCATTTATTTTCATTTATTTTCATTTATTTTCATTTATTTTCATTTATTTTCATTTATTTTCATTTATTTTCATTTATTTTCATTTATTTTCATTTATTTCATTTATTTATTTTCATTTATTTTCATTTATTTTCATTTATTTTCATTTATTTTCATTTATTTTCATTTATTTTCATTTATTTTCATTTATTTTCATTTATTTTCATTTATTTTCATTTATTTTCATTTATTTTCATTTATTTTCATTTATTTTCATTTATTTTCATTTATTTTCATTTATTTTCATTTATTTTCATTTATTTTCATTTATTTTCATTTATTTTCATTTATTTTCATTTATTTTCATTTATTTTCATTTATTTTCATTTATTTTCATTTATTTTCATTTATTTTCATTTATTTTCATTTATTTTCATTTATTTTCATTTATTTTCATTTATTTTCATTTATTTTCATTTATTTTCATTTATTTTCATTTATTTTCATTTATTTTCATTTATTTTCATTTATTTTCATTTATTTTCATTTATTTTCATTTATTTTCATTTATTTTCATTTATTTTCATTTATTTTCATTTATTTTCATTTATTTTCATTTATTTTCATTTATTTTCATTTATTTTCATTTATTTTCATTTATTTTCATTTATTTTCATTTATTTTCATTTATTTTCATTTATTTTCATTTATTTTCATTTATTTTCATTTATTTTCATTTATTTTCATTTATTTTCATTTATTTTCATTTATTTTCATTTATTTTCATTTATTTTCATTTATTTTCATTTATTTTCATTTATTTTCATTTATTTTCATTTATTTTCATTTATTTTCATTTATTTTCATTTATTTTCATTTATTTTCATTTATTTTCATTTATTTTCATTTATTTTCATTTATTTTCATTTATTTTCATTTATTTTCATTTATTTTCATTTATTTTCATTTATTTTCATTTATTTTCATTTATTTTCATTTATTTTCATTTTTTTCATTTATTTTCATTTATTTTCATTTTTTTTCATTTATTTTCATTTATTTTCATTTATTTTCATTTATTTTCATTTATTTTCATTTATTTTCATTTATTTTCATTTATTTTCATTTATTTTCATTTATTTTCATTTATTTTCATTTATTTTCATTTATTTTCATTTATTTTCATTTATTTTCATTTATTTTCATTTATTTTCATTTATTTTCATTTATTTTCATTTATTTTCATTTATTTTCATTTATTTTCATTTATTTTCATTTATTTTCATTTATTTTCATTTATTTTCATTTATTTTCATTTATTTTCATTTATTTTCATTTATTTTCATTTATTTTCATTTATTTTCATTTATTTTCATTTATTTTCATTTATTTTCATTTATTTTCATTTATTTTCATTTATTTTCATTTATTTTCATTTATTTTCATTTATTTTCATTTATTTTCATTTATTTTCATTTATTTTCATTTATTTTCATTTATTTTCATTTATTTTCATTTATTTTCATTTATTTTCATTTATTTTCATTTATTTTCATTTATTTTCATTTATTTTCATTTATTTTCATTTATTTTCATTTATTTTCATTTATTTTCATTTATTTTCATTTATTTTCATTTATTTTCATTTATTTTCATTTATTTTCATTTATTTTCATTTATTTTCATTTATTTTCATTTATTTTCATTTATTTTCATTTATTTTCATTTATTTTCATTTATTTTCATTTATTTTCATTTATTTTCATTTATTTTCATTTATTTTCATTTATTTTCATTTATTTTCATTTATTTTCATTTATTTTCATTTATTTTCATTTATTTTCATTTATTTTCATTTATTTTCATTTATTTTCATTTATTTTCATTTATTTTCATTTATTTTCATTTATTTTCATTTATTTTCATTTATTTTCATTTATTTTCATTTATTTTCATTTATTTTCATTTATTTTCATTTATTTTCATTTATTTTCATTTATTTTCATTTATTTTCATTTATTTTCATTTATTTTCATTTATTTTCATTTATTTTCATTTATTTTCATTTATTTTCATTTATTTTCATTTATTTTCATTTATTTTCATTTATTTTCATTTATTTTCATTTATTTTCATTTATTTTCATTTATTTTCATTTATTTTCATTTATTTTCATTTATTTTCATTTATTTTCATTTATTTTCATTTATTTTCATTTATTTTCATTTATTTTCATTTATTTTCATTTATTTTCATTTATTTTCATTTATTTTCATTTATTTTCATTTATTTTCATTTATTTTCATTTATTTTCATTTATTTTCATTTATTTTCATTTATTTTCATTTATTTTCATTTATTTTCATTTATTTTCATTTATTTTCATTTATTTTCATTTATTTTCATTTATTTTCATTTATTTTCATTTATTTTCATTTATTTTCATTTATTTTCATTTATTTTCATTTATTTTCATTTATTTTCATTTATTTTCATTTATTTTCATTTATTTTCATTTATTTTCATTTATTTTCATTTATTTTCATTTATTTTCATTTATTTTCATTTATTTTCATTTATTTTCATTTATTTTCATTTATTTTCATTTATTTTCATTTATTTTCATTTATTTTCATTTATTTTCATTTATTTTCATTTATTTTCATTTATTTTCATTTATTTTCATTTATTTTCATTTATTTTCATTTATTTTCATTTATTTTCATTTATTTTCATTTATTTTCATTTATTTTCATTTATTTTCATTTATTTTCATTTATTTTCATTTATTTTCATTTATTTTCATTTATTTTCATTTATTTTCATTTATTTTCATTTATTTTCATTTATTTTCATTTATTTTCATTTATTTTCATTTATTTTCATTTATTTTCATTTATTTTCATTTATTTTCATTTATTTTCATTTATTTTCATTTATTTTCATTTATTTTCATTTATTTTCATTTATTTTCATTTATTTTCATTTATTTTCATTTATTTTCATTTATTTTCATTTATTTTCATTTATTTTCATTTATTTTCATTTATTTTCATTTATTTTCATTTATTTTCATTTATTTTCATTTATTTTCATTTATTTTCATTTATTTTCATTTATTTTCATTTATTTTCATTTATTTTCATTTATTTTCATTTATTTTCATTTATTTTCATTTATTTTCATTTATTTTCATTTATTTTCATTTATTTTCATTTATTTTCATTTATTTTCATTTATTTTCATTTATTTTCATTTATTTTCATTTATTTTCATTTATTTTCATTTATTTTCATTTATTTTCATTTATTTTCATTTATTTTCATTTATTTTCATTTATTTTCATTTATTTTCATTTATTTTCATTTATTTTCATTTATTTTCATTTATTTTCATTTATTTTCATTTATTTTCATTTATTTTCATTTATTTTCATTTATTTTCATTTATTTTCATTTATTTCATTTATTTCATTTATTTTCATTTATTTTCATTTATTTTCATTTATTTTCATTTATTTTCATTTATTTTCATTTATTTTCATTTATTTTCATTTATTTTCATTTATTTCCATTTATTTTCATTTATTTTCATTTATTTTCATTTATTTTCATTTATTTTCATTTATTTTCATTTATTTTCATTTTTTTCAATTTATTTTCATTTATTTTCATTTTTTTCAATTTATTTTCATTTATTTTCATTTATTTTCATTTATTTTCATTTATTTTCATTTATTTTCATTTATTTTCATTTATTTTCATTTATTTTCATTTATTTTCATTTATTTTCATTTATTTTCATTTATTTTCATTTATTTTCATTTATTTTCATTTATTTTCATTTATTTTCATTTATTTTCATTTATTTTCATTTATTTTCATTTATTTTCATTTATTTTCATTTATTTTCATTTATTTTCATTTATTTTCATTTATTTTCATTTATTTTCATTTATTTTCATTTATTTTCATTTATTTTCAATTATTTTCATTTATTTCATTTATTTTCATTTATTTTCATTTATTTTCATTTATTTTCATTTATTTTCATTTATTTTCATTTATTTTCATTTATTTTCATTTATTTTCATTTATTTTCATTTATTTTCATTTATTTTCATTTATTTTCATTTATTTTCATTTATTTTCATTTATTTTCATTTATTTTCATTTATTTTCATTTATTTTCATTTATTTTCATTTATTTTCATTTATTTTCATTTATTTTCATTATTTCATTTATTTTCATTTATTTTCATTTATTTTCATTTATTTTCATTTATTTTCATTTATTTTCATTTATTTTCATTTATTTTCATTTATTTTCATTTATTTTCATTTATTTTCATTTATTTTCATTTATTTTCATTTATTTTCATTTATTTTCATTTATTTTCATTTATTTTCATTTATTTTCATTTATTTTCATTTATTTTCATTTATTTTCATTTATTTTCATTTATTTTCATTTATTTTCATTTATTTTCATTTATTTTCATTTATTTTCATTTATTTTCATTTATTTTCATTTATTTTCATTTATTTTCATTTATTTTCATTTATTTTCATTTATTTTCATTTATTTTCATTTATTTTCATTTATTTCATTTATTTTCATTTATTTTCATTTATTTTCATTTATTTTCATTTATTTTCATTTTTTTCAATTTATTTTCATTTATTTTCATTTATTTTCATTTATTTTCATTTATTTTCATTTATTTTCATTTGTTTTCATTTATTTTCATTTATTTTCAATTATTTTCATTTATTTTCATTTATTTTCATTTATTTTCATTTATTTTCATTTATTTTCATTTATTTTCATTTATTTTCATTTATTTTCATTTATTTTCATTTATTTTCATTTATTTTCATTTATTTTCATTTATTTTCATTTATTTTCATTTATTTTCATTTATTTTCATTTATTTTCATTTATTTTCATTTATTTTCATTTATTTTCATTTATTTTCATTTATTTTCATTATTTTCATTTATTTTCATTTATTTTCATTTATTTTCATTTATTTTCATTTATTTTCATTTATTTTCATTTATTTTCATTTATTTTCATTTATTTTCATTTATTTTCATTTATTTTCATTTATTTTCATTTATTTTCATTTATTTTCATTTATTTTCATTTATTTTCATTAATTTTCATTTATTTTCATTTATTTTCATTTATTTTCATTTATTTTCATTTATTTTCATTTATTTTCATTTATTTTCATTTATTTTCATTTATTTTCATTTATTTTCATTTATTTTCATTTATTTTCATTTATTTTCATTTATTTTCATTTATTTTCATTTATTTTCATTTATTTTCATTTATTTTCATTTATTTTCATTTATTTTCATTTATTTTCATTTATTTTCATTTATTTTCATTTATTCTCATTTATTTTCATTTATTTTCATTTATTCTCATTTATTTTCATTTATTTTCATTTATTTTCATTTATTTTCATTTATTTTCATTTATTTTCATTTATTATCATTTATTTTCATTTATTTTCATTTATTATCATTTATTATCATTTATTTTCATTTATTTTCATTTATTTTCATTTATTTTCATTTATTTTCATTTATTTTCATTTATTTTCATTTATTTTCATTTATTTTCATTTATTTTCATTTATTTTCATTTATTTTCATTTATTTTCATTTATTTTCATTTATTTTCATTTATTTTCATTTATTTTCATTTATTTTCATTTATTTTCATTTATTTTCATTTATTTTCATTTATTTTCATTTATTTTCATTTATTTTCATTTATTTTTATTTATTTTCATTTATTTTCATTTATTTTCATTTATTTTCATTTATTTTCATTGATTTTTATTTATTTTCATTTATTTTCATTGATTTTCATTTATTTTCATTTATTTTCATTTATTTTCATTTATTTTCATTTATTTTCATTTATTTTCATTTATTTTCATTTATTTTCATTTATTTTCATTTATTTTCATTTATTTTCATTTATTTTCATTTATTTTCATTTATTTTCATTTATTTTCATTTATTTTCATTTATTTTCATTTATTTTCATTTATTTTCATTTATTTTCATTTATTTTCATTTATTTTCATTTATTTTCATTTATTTTCATTTATTTTCATTTATTTTCATTTATTTTCATTTATTTTCATTTATTTTCATTTATTTTCATTTATTTTCATTTATTTTCATTTATTTTCATTTATTTTCATTTATTTTCATTTATTTTCATTTATTTTCATTTATTTTCATTTATTTTCATTTATTTTCATTTATTTTCATTTATTTTCATTTATTTTCATTTATTTTCATTTACTTTCATTTATTTTCATTTATTATCATTTATTTTCATTTATTTTCATTTATTTTCATTTATTTTCATTTATTTTCATTTATTTTCATTTATTTTCATTTATTTTCATTTATTTTCATTTATTTTCATTTACTTTCATTTATTTTCATTTATTTTCATTTATTTTCATTTATTTTCATTTATTTTCATTTATTTTCATTTATTTTCATTTATTTTCATTTATTTTCATTTATTCTCATTTATATTAATTTATTTTCATTTATTTTCATTTATTTTCATTTATTTTCATTTATTTTCATTTATTTTCATTTATTTTCATTTATTTTCATTTATTTTCATTTATTTTCATTTATTTTCATTTATTTTCATTTATTTTCATTTATTTTCATTTATTTTCGTTTATTTTCATTTTTTTTCATTTATTTTCATTTATTTTCATTTATTTTCATTTATTTTCATTTATTTTCATTTATTTTCATTTATTTTCATTTACTTTCATTTATTTTCATTTATTATCATTTATTTTCATTTATTTTCATTTATTTTCATTTATTTTCATTTATTTTCATTTATTTTCATTTATTTTCATTTATTTTCATTTATTTTCATTTATTTTCATTTATTTTCATTTACTTTCATTTATTTTCATTTATTTTCATTTATTTTCATTTATTTTCATTTATTTTCATTTATTTTCATTTATTTTCATTTATTTTCATTTATTTTCATTTATTTTCATTTATTTTCATTTATTTTCATTTATTTTCATTTATTTTCATTTATTTTCATTTATTTTCATTTATTTTCATTTATTTTCATTTATTTTCATTTATTCTCATTTATATTAATTTATTTTCATTTATTTTCATTTATTTTCATTTATTTTCATTTATTTTCATTTATTTTCATTTATTTTCATTTATTTTCATTTATTTTCATTTATTTTCATTTATTTTCATTTATTTTCATTTATTTTCATTTATTTTCATTTATTTTCATTTATTTTCATTTATTTTCATTTATTTTCATTTATTTTCATTTATTTTCATTTATTTTCATTTATTTTCATTTATTTTCATTTATTTTCATTTATTTT
>CAUJLB010000173.1:0-97500 GCA_963243735.1 Neocrepidodera transversa
TTGTTTTATAACCCAATTTTATTGCCCCACTTTTTTACAACATTGTTTTCTACATTTTAAACTTGTGTTTTTATCCCACTTTCTGTTTTTTGAAAATTTTCCCCTATTTTTTTACAATTATTTTTTTTGTTGCACTTTTTTTTCCCCTTATTTCCTCCTTGGATTTAAAAACTATTGTTTTGTGTTTTATTTTTTCCTTTTCCCCATTTTTTTTTCATTTTTCCCAATTTGTCCTTGACTCTTATGTACTGTTATCGCTTCCGCTGGAATCAAAGGAAATTGTTTCCTCATTACTTGAAACTGCATTCTCTTTGACATATTCAAAGAAATACAACTCTTTTCAATCGGTGTCAAATTGTTTGGAATACTTTTTAAATTAATAATATTTAAAAATGAAAGTCTCTGTTTCTGACCGACAACAGGTAAATCAAATTCAATCCACATTTTGTTGGCTTCATTTGTATTAGGCTTAAATGTAATTAATCTTAAGACGCCACTAGCACCATTTACTAATCCATCTTCAACGTCAATATTAGTGGTTATCATATATTTAATACCAACTTTTAATATAAGACTGTGTGGCAAGCCATTAACTTCATTTAATTTTTTCTTCTTTATGGAATTCAAAATTCTAGAATTGGTACTTTCATTCACTTTTCCCAAAACGAAATCTTTAGCTTCAGAAATATATTCTTCACCAGGAACACTATTCATTTTTTCATTATTATAATGTTCGACATGTGCATTTTCTGCGAAAAGTCGTAATGCATTTGATGGAATATTTTCTTCCTTCACTATCCTGGTATTAATCAAATTAATGTCAGTGTTGGTCATTTTATTTACAGCTAAATTATTTAAAGCAACAATAAAATTTAAATCGTCTTTTTGGCGCATAATCTGCGTTAATTCGTACATTTCAAACTCATCCCATAGTGTATTTCGTTCTATTAGTATCGCGAATTCCTTACTTTTTGATGGTTTATAAATTGGCGAATCCATTACCGGCGGAAGTTGATTTAAATCACCAACTACAATTACGGAAATTCCACCAAAAGACTTATTTATACCCATAATTTGCCGTAAACGTTCATCAACACGAGTAAAAAGTGTACTGCCCACCATTGATATTTCATCAATAATTAATAATTTTAATTTAATAAGTTTTGAACGAATCGTATTCGCTACATCCGCAGATAATTCTGGCATAATACCACCAAATTGAGAAACTGGTAAAGCAAATGCAGTATGTAAAGTGACACCTCCTATGAGAAATGCTGCTTTTCCTGATGGCGCACATAGCAATACTATAATACTGTCCTTTTCAATGCCTGGTTGATTGTCAAAATAATGTGTTACCAACTGATATACACAATTAATTACCATACTTTTACCAACACCCGCAGAACCACTAAGAAAAACGCGTAAAGATTTTGGTTCTTCTTCTATTTGTTTCAAAACATACATAACAAATTCACGTTGTTCGTTATTTAGTTTTAACAATTTTTCAAATAAATCGGTTTTTGACATTCGTTGTGGAGTAACAAAACGATTTAGGTTAGTGTCCTTTTTATTTGTATCCATCCCACCTTGAGTATAAGAATATCTACTTGAGGATAACTATCGGATGAATTACTCATTTTATGATATTTTCCATTAACGTCATCTATGTCGTTTTGCATATTGTTGATGACTTCATTTAAAAGTTCATCACTGAAAATTTCATATTTTTTACGGTTCTCTTCAATAATATTCACATGTGCTTTATATTTTGATGCGGTATCGATTATTTCAACCTCAGTCACTTCATTTCTGAATGGTAAAAATAAAAGTATTTGTTCCCTATAGTAGTTATATGGATCTTGAACTAATTTATATCGTACGAATCGTATAATAGAAATTTTTTTCTTTTGAATTTCTTCAATATTATTATCGACATTATAACCATCATCGTCACTTTCTACGATTTGCTTCTTTGTCTTGTAAAAAGCAACGAAATCTGCTAAACAGACATTTTCCATAAACTTATCGCGTTTAACATATTTGTCAATAATATTTGGCATATAAATATCAGTGGAATTTCCATCTAATAACCGCAAATCCCTATTTTTCTTTAACATTAATACTCGTTCGGAAATTTGATTTGTATTAATAAAAATCGTTTGCCTACTACTTTTACTTAATGGTAACGATAGTACGTGATATGCTGCCTCTTGGGCAGACATTAAATTGCTATTTAAAAAAGCATTGGTACATTTACGCAATTTTTCCTTAATTGATTTATTACCATTATTAATATCTGATGCAGCATCTCTCAGTAATTTTGATAATCCTGCTTCAGTTTTGCCTACGTAGTTTATAATATATGAAGCCAAGCCATATTCGTCGCATATAAATTGTAAATCTATATTTGCCTCAAACAGATTTAAAATGTCTGGATTGTAATAATTAATAGACACTTCTAAACTATTTCTTTTCAGAAAAACCTGAGCACGTTTCAATGAACTACGAATGGCTAATATGTACTGGGATTGATCCATTTCCAATTTTTTTAAAATATCACCAAAATCCATTAATTCATTACGTTTCTTAAAAAAGTAATACATTAATTTTGAAATTTCCATAAAATTATTTTTTATTTCGACCGTTATATCCTCCGGTTTCATTGGAAATAGAATCATTGTTTGCGGCATAACCGGTAATGGATAATTGAAGCGACATTTGGTTTTATCTTTATTACCTTTAAAACAAGTGTGTGAATGAGCATGCCTTATGAAAGTTATGAATGGATTATCTTCAACAAATTTACATGTAATAAATCTATCAATAAATTTGACACATTCTTCCTGACTTTCTGGTACAGATGAATTTATCGAAGGTGCATTTTTTAACCAAAGAAAAATATGCACATGTGATGATCCTCGAATTTGAAATTCTACACGTAAATAACTGTCGATAACGGGATGCATTTCGAAAATGGAATCATTTTGCTGTAACAACCACATCATTTTCCGGACTTTAAAATCAAAATATCGTGCACAAGTTACTGGATCATTTCTGAGCAGTTCAGTTTTTTCAAATTGATCCAATTCAAGAGCATCTTTTAAAGAAATATTTTTGTTTGATTTTAATTTAACCAATAATTTGATTAATTCTGGCCATTTTGTTTCTGCTGCTGATAATGTCAAAAAAAATGTTGGCTTCCCCAATTGTCGCAACATGGCCATTAAGTCTTTTTTTTTCGTCTCCCAATATGGAGGCGAAGAACGAACATTTTTCAAACATTTATATCCGTCGTCAAACTTTAGTAAATTATCAACGTAATCAATATTTAACATATTTTTAGCACTGTGCTTTTCAGTGTTTTTATTTTTACCTTTTCTTAAACACATGGTAATGTTAGATAGACATGCCTTTTCAAGCTTCTTTTTGGCCATAAAAAGGATTCTCGATGGTACACAACTACGCCGATCATGTCTACAAGCTTCGGATTTTACACGGTCACTATACGAAATTGTAGAAGGAATTTTCATTTCACAACCGGCAAATATTGTTGGAAAACATAGTTCCTCTAAATTATCAATGAGATGCCATGGTAATGGTGTTTTACCCTGACCAGGAGCAATAATTTTAACATTATCAGTTGTTTGTTTGTTATGATCCACAAGTAATACATCGTCGGCCAATTCTTCATCAACTTCATCAAGATCTTCGATATGTGATTGTTCAAAAATATCTGTTGAATCTGCTGGATCAACAACGAACTCAATTGTTTCATAAATATTTTCATATCTTTCAAAAAATGATAAATCAATCTTGACATCATGTTTTATATACAATTCTGTATTTACCAAATACAGTAATGCTTCACATATTATACTTGGTCGAATGGTTTCGAACATATAATTTGACCTGTGTTCGATATGTCTTTTCAGTTTTATCTGAATAGTCGCCATATTGTCAAATTTCCGCGGTAAAACTGTCACTACATCATTCACATCTATAGGAATATTGACGACACTTCCTTTCATGCCCAATTGTGGATTTAAAAAAAACGCCTTTAATGGTACGATTTGCATAAATGGTATAATTGGAGAAACCATACGTTCTTCCAAAGGAGATAATATGGCAAGGCATTGAGGAATTTCAGGAAATTTTAAATTATAACTAGTAGCCAATTTATGAACTTTACCTTTTAATGCACTAGCATAACATGTCTTACAAATATATTGAGATTTGAAATTGATTATTTTTAAATTAATGATTTCAGAATTTAATTTTAGCTTTTCTATATTTAATAATTGAACAGAATGGAAAAAATACAACCCTTCACAACAACAACAAATATATTCTGGCAATGAAGAACGTTCTTTGATGAATGCTAATTTTAGTTTAGCGCTATTATTATTTATTCTTATGAGACGATTATAATAAACGTCTCTAAATTTTAAAATTTCATTTTCTCTACGAATTTCCTTATACACCGTATTTTTTTCTTTTTCAACAGTTCTGGCATTTTCGTCTAACCTTTTTCTTTGTTTACGTTCTCTTTCTTTAATATTTTCAATTTCTCTATATTCTTCATCGGTTCTTTTAATTTGAGCATATTCCTTCTTTTTTAAATTTTCATTTTCCCTATATTCCTCTTCAGATCGTTTAATTTTGGCATATTCTTTCTTTTTTAAATTTTCATTTTCCCTATATTCCTCTTCAGTTCGTTTAATTTTGGCATATTCTTTCTTTTTTAAATTTTCATTTTCCCTATATTCCTCATCTGTCCTTTTAGTCTGTTTACGTTCTTTTTCTTTAATATTTTCAATTTCTTTAAATTCGTCATCAGTTCTTTTAATTTGAGCATATTCCTTCTTTTTTAAATTTTCATTTTCTCTATATTCCTCATCAGCTCGTTTAATTTTGGCATATTCTTTCTTTTTTAAATTTTCATTTTTTCTATATTCTTCATTTTCTCGGATATTTTTCATCAATTGTTTACGGGCTTCACTTCGTTTTCGAGAAGATTGTTTGTTAGATTTACCACCTCCTTTTAGTGCGAAACATAATTTTTGACTATAAACATTTTGTAGCAAATACAATGAAAGAAAAATAATTATGGTGATGATAATTGTAATTAATATTATATTATACATATTTATATTATAAGGTAATTAATTTAAACTTTAATTTATAAGTTGGTTTCAAATAAATATATAATTAACTAATTAATTAATTATATGGTCTTGTGAATTTTATATTAAAAAATGTCAAGTTTACGTTTTCGATATTATTTCTATAGACTCACCGGGGTAATAGCTCTTAACTCTGAAAAAATCCGAAGTTTACTAATTAGTGACTAATATTTTGGTATGAAAGAAATAAAATAATTTCAATTCCTTTAAATTCTTATAAATGTTTTAAATCTTTTGACTCCTTCATAATTCTATTTTATAAAATTGAATTAATCGAACCAATTCTGAATTTTTACATTAATTTGGAAATTTTTATTACTTTTAATTAATCCATTATCAAATCATTAATTTAGGAGATACAACCACTTATTATGACTGACATGATGGCATGTAGGAGGCGATAATTAGAGGGAAAATCCGTCGTCTGCGCATGTGCTCAAACATTATCCGCGAGACAATTTTAACTTCTCAAAGCTAACCGACCCTATAGTTAACTAAATTCGATGAAAAATAAAATAATCGAATTTAGTTAACAATGGGGTCGGTTAGTTTGAGAAGTTAGAATTGTCTCCTGGATAATATGTTTGAGCACATGCGCAGACGACGGATTTTCCCTCTAGTTATCGCCTCCTCTGGCATATACGCAATGTTTTAAACACGAATATCCTCGGAGGGGTGGGTATCGAATCCCACATCTGTCAAACTTTTTTAATTTCTCAAAACTAACCGACCAATTATTTATTTATGTTTTGTTGAAATCAATACATTTGTTTTATTTTTTCATCGAATTTAGTTAAGTATAGGGTCGGTTAGCTTTGAGAAGTTAAAATTATCTCGCAGATAATATCTGCGGATTTAAATTTGACTCTTTTCCTTAAGGAATTTTCGACATTGGGTTTCATCTTTGATATATTAAAATTTAAACATAAATGCCGGTATTGTGTTGTACATGTGAAAAAGTCCAATTAGAAAAATTTGAAACAGAATGTAGATGATTGATAGCACAGGAATTCAAATTGAATTTTTTTTTATTTTTTAATTAGTTTTCAATATAAATATAAAATTTATAACGGGAGAAGCCTAATTTTAGAGAAATTTGCTTTAATTTTTGATAAATATTTGTAACAAATACAAACTATAGAAATATATATGTATTATTTAAAAAATAAAAAAAAACCATTTAACAATAACTGCGCAATGCTTAAATTAAGAATTGCAAACTCATCTGTTTTAAATTGTTTTCTGAATAATGTAAAATTTTTGGTTCATATTTAATTACCAGAAAATACACTTTTAATATACAAAAAATCATAAACCCATTTTGAAAATTGTAGATTTTATATTAAAAAATGTCTCAAAGTTTATATTTTTATGTATTATTTATTCAAAACAATTTTGATCACAAGATGGATCCTAACAACTATCTTAAAAAAGACTATTACACGTGTTGCATTACCAGCATTTTTCATTTAAATTTTTATTATTTAAAAAAGAAACAAAAAATATAAAAACCACAGATAAGAAGAAATTCCTATTGTAATTTTGAATTTGACGCCAAAAATGTGTTTTATACATTTGGCAACGTAGGTATTAACTGGGCTGTCTATCGACTCGTATTACATCTGAAAAAATGTCAAACAGAAGGAAAAAAGAAGAAAAGGAAAAAGAGGTTATATTAAATCAAAACAAAATAATAGGTTTTTGAGACGAGAACGAAAGTTGAAAGGTTCGTTTAAATCCTAAAAAATATCAACCATCAAGTAATAAAATTATAGCAGCTGCACTGTTATAGTAATTGAAACCCCAAGGTTTGTGCAACATATATAATATTTGTAATAGCTTGCATCTTGCACGTAATATTTTTTAACCTAAAAGTGAAAAGATAAACTAACCTATATAAGACCACATGGGGGACCAAACGGGCGGGCAGGACCCGCCCGAAATCTCTCTGGAGAAAGACCACAACAATGACAAAAACAATGTAAATAATAAGGAAGATCAAGAAAGTACGAAACAAGTAAAAAGACAGTCTGTCTTAGCTAATATTGAGTATTCTATTTACGACAGTGAACCATTTGAAGTAATGATGGAACATACTGATAAAAATATAGGAAATCTACACCCTGTAGAAGTAGGAAAAATATTACACACCAATCAAATTAAAGGAATAAAAAGTATAGGAAGAAAGGGCAGAAATAGAATCTGTGTGACATTCAGGCTCCCAGGAGACGCAAACAATTTCAGAAAAAACATCACAATAAAGAGCTTGGGATATGAAACTTATATTCCGGCCCCATTAATATCATGTAAAGGAGTTGTTAAGGGCGTAGGAGTGAGTATATCAGAAGAGGAAGTGATAAGAAGAGCAAACGAAGAGGCTGCAGGTATGTTTCAGGTATTAGATATCAAGAGGCTAAATAGAAGAGTAACGGACAACGAAACGAAGGCAGTGTCATATATCCCGACTGGAACATATATTTTTACCTTTAAAGGTAAACTATTCCCAAGGTACGTTTCCATTTACTCCAATAAATTAGAGGTAACATCCTATATTAGACCAACTATTCTATGTTTTAATTGCTATAGATTTAACCACACTGCCAAGCAATGTCGAAGTAAAGAAAGATGTATTAAATGTGGGCAAACAGACCATAAGGCAGAGAACTGTGAAAAATATGTAAATAAAAAGCATTGTTTATATTGTAGGAAAGAACATTTGATATCAGATCACCTACGAAACCCAGAAGAGTGTGAGGAGTTATCTAGACAAAAAAAAATTAATGAAGCAATGAGTTTTCAAAATATTACCTATTACGAGGCAAGTAAAATGATCCCAAGAAAAGGAGAAACCAACAGCAGGCCACAGAACAGCCCAAGAGTGGAGCTCAATGAAAGACAATTCCCCCACCTGCCAAGACACAATGTTCCAGAAAATGAAATGATAAGTATAACACAGAGATCAAACACAATTACTAAATATAACACTAACACTAAAACTTATAACGATGTAGTAGCCAGTGGAAAAAAGAGGAAATGCATGACGAGTCCTGGGTATGATAAGGAGGCTCATAAGGAGTGCCTAATCAGTCCACCTCGTTATCCTAAATCCCCAATTAAACAAATATCAAATATTAACTCTCCAACTCTTGGAAATACAAGAGCTAATGTCCCTGACATGTCACTAAATGAAGCCATAGAAATGTCAGACTACTTAGCGCACCCAGATATACCCACAGAGGAACTTATCTCGATTTTCCAAATTATTCTAACCAACCTCCAAAAGAGAGGGATAGCACAACAAAATCTTGACATACAAAATATGACTAATATAACACAAAGTAGGGCTGGGAGTGACCTGTCACAAGGGAGTGACATGGAACTATTCTGAGTTCTGCTGGGATTAAATAAATAGTTAATAAAAAAAAAAAAAAAAAAAAAAAAAAAATATATATACGCACATTAATTATCTTGTGTAAAAACATAGTTAATCCAGATTAATCATAACCCAATCTCGTTTTTATAATTAGTAAATTCAAAATCCTTCAATGGAATATAAGAAGTATAAACTCTAACTTCACTAACTTAGCATGCATTTTACACAAGGAGAATCCGGATATTGTCATACTGCAGGAAACCTTTTTAAAATCACATATGAAATGTAAAGTTAAAAATTATAATATTTTTCGAATAGATATGATGGAAGGTCGCAATGGCATTGCCATCCTCTCTAAATCTTATATATCAGCCCAAATATATCCTTTAAACCTTAGACATAGAGCATATGGGACATTAACCCAAGCCATTTCAATTGACAAACTCTTGGTAATTAATATATACAATCCTATAGACGTGAAACTAAGTAAAGCATTTCTGATGGACTTGACCAAAGAAAACGACAAATTTGAGTATATAATTATAGGGGGAGACTTTAATTCAAAAAACTTAGTATGGGGTAGTGATATTAATAACCATAACGGTAACCTTATTGTGGAAAATATCCTAGATAATAACTTTATTTGTTTAAATGATGGAAGTCCCACTAGAATCAATTTACCGGGTCAAAAAAAAAGTATAACCGACCTAACCTTTTGTACATCACAGTTAGGCTTAAGTAGCCAATGGAGTACTAAACCACTCGATAAAGGTGAGAGCGATCATTATCCTATCATTATCAATTGTATGACAACTCAGGTACTAAAAGAACCCAGACTAGACAATACTCGAACAACCAATCAATTAGTAACAGATCAAATATTTAATCTCAAAAAAGCTGACTGGGAATTATATAAGCATATTAGTAATAATTTAGGATTGCAAGTAGAGGGACATAATTATTCAGACATTACAAACATTATAAGAGAAGCAACCTCCCTAGCAGTACCTATTAAAAAAGTCCCTGGCATATCTAATAAAAATAACAGAAATCCTACTAGATGGTGGGATAATGAATGCTCTCTACTGGTTCACGAAAGAGGTGAGGCCATTAGAACGTATCTAAATAACAGCAGTACAGAAAATTATATTCTAATGAAAAATGCAGTAGCAAAGACGAAAAAAGTCCTAAAAATAAAAAAGAAAAACAGTTTTAAGGAATTTTGCTCATCTCTCAACAGGGACAGCAATATTTCTTATGTCTGGAAAGTGATTAAAAGTTTTAAAAATAATTATTGTACCCCTAATAATGAACTCTTTGTAAAAAACAACTTGGATAACTTTATTAACCATATCTCTACTCCCGACCCAATAACAGAACACCATACTATATTATCAGATAATAAAGTCTATCCACCATTCACAATGGATGAATTAAATACTGTATTAGAACAAAGGAAAAAAGACACAGCGCCTGGGGCTGACGGTATTACATACTCCCAATTAAAAAAACTGTCAGATATAGTAAAAAATAAAATTGTAAATGCATTTAATAACATGATAAACGGAGAGCCAATCCCTGACGACTGGAAAGTAAACATAATCTGTCCAATTTTGAAACCTAAAAAAGACCCATTAGAAATAGAAAATTATAGATTTATTACTTTGCAATCGTGTATAATGAAAACTTTTGAAAACTTAATCAAAAATAGATTGGAATATAAAGTAGAGTCAGAAAAAATCTTGAATAATAGACAAGTAGGATTTAGGAAAAGTAAGGGGATTATGGACAATTTGGTTATTTTACAAAACAAAATATTTAATGCTTTTAAAAATCAAAGAAAAGTCCTTGTAGTGTTTTTAGATATTAAGGCAGCATATGACAATGTTCGGATCCCTATATTGTTGGACAAGCTAGCTAGGTTAAACGTATCACAGCAGGTCATCAATCTCATCCAACAACTGTTTTTACAAAGGATAGTAGTTGTAAAAGATTTAATTACCAAATCTCTGTCAAAACAAGGACCATTAAACAAAGGTTTACCGCAAGGTTCTGCACTGAGTCCTCTGTTATACAGTTTATTTATGAATGAAATTTATGACACAGCTGTGGAAGGAGTAGAGATGTTTGCGTATGCAGACGACATTATATTGGCTATTGAGGGTTCAAATTTAATAAATATGACTAGAGCTATGAATGAATCATTAGATAATTTAGCGGATTGGCTTAGAGAACATGAATTAAAATTATCAGTAGACAAATCACGCGCAGTAATTTTTCAAAAAAGAAGGGAAAATATAAGAATACCTGACATTATATTTGAACACGACACTATAACTTACACCTCAGGGATTAAGTATCTAGGAGTCATACTGGATGAAAAAATGAAATTCACTTCCCACATTGACTCTATTTCAGCCAAAGCCCAAAGGGGGGTAGACGTAATGAGATCGGTTTCAAGGGCATGGTGGGGTATGGACCCAAAAATACTTTTAATAATGTATAAGGGACTGGTGAGATCTCATCTTGATTTTGGTATGACTCTAATATTTAACACCTCGCAACAAAACCTATACAAACTAGACAAAGTTCAATACAAAGCCCTAAGAATAATATTAGGTGCCATGAGAAGTACACCAACGGTGTCATTATTAGCAGAAACGGGAGAAATGCCCCTTAAGTGGAGAAGAATATGGCTAGTAGAAAAATATATTCTCAAACAATTATCCCTTGAAAATAGTCCAATAGTTAATAAACTTATTAACTTATATGCAGATCAGGGTCTCATTCAAAATAGTACCAACTCTCCTTTACTAGAGGGACTTGATAGAGCTTTGGCTTATCACCCCATTTTAAAAAAATCTGAAGTGATCCCTTGTTTTTCATTTAGCTTTGAATCCCAAACTACCCAGATTCCAATAATAAATCTAGGCCTTTCTAAATCTAACTTAACTAATCAAATCCAATTTCGTCACATTATAAATGAAAAATTTCCAGAAAGCTTTCTTATCTTTACCGATGGCTCTAAAAGCATTCCTCTAAACAGAACTGGATTTGGTATACATATGCCAAAGAGAAAAGAGAAATTTAGTGTTAGAATAGCAGATGTATCCACTATATGTACCGCAGAAATGCTAGCAATAGCAACTGCTATTAAAAGAGTCATAGAACTAGATATCCCAAAAGTATTAATTCTATCTGACGCAATGAGTGCCTTACAAAAGATAGCCAGAGTAGGAGTAACAGGAACATCGGAATATGCACAACTTATAACCAGAGAATATTTATGGGAAGCCAGGAGAAAAAATATAAATATAGAACTGGGTTGGATACCCAGCCATGCAGGCATCAAAGATAATGAAGAAGCAGATAGACTTGCCAAAGAAGGATTAACAAAGGAATATATTAACTATAAAAGTGTAGATTACAGAGAATTATATCCGATAGTTAAAGCAAAGATCAAGGAGGATTGGGAAGAAGAAAGGAAGGAAATATGCCAAATAAAGGGAAAACATCTATTTAAAATAATGGAAAACATACCTAGCAAGCTATGGTTTTGCGAAGTCAACCTAGACAGACCAAGAATCACGACACTATGTAGACTAAGATCAGGACATTATGGTACCCCAGAACACCTACATAGAATTGGGGTAAATAACACCCCCCAGTGTATATGTGGCCAAATAGGTAATATTAATCACATCTTGCTTGAATGCCCAATTAACAGAAATCTAAGTGATAAACTATATTTTGATTTGCTTAAAACGCTTGCTCCTATAACAACTGCCCTGTGCTTAGTAGACATCCTTAGAAATCCCACATCCCATAGTGCTTCCCTCATATACGCATTTCTAAAAGAAACTAATAACTTGTAGTGCAGTGACAATTAGTGGCTTTATAGGCTAGAATTTGGACCCCAAGGGTGAAAGATTTGTAGTGAACATTTTTTGTTTGTTTTCTGTTTTAGCAACCTGAGAAGAGTATGACTAAGAGTCAGACGTGCGAAGCACAGCTCTTTTCATTTAAAATAATAGAACATTGAAAATTGAACTGGGTAGATAACCTGAAGGTTAAGCCCAAATAAACGTAAAGAAGAAGAAGAAGAAGAAACAAAATAATATTATAAGGTATGATAAGGGGAAAAGAGAACACAAAGGTAGAATATTAATAAGAGGGTGACAAAATCAAGAAAAAACCACCAAGAGATGAGAGGAGTAGCGAAAATTGAAATAGAGCAGAACGAGGAGAAATGAGAAAAGGGACAAATTGATCAGAAAGGAAAAGATGGTTCTCTTTCGATCCAAGTTGTTCGTTAAAGCAAATACAATTATTATTCTTTAGACAAGAGTGAATCTCTAACATTTCTAATGGGTTAAGAATTTGTGGCAGTCGTGTAAGAGAACACCATCCAACATAGAAAAGGAGTTGTTATGTGTAATGATGTGATTAGCAAAGAAGGATGAGGTATTTTGTTAACAACAGTGTTTAGATGTTTGTCCATGTATCTAATATAGACTGCATTGCAATCTGAGCAACAAAGTTTATAAATATCCATTTTATGGAGTTGATGAATATCTCTGGTATAAACCAAGAAGGTAATGAATGTAATTATTGGTCTTGAAAGCTACTTAATATTACGTTTAAGAAAAATCTTTGAAAGTTGATAAATTTCCAGTCAAATGTAAAGAACCAGAGAAAATCTTTACATCTTGTTAAAACTATAGAAACATGAGGACCATTAAGTTTGAATCTAGAAAAATACCTAACGTATAAAGCTATTATGCCACTTTTTACCCTTGTATCTTAAGAGCATTGTAGATATTTATAGGCCTGAAGATGGCTTTTCAGCCAAAAGTAGTTGCCAAATTTCAAAAATTGTTTGAATCAATACATAGTGTAGAAGGTACATGATTTTGTTTTATTTAATTTAATTAAAGAAATTACGCAAAGCAATAGAGACCCAACTATATGCCAATAGAAATAATCTAATATCACAATATCTAATATAAACGAGTCACAGGCTATCAATGCATTATTAAGAAAACAAGAATATTTTCAACCTGCAAAATGTACTAATTTTAACTTTTAACACCAATAACAACAATATTCACAGTTGATTAAGTTCTTTTGAATAAACATCTGTCAATTAAAGTGCTCTTGAAAAGTAAATATGTGGTTTCAGTTCTTAAAAATTTAAATAGTGACAAAAATGATTAAAATTTTAAATTAAAAAATGATTGCAAGAACTTATATCATAAAGGTAATAGTTCGAAAACCATCAAATATATTAACAATATAGGCACTTACTATTGTAGATAAACATGGAATGTACAAAAAAAACTAGTAGCATATCCTGATATAGAAGTTTGATATTATATACAATAACAAATCGTTTTATTGGCCATAAAAATTAGGTTAATAGAATTCTGCTACACCAACCCACAATATCCTTAAGAATATTATTATTTAGTGTAACCCGAACAATTGCAAAACACTAGATCTAGTTTAATTAATTAAGACACTTGTTCTAGTATACTTCGTTGATGATTAAATTATGCAATTTTGTCTTACTAACTGAAGTTCACTATGTGGCAAAGTGATCATTCATTAATTTCAGTCAACATGTTAAATAAAATTTATTTGAATTCTACAATCATAAAAATCTTTTGTGAATTAAGAGAAAAAAATTTAAAGGTTTTTTGTAGCTAATTAATAAGTAACAATTTTTTATCAGATTCTGACTATCATTTAAATTGAAACTACGGTTAATCCCATATGCACCTTCAAGACTGGTACAATTGTAAACGAAACAATGTGTAAGAAAATTAACCAATGAAGAAGGTAATGCTTATAGATGTCTAACTTTTAAAAGCAATAAAAGTGAAAATAACTGAGAATATGATGCACTATAAACTTATTAATAATAAAGAGATTTAGGTAAATGAAATAATAAAGTGATTTAATTCTCAATTGTTTTTTTAATTCCCTCTTAAAAGCTAGAACGTTTGAGCGGGAATGATTTACATATAATATTAATTTACTCAACAAGATTAAATCATTTGGAGAATATATACTGGGAAATAAATTAAAAATTTCTTACAAATGTTATAGAAATTTTGTTAAGAAAAAAATTTACCATTTACCTTTAAATTGAAGGCTTCTATTAATGTTTCTACTTTCAGATATAAAAAATTGTGAAGGCACTTTTAAAATTTTCAGTTTATAACCAACACAAATTTTATTATATTTTTTATAACTCACAAAATAAAAACAAATGTAAAACAAGGCACAGATTTTTTCTCTTAAAACAATGTGGCTTGGCTTAAAATTGAAAATCACTCTCGTCTGCCAAGAAAGAAACAGAAATGGTTGTATATGACAGATGACAGGTATTCATTGTCCAATAAATGGTTTGTAAGTTTTGACACGTGATAATTCGGCCAATAACAAACTAATATATGGAGTGCCAAAAATAATGAACCAATCAAATTATATAGCGGGAATATATCATGAGAATTATTGAAAATCAGTGTTGCCAAGCGATCACGGGTCAATATATAATACTGAAAAGCCTTGATTTTATTTCTGACAATTTTTAGCAATTACATTTTATTTTACAGAAAAATAAAACACTTTTTATTTTGAAAATTGTATCATTAAATATTGGATAAAAATATTAAAAAATGAGGGGGTAATCCCACCCAACTTTCCGAACACTCATAGTAAAGTAATTGATGGTTAATCGCTTATTTTAGTTTTTCTGCATTAAAATACATTAATTATATTACCTATCGAATGGTATAAATCCCATTTTAATATCTTTAATATTTTTAAAGTTATTCAATTTTTTTTAAACTTTTATTAAATTTAAAAAAAAAAATTATGAATTCTACAGTTTTTTGAATAACATTCTGAAAAAAATCACAATTATAGAGTTTTTTACTACAAATTTAAGGGTAATTTTTTTAAAATTTTTAATGTTAATTTGAACATTAAAACAAATAAAATCTATTTTTGAATAATTTTAAAATCAATAAATAATTAATATCTCATTCAATTTTATTCAAAATGGGAAACAGACCTTTTTTTTAAGTTTTTGGATCAAAATGCATTAATAAAGTTAGTTTAAAAAACTAAAAAAAAATCAAGTTTTTTTTCAAAAATTCATGGGTATATCCATTGAATTGTTTTAACTTTTTTCATTTTTTGCTATAACTTTTACAAATACTATGTTAAAATTATGAAATAATTTACACACATAGTACTTTTGGATCCTTTTCGGATATGCTATTTAATTTTTTCATTTATTTTATACTTATTGATAAAACGAAATTACAAAAAAAATTAAAAAAATTCTTAATTTTGGCAACAATAATTACAAGTCTAAATTTTAAGAAACTAAAATACATCTAAAATGTAGAGTTTTATATTATCTTTCGAATGGTGAAAATCCCATTTCAATAACTTTCATATTTAAGAAGTTATTCAATTTAGTTTAAAATCGTAATATAATCTTAAATTTCTTAGCCAATTTTTTAAAAATTCCAAAATTTTTGTAATAAAATTTTGAAAAAAAATATAATAATAAAATTAATTATTACAAATTTAAAGATATTTTTTTTAAATTTTTAATATAAAAATTTAACTAAAAAATAATAATTTAATAAAGATAAAAATTAAAATAAAAACTAGCGGCGAAACTATGTGCAACTTGAAAAAATAGTCATGACAAAATTTATAGAAAATTTTATGTTCTACAATTTTGATACCATGAAATTTTTCATAAAACTCCATAATTTTGTCTCAAAATCTAAAAAAGTCACAAAAATGTCAATATAAATTTTTTTCACGCCCTCTAGCGGCGAAACTATCAGGAATTCAAAAAACCGGTAATGACAAAATGTGTAGAAAATTTTATGTTCTACAACTTTCATATCCTATAATTTTTCATAAAAATGCATTATTTTGGTTATTTAAGAAAAATATGAAAAAAAAATACTTTTTGATAAATCTGGCAACAATGGCAAAAGTTTTTAAAAATTTTAATCATTCGAAATTAAACTATAACGTATAAAAAATATATGTGTAAAACTTTATTGCCATCTTGTTTAGTAATGACGTCATCACTTATAGCAACTGTCACTTCCGGTTGTCCGATTAACTCCAAAATCTATACAGGTCGTCTCCTTGCCACCCTAAATATGTATATAAAATTTCATCTTAATCGGTTCAGCCGTTTAGACGCTATCGTGTTCACACACACACACACACACACACACACACACAGACACACACACACACAGACACACAGACACACACACAGACAGACATCATGCTAAAAATGGTATAAATGGATTCAGGTGACCTCAAAACGTAAAGATCAGTTAAAATCTGGGTATGGTCAAAATATCATGATCGCAATACTTTCCTTCTATACAACTCTGTTGTTCGGAAAGTAAAAAGGGAAATATTTAATAAGTTAAAACTCGTCGGATGGAAAAGATACAGAATAAACATTCGCTATTTCAACAAAAGTAAATTTTGTTAAACTTTGTCCAACTACTAAACCGACCGCTTGGTTAAAAATTTGAGAAGTGGGGAACGAACCAACAAAGGGAAAATTAGAGAAGTGGGGACGCTGGAGGTGTCGTTTTAGTTGTTGGACAATCTATAATGATCGTTAAACATCGATAATATTGAAAAAAATCATATTTAATAAAATAGAGTGCAATGAACAAACTATGAAATCATCCTCAATAAGTATTTCCGTGATGATATGTTTTATTAGTTGATACAAACAATCGCTAGTAAGAAATTAATCAATAAATCGATACTTTATCGATTTTTATTGAAGGGTATTTCTGACAACTGACATCAGCCTACTAACCTCCAATTATAATCTAATAATGAGTAATAATAACACAGTAAAATGATTATATATAATCATTTTACTGTGATAATAATAACCCACTATACATAAGAGTGTTTCAATACTATATACTGTGGTAATAAATAATAGAAACTATAAACAAGTCATATAATACCCAAACGTAGCCCATATAAAGACAAGGACAAAAAGTAATATAAACAATAACATGGACGGTTTTATAAGAGGGTCTTCATGTGGATTTCGGAATGATTGTTGAATTTTATGTGAAAATGAATTGCAGGGCAGACATCAAACATGTAAAAATCGAACGGTAAGATAATATTGTTTTTTATTATAATAATAGAAATAATTATTGAATTCAAATAAACGGCGAGCAATCTTTTCTTTTGTAGATCTACAAAGCCTAGTTATGGAGGTAGGGCCATAGTATATGGGGAAAATAACTCCAGAATATAGGATCCATAGGAAGTATTACAATATGGTGACCAGAATTGATGAGAATAAGAAAGAAATATTAAAATGTGAATGCCTTTGGATTGGAAAAAATCAAAAATCTGATCTTTCCACAATAGTAAAAAAATCTGATGTGGCCAGCACATGACCTCTCGCCATTTTTTAATCAAAAATTTACAGGTTAACACAAAACGTATCTTATCTGTAGGGCGAGAGGTAAAAAGAAATGCAGTCCATTACTAGGGGGGAAGTGATTTTTTATATGATATTATAAAACACAATCAGGAAAAACCCTATGATGTAGTGACAGTTGTCAATGTTTAGGATTAATCTTAAGGTTGGTATTTTTTATGTCAGGATAAGAGTAAATAAGTTTTCGAGGGATATCGGTACAATTTCGGTTTAGTGGAGAGTTGCTCCAATTTTGATGAAATTTTTTTTCTATATTACCCGAACACCATAAAGTATGAATATGATTTTATTCCAGAAATGAACTAACTCTTACAATGAGATGACAATTTAAGTATAGGGTTGGATTGTTTGCCATTTTATTTGATGGGAAAATTGTTTTACAGACAGTCAAATCTGTACTTTAAGTATAATTTTTATAATAAATACTTTATTTGGTTTTTTATACACAACATTTATTTTCCATTTCTAAGGCTACCTATTGGTTATTTTTTCTAATCTATTCTATATCCAATTAATTATGAAACTGTAGGATACAAATAATGGAATAATGGACCAATAAAAATAAATTAAAAAACAAATAAAACAACTTTTTTCTAACTAAATGTATTTAATACTTTTATTTATTTTTTTTAGGTTACTGTAAAAATGTGGTTACTTTTTTACTTGGGCTTCATAGAAGAAGCCAGGAACATTCTGTAACCTCCACTCAGTATTGTTGGAAAAGCTCTCAGCATTATCAAAAGCCGTAAATACCCATTTGGAACAGCTGCTACATTAAGAGAAAAGGTAGTTGAAAATAATTTGATTAAAGAAATAGAGATTTAAAAAATTATCAAGATTAAGTACTCTGGATCACTATTGAAAAGAAAAATTGAATTTTTGAAGCCTCCTGATGGTATACAACTGAGTATGTAATTGAAGTTAAGAGTCCATCAAAAGCAGACACAATAAAAAATTATACTGAAAATGGCAAAATAAAAAACAAATTTTATTATCAAATTCAACTTCAATGGTTATTTGTGTAATTAGTGCAAAATGTGTATTTTTGTTGAATGATACATGAAGTGTGCTGAGTGCAACAAATATGCTTTTTGCACTAGTGTAAAAAGTTTATTGGCACAGCAGATAGTGCAAAAAGTAGTATTTGCACGATCCGTAGAAAAATGTATTTTTCAAATAAAAAAAAAGTTTCGTTTTGTGTCGCTTCACCTGCATAGAAAGTAAATAATGAAGTCAAAATTATTGAAGTTGAATTTGATAATGAGTCTTTAAAAGATACTATGTGTGCCTCTACATTTTGGAAAGAAGTTATTTTTAAATGTTTCATTTTTTTAAGTTATTGTGTTAAGCTCGTTTTATTTGATTAATAGTTTTGATTACATTTTGTTTAATTAGCTGTTAAAATAGTAGAAGTACTTTATATAACTCCTGTAAAATCATTTCACTTAGTGACCATATTTTTTTTAATCAGGAACAAAATAATTTAATATACTGTTTTATATAGCATGTTCTAGTTTTTTTCTTATTTTTTTTTTAATTGTTTAGATTAATAAACACTTGTTAAGGAAATCTCTACTTTTAGTTGTTCTTATTTTCCGAACTCCACAAAAGTTGTATAGAAGGATATCCAGATTTTAACGGATCTTTAGGCTTTTGAGGTCACTTGAATCCATTTTTAGCATGATGTCTGTCTCTGTGGGTGTGAACACGATAGCGTCTAAACGGCTGAACCGATTTAGATGAAATTTTATACACATATTTAATGTACCAAGGAGACGACCTGTGTAGATTTTGGTATTAATCAAATAACCAGAAGTGACAGTTACTATAAGTGATGACGTCATTACTAAAGATTGCAATAAAGTTTTACACGTATATTTTTTATACGTTATAGTTCAATTTCGAATGAATAAAGTTTTTAAAATCTTTTGCCATTGTTGCCAGATTTATCAAAAAGTTAATTTTTCACATATTTTTTGAAATTGCCAAAATTATGCATTTTTTTGAAAAATTACGCGATACCAAATTTGTAGAACATAAAATGTTCTACACATTTTGTCTCTACTATTTTTTCGAAATCCGCATAGTTTAGCCGCTGGAAGGTGTGAAAGAATTATATATAGATTTTTGCACCTTTTTGTTGTTTTAACCAAAAGTATGAATTTTTATGAAAAATTATTGGAAATCAAAATTGTACAACATAGAATAAAAATTTTGTCTTTACTTTTTTCCAGAATTTCGCATAGCCAAACTATGTTTTTATTTTAATTTTCTTATTAAATTTATTCGTTTTAGTTAAATTTTAATATTAAAAATTTAATAAAATAACTTAAATTTGTAATAAAAAACTCTATAATTCTGATTTTTTTCAAAATTTTATTACAAAAATTGTAGAATTTTAAAAAACGGCTCAAAAAAAATTTGAAATTTTATTACGATTTTAAACTAAATTGAATACCTTTAAGAATATTAAAGATATTAAAGTGGGAATTGTACCACTCGAAAGGTAATATAAAACTATATTTATTACAATGTATTATAGTTTCTTCATATTTAGAATTGTCATTATATCAAAAATAAAGAAGTTGTTTTGTAATTTCATTGAATTTTTGGTTAAAAATTAATTTTTTTGAACGAACTTTATTAATTCATCTTATAATTCAGAAAACCTAAGGACTATTTCCCTTTTTGAATGAAATGATATTAAAATTATTCAAAGAATCCAATCGGTATAGTAGATAGGGGAGGTAGATTTGTTTAAATTTGACTTTCACCCTTCCCCACCCCACAATATGGTCAGATCGAAAAAAGTTTCAAACGAATAAATTTTATAATAATTAAAACATGAAAAAAGTCTAATGCCTTGTTTCAATATTTTCAAAAATAGTGGAGATACGATTTTTTTGAAATTTCAACCCCCTCCAGTTCCATCCCCTTGGGTCCGATTAAAAAAGGTTTCAGACAAATTAATTTTATAATAATTAGAACATAAAAAAGTCTTACTTATAAACTGTTTCAATATTTTTGAAAATAGCGGAGATAATTTTTTTGAAATTTCAACCCCCTCCAGGTCCATTCCCGTGGGTCGGATGAAAAAAGTTTCAGATAAATTAATTTTATAATAATCAGAGCATAAAAAAGTCTAATGGTGTTTTTTAATATTTTCAAAAATGGCGGAGATCTGAATTTTTTGAGATTTCAACCCCCTGCAATTATCACCCCCTTGGAGGTAGAATGCCCATTTGCAATACACAACGACTTACTTCCCCAAAGAATTCTTGTACCAAATTTGATGTCGACTGGACAAAAATTGCGACCTCTATCGTGCCGGAACCGAATGTCTACACATACATATATATAGGTATATACCGATAATTTTTTTTTACTGATTCTTATTCAGAAGGTCATAATCGGCGTAGCGCCCCTATTCTCGGTTCTGGGCCCCGTCATTGAATCGATTACAATAGGTAGATTCCATATATGGAAATCTACCTAAAACCAGCGGCTAAACTATACGGAACTCGAAAAAAAAGTAAAGACAAAATTTGTAGAAAATTGTATGTTCTACAATTTTGATTTCCTGTAATTTTTCATAAAAATCCATAATTTTGGCTTAAAATCTAAAAAAAAGTCGCAAATGTCTATATATATTTTTTTTCACGCCCTCTAGCGGCGAAACTATGAGGAACTCGAAAAAACGATAATGACAAAATATGTAGAAAATTTTATGTTCTACCTTTATATCCTGTAATTTTTCCTAAAAATGCATAAATTTGTCAATTTTAAAAAAATATATGAAAAAAATTTACTTTTTGATAAATCTGGCAACAATGCCAAAAGTTTTTGAAAATTTTAATCATCCGAAATTAAACTATAACGTATAAAAAATATATGTGTAAAACTTTATTATCAACTTGTTTAGTAATGACGTCATCACTTACAGCAACTGTCACTTCCGGTTGTTCGATTAACTCCAAAATTTGAAGAGACTAAATTTTTTTCAAATTTAGAGTTTTATATTACCTATCGAATGGTATAAATCCCATTTTAATATCTTTAATATTTTTAAAGTTATTCAATTTTTTTTAACTTATATTAAATTTCAAAAAAAAAATTATGAATTCTACAATTTTTTGAATAAAATTTTGAAAAAAATCACAACTATAGAGTTGTTTACTATCAATTTAGTGGTATTTTTTTAAATTTGTAATATTAATATTAATCTTAAAAAGAAATAAAACCTTTTTTGAATAATTTTAAAATCAATAAATAATTAATATCTCATTCAATTTTATTCAAAATGGGAAACAGACCTTTTTTTAGGTTTTTTGGATCAAAATGCATTAATAAAGTTAGTTTAAAAAACTAAAAAAAAAAATTTTTTTGTCAAAAATTCATGGGTACCTACCATTGAATTGTTTTAACTTTTTTCATTTTTTGCTATAACTTTTACAAATACTATGTTAAAATTATGAAATAATTTACACACATAGTACTTTTGGATTCTTTTCGGATATGCTATTTAATTTTTTCATTTATTTTATACTTATTGATAAAACGAAATTACAAAAAATTTATAAAAAATTCTTTATATTGGTTATAAATATTACAATTCTAAATTCTAAGAAACTAAAATACATTTTAAATTTAGAGTTTTATTTTATCTTTAGAATGGTGCAAATCCCAGTTTAATAACTTTAATATTGTAGAAGTTATTCAATTTAGTTTAAAATCGTAATATAATTTTAAATGTTTCTTAGCCAATTTTTAAAAAAAATCACAATTTTTGTAATAAAATTTTGAAAAAAATTATAATAATAAAATTAATTATTACAAATTTAAAGATATTTTTTTAAAATTTTTAATATTAAAATTTAAGTAAAAAATAATAATTTAATAAGGATAAAAATTGCTTAAAAATTAAAATAAAAACCAGCGGCGAAACTATGCGGAACTCGAAAAAAAATTAAAGACAAAATTTGTAGAAAATTTTATATTCTACAATTTTGATTTTTTGTAAATTTTCATAAAAATCCATAATTTTGTCTCAAAATCTAAAAAAAGTCGCAAATGTCTATATACATTATTTTTCACGCCCTCTAGCGACGAAACTATGAGGAAATCAAAAAAACGGTAAAAACAAAATGTGTAGAAAATTTTATGTTCTACAACTTTCATATCCTGTAATTTTTCATAAAAATGCATTATTTTGGTTTTTTAAGAAAAATATGAAAAAAAATTACTTTTTGATAAATCTGGCAACAATGGCAAAAGTTTTTGAAAATTTTAATCAGTCGAAATTAAACTATAACGTATAAAAAATATATGTGTAAAACTTTATTGCCATTTTGTTTGGTAATGACGTCATCACTTATATCAACTGTCACTTCCGGTTGTCCGATTAACACCAAAATCTATACAGGTCGTCTCCTTGCTACCCTAAATATGTATATAAAATTTCATCTAAATGGGTTCAGCCGTTTAGACGCTATCGTGTTCACACACACACACACAGACACACAGACACACACACAGACACACACACACACAGACAGACATCATGCTAAAAATGGTATAAATGGATTCAGGTGACCTCAAAACGTAAAGATCCGTTAAAATCTGGGTATGGTCAAAATATCATGATCGCAATACTTTCCTTCTATACAACTCTGTTGTTCGGAAAGTAACAAATGTAAAAAATATACAGGACGATGTTAAAAATATGTAAATTATGATAAAAAAAAGGTTAGGTTAGGTTAGGTTTACACACCCTGTAGTATTAATTACACAGAAAATTTTACTTTTGGTAAAATTGTCCGGATTTAAAAATCCTGATAAAGATAAAAGACAATCATAAAAATATACAGGATGATGTTAAAAATTATACAGGATGATGTTATGAGTACGTACCTAAATTACGATTAAAAAATGCCTGATATGTTTACACACCCTGCGTTATTAATTTGACAGAAAATTTTACTTGTAATAAAATTTTCTTAATCCAATTTTTTTTATAAAATAAAATTAAAAAAAATATACAGGATGATATCAAAACTACGTAAATTATGATTAAAAAATGCTTTTTAAGTTTGCACACTCTGTAGAATCAATTTGGCAGAAAATTTCATTTTTGTTAAAAGTTTCTAAATCCAAAGATCTTGATAAAAATTAAAAACAATTATAAAAATATACAGGATGATGTTAACAATACGTAAATTATGATTAAATATGATTCATAAGTTTGTACACCCCGTAGTATTAATCTGACAGAAAATTTACCTTATGATAAAAGTTTCTAAATACAATAATCTTGTTAAAAATAAAAAACAAATGCACAATATACAGGGCGATGTCAAAAAAAATGTAAATTATGATTAAAAAATTACTTATATAAGTTTTCACATCCTGTAGTATTAATTTAACAGAAAATTTCACTTTAATAAAAATTTCTAAATCCAAAAATATTTGTAAAATTAAACAACAGATATAAAAATATACAGGATGATTTCTAAAATACGTAAATTATGATTAAGAAATGCCCCTTATATTTGCACACCCTGTAATATTAATTTGAAAGATAATTTCACTTTTGCTAAAGTATCTAATCAAAAAATCCTCATAAGTTGGAAATAAAATCAAAAAAATATATACAGGATGATGTCAAAATTACGTAAGTTTTGATTAAAAAATGTCTCTTAGGTTTGCACACCCTGTAATATTTATTTGACAGAAAATTTCACTTTTGGTAAAGTTTCTAAATTCAAAAATATTTGTAAAATTAAACAACAGATATCAAAAATATACAGGGTGAAGAAACAAAAATAATCAATTTATAAAAGTGATCCAAAATTGATGAGACTCCAATAGCAAATTAAGGAAAAAAATCAAGAGATAAATTTAAAGATAAAATCAAGTAACCATAAGAATAGCAAAAGAACAGAAGAGATTAAAGAAATTTAAATAACTAAATTTATAATTATTTTTATTTAAAATTGTAATGTTTATTTTTTTTTTTTTAAAGTTACAGAACTCACCCCAAATTTGAGATTAACTAAATTAATTTCAATAGATATACTTACTCTATGTAAGCCACTGTTTTTCTGCCCCATAAAATCAAAATGTCGAAAAAAATTCATTCTTAGTGAGTGTTTATATAATGAACTATTTTATATAATAACTATGTTAGGCTTGGAGAGGCTTATTTTCATACCGTGATGTTCTGTCCACAGCGTGACTGCGTTTAGGGTCATCTGCAATGGGTCCCTAGACGTAGTATTGAATTTTCCTTGGAAGAATATGACAAGGTCATATGCATATCCTGATGTTTTGTATCTTTCTTCTTATAGGATTCTCAGCAGCCCATCTATCACCAGATTCCATAGCAGGGGAGATAGAACTCCCTCCCCCCTGCGGATAACCTCTGGTCACATTAGCTGCCTTTTTCTCCATCATCAAAGATGCAGTCTATCCACCTGTATCACGTTTTATACCGATAAAATCGACAAAAACACTCAGACTAAAAATCCATAGGTCAATCTCTAATCTTTCAACAATAGAATATCTGGGAATATCGATTGATACGGGCTTTCTATGGACCAAAGTCAAAAAAAATACGGCAAAAGACCGCCAATATAGCAGATAAACTGTGTGCTATAACGGGTCATAACTGGGGCAGAAGGCCGGCTAATATCAAATTTATATATGAGAACGCGATAAAAAAAATGGCTTCGAAATATGAGGAGCAACACCAATCTTATTAAACAACATCAGGCAATACAAAGGCCGTTCCTCAAGGCTTTTAAAACAGCTCCAACATTAGCTTTGCACGTAATTACAGGAAAAACACCTCTTCAAGCTGAAGCAGAAGCTAACCATATAGCGTTTACCGCCAAGACTGCCTATCCAAATAAATACAGCATTAAACCGGATAGAAGATGCCCCCGTTCCTCTAGAAGACGTAAAGAAATTTGTAAAGCAAAAAATCAATATTGTGTGTCAAGAACAGTGGGCTAAATATAACAGGCAACTAAAAATAATCAAGCCGACAACAAGAAAGTGGTTTTATCCCAAAGAATTGTCTAGAAGAGAGCAAGTAACACTTTGTAGAGTCAGAATAGGACAGACAAACCTAACTCACCTGTATCTTTTAGATGGTGCACCCAGACCAACATGTGAAATATGTATAGTTCGACTAATACCTCTTGAACGATTTACGAATAATAGTATTCATAAATGTTGAAAGAACACTGGACTTGTATTTTCTTTAAATATATGCATCGAAGGACCAAACTCTTTAGGTAGGAGTTAAACCAAAATAAACGAGTATTTAAAATAAGAATGTACTTTTTATTCCATTTACTCCAAGTACCAACATGAACAGAAAAATAATTATGAAACCGAAATCAAACAACTCATCACTTCACTCACTGTAAAACTATGTACATTTTTATGTTATTATGAAACCTCAGAAAACTTTTTTGTGTGTGTTTAATTACGCAACATTACAATTATTTTAAGAAACTTTTACTATTAAAATGCGACTGCATCCTTAGACAGTCGATGAGCGAGTCCCGATTATGTCTGAATTTTAGCGGGTTGCAGGTGTTAGTGGTAGGAGACACGATACGTGGTATCCAAATAACCTTGAATTCAGAATCTTAGCGGGAAGAAATATATTTATATTTTTTGTCTCTTATAATGATGGGATAATATGAGAGAACAATAATATTGCTTGCATAGCAACGATCGATTATGTATTTTGTTTTCGTTAACGGTATTTTGAAAGTAGACAGAAAAAACGTCTGAGAGAAAGACGGAATGACTCTTGTGTTGAGTTTAAATCTATATTTAGATTTTAAAATATACAATAATAGACATTAGTATGAACTGAAACATTAATATTATTAATTTTAAAAGAAATATGAATTATTTGGTATTTTCTGGATAATATTCCAGTGAAATTTATCCACCTCTTATCTTGCCCAATACACGGCCTCCAAAGGAGACAAAATGGAATTACATCCACTAAAATAAAAAAACCGAAGAATCAATTAAGAACTTACTCACCCTCCTGAAGACATCTGGTCTCTATAAGAAAATATAACTCTATTGTTCATAAGTGAAAGAGCTAATGGCCTTGGCAGCCGAAGCTCAAAAAAAATACATCTTGACATAAGTCTCCCCACTATCATTGACAATGAATACGAACCGGAAATAGACATTTATACAGACGCCAGTCAGAAAGACGAAGAGTCAGCCTTAGGACTGTTTTTAAACAGAGGGCTGTAGAACTAGTGGAAACAATATCCAAATTCTGCAAAGCAGAAGGATAAATATTAACATATAGACTCGAATAACGCCATAGCCATGATCAATGACACCCACGCGATATAACAACATTAAAGTATTTCTAAAAACTATAATAGATACCAATATAGATAGTCACATAGGGCATATACAATGAACATATAAGGGAATCCAAAGGGCACATAAAAATGGATTAATTAAAAATAGATACGACCTTACATACCAAGACAAAGGGACTGTAACGGCACTTCTGTCGTTAGTTGTTACTTTGGAGCCTTAGTCCAGGTTTCGGATTGCCTCGGACGCCACCTTCCGTTTAGAGTGTGAAGGCCACTGCACGGGCAGCTTCAGTGGAGAAAGAAAATACTCCATGGGTCATTATGGTATTGACCAAAATCACTGGTGGTGAGAAGGGCGGTCTTTATTTGCCCTACTGGGTTTAGTTACCTGAGTATTTCCTGCTGGGATGTTAAAACTCAAAACAAATGAAATCTAATAAATAAAACTTTTATTTTTACCAAAAAAATCCGGTTGAAAGATGTGTAACGATGATGTGTACAGGCACTGCTTTGCTGGAGTGGTGTGATCGGATGACGGTCATGGACTCTGGTACAACTTGAACTTGACTTCTGCTTGACCTGTCTCTAAAGGTCGCATGGCCACTGCTATTCCAACTAGGACGGCTGCAGCAACTCGTATTTCTGGCTGCCACTGCAGCTGCCGACAACGGTTCGAATTGCCATACTCAATATGAACCAAGCACAGATGAGAGTGTCTCCATCTGTCGGGCGAAAGTTCAACTGGTACGATTGACCATTTATTCTGAAGCTTCTCTCATAATTTTAAGTTAATTCTACTCCAGTGCCGTGCGCAATTTAATTTATATATTTTAATTATTACGGAAAAAAGTAACTTTGTTACAGGACATTTTAAACAAACAAAAAAAGAAAAAACAAAAACAAGGCATGGCAAAGAATTTGGGTAAACCGTAAAAAATTTTTATCATTTTTTACCATTTTTTTACCATTTTTTACCATTTTTTTACCATTTTTTACCATTTTTTACGATTTTTTTAATTATTTTTATCCATCTCAATTTTTTAAATTATTTACAAAATTTTACGATTTTTTTTAAAATATTTTAAGATTTTTTAACATTTTTTTTCTCTTAGTCAATTTATTAAATTATTTACGAAATCTTACGACTTCTTGCCTGTTTTTTGCCATTTTTTTTAAGTTTTTTTTTTTTAATTTCTTCTGAGTTTTTACGACTTTTCACGATTATTTGTTTTTTTAAATTTTTTTCCCAATTCTCAATCTTTTAAATTATTTACAAAATTTTACAACTTTTTTCCGTTTTTTCACAATTTTTTATTATTTTTTTAAATTTTTTTCTATTTTTTATAATTTACTTGAATTTTTTGATCTTTTCCGATATTATCCGTTTTTTTCATTTTTTCCAGATTTTTTTCAGTTTCTTTTGGGTTTTTTTAGGCTTTATTACGTTTTTTTACGAATTTTTAACGGTTTTTATGTTTTACGATAATTTAGCATTATTTACGAAATTTTACGATTTTAAATCAGATTCTTATGAATTTTTTACGATTTTTTACAATTGTTTACCATTTTTTACGATTTTTTGCCTTTTTAAAAATATTTTAATATTTTTTACGATTTTTTACGATTTTTCCATTTTTTTTCTTTCTCAAATTTTTAAATTATTTACGAAATCTTACGACTTTTTACCTGTTTTTTTAAAGATTTTTTAACGTTTTTTTTTTACCATTTTTTAGGATTTTTTTCGATTTTATTTTATTTGTTTTTTTGATTTTTTTCTATTTTTTATAATTTACTCGCATTTTTCGATCTTTCTCGATATTATCCATTTTTTTTCATTTGTTCCAGATTTTTCCAGTTTTTTTCGGCTTTTTACGGTTTATTACAGGTTTTTACGATTTCTTACGGTTTTTTACGGTTTTTTACGATTTTTTACGATTTTTTTACGATTTTTTTACGATTTTTTACGATTTTTTACGATTTTTTACGATTTTTTTTACAATTTTTTACGATTTTTTACGTTTCTTTTCGGTTTTTTTACAATTTTTAATGATGTTTTAAGATTATTTAGCTTATTTACGAAATTTTACTATTTTTTACGTTTTTTTTTGATTTTTTCCATTTCTTTCGATTTTTTTTCTATTTTTCCATTTTTTTTCTTTCTTAATTTTTTCAATTATTTACGAAAATTTAATAATTTTTTTGATTCTTTTTAATTCTTTATAATTTACTCGCGTTTTTCGATCTTTCCCGATATTATCCGTTTTTTTTTCTATTTATTCCAGATTTTTCCAGTTTCTTTTCGGGTTTTTACGGTTTTTTACTATTTTTTACGATTTTTTACGATTGATTTTTTATGATGTTTTACGATTATTTAGCATTATTTACGACATTTTACCATTTTTCACAATTTATTATCATTTATTACAATTTTTTACGTTTTTTTTAAAATTTTTTACCATTTTTTTTCTCAATTTTTTAAATTATTTACGATTTACGACTTTTTGCCTGTTTTTACAATTGTTTTACGGATTTTTACAATTACGACTTTTTATGATTTTTTTCGATTTTATTTTTGATTTTTTTCTATTTTTTATAATTAACTCGCGTTTTTCGGTCTTTCCCGATATTATCCGGTTGTTTTTCATTTGTTCCAGATTTTTCCAGTTTCTGTTCCAGATTTTTCCAGTTTCTTATCGGTTTTTTACGATTTTTTTACGTATTTTTACGACTTTTTATGATTTTACCGATTTTGAGATTTTTTTCGATTTTTCCCGATATTATCCGTTTTTTCCATTTATTCTAGGTTTTTCCAGTTTCTTTTCGGTTTTTTACGGATTATTACGTTTTTTAAAGGTTTTTATGTTTTACGATAGTTTAGCATTATTTACGAAATTTTACGATTTCCTACCAAATTCTTATGAATTTTTTACGATTTTTTACAATTATTTACCATTTTTTATGATTTTTTACGTTTTTCTAAAATATTTTAAAATTTTTTACCTTTTTTTTTACGATTTTTCCATTTTTTTTCTCTTTCTCAATTTTTTAGATTATTTACGAATTCTTACTACTTTTTGCCTGTTTTTTACCATTTTTTTTTATTTTATTTTATTTCTTTTTTCTTTTTTTTTCTATTTTTTATAATTTTCTCGCATTTTTCACGATATTATCCGATTTTTCTTCATTTGTTCCAGATTTTTTTAATTTCTTTTCGGTCTTTCACGGTTTATCACGGTTTTTACGATTTTTACTTTCCGAACAACAGAGTTGTATAGAAGGAAAGTATTGCGATCATGATATTTTGACCATACCCAGATTTTAACGGATCTTTACGTTTTGAGGTCACCTGAATCCATTTATACCATTTTTAGCATGATGTCTGTGTGTGTGTGTGTGTGTGTGTGTGTGTGTGTGTGTGTGTGTGTGTGTGTGTGTGTGTGTGTGTGTGTGTGTGTGTGTGTGTGTGTGTGTGTGTGTGTGTGTGTGTGTGTGTGTGTGTGTGTGTGTGTGTGTGTGTGTGTGTGTGTGTGTGTGTGTGTGTGTGTGTGTGTGTGTGTGTGTGTGTGTGTGTGTGTGTGTGTGTGTGTGTGTGTGTGTGTGTGTGTGTGTGTGTGTGTGTGTGTGTGTGTGTGTGTGTGTGTGTGTGTGTGTGTGTGTGTGTGTGTGTGTGTGTGTGTGTGTGTGTGTGTGTGTGTGTGTGTGTGTGTGTGTGTGTGTGTGTGTGTGTGTGTGTGTGTGTGTGTGTGTGTGTGTGTGTGTGTGTGTGTGTGTGTGTGTGTGTGTGTGTGTGTGTGTGTGTGTGTGTGTGTGTGTGTGTGTGTGTGTGTGTGTGTGTGTGTGTGTGTGTGTGTGTGTGTGTGTGTGTGTGTGTGTGTGTGTGTGTGTGTGTGTGTGTGTGTGTGTCTGTGTGTGTGTGTGTGTCTGTGTGTGTGTCTGTGTGTCTGTGTGTGTGTCTGTGTGTGTGTCTGTGTGTGTGTGTGTGTGAACACGATAGCGTCTAAACGGCTGAACCGATTTAAAAGAAATTTTATATACATATTTAGGGTAACAAGGAGACGACCTGTATAGATTTTGGAGTTAATCGGACAACCGGAAGTGACAGTTGCTATAAGTGATGACGTCATTACCTAACAAGATGACAATAAAGTTTTACACATATATTTTTTATACGTTATAGTTTAATTTCGAATGATTAAAATTTTTAAAAACTTTTACCATTGTTGCCAGATTTATCAAAAAGTATTTTTTTTTCATATTTTTCTTAAAAAACCAAAATAATGCATTTTTATGAAAAATTACAGGATATGAAAGTTGTAGAACATAAAATTTTCTACACATTTTGTTTTTACCGTTTTTTTGATTTCCTCATAGTTTCGTCGCTAGAGGGCGTGAAAAATAATGTATATAGACATTTATGACTTTTTTTAGATTTTGAGACAAAATTATGGATTTTTATGAAAATTTACAAAAAATCAAAATTGTAGAATATAAAATTTTCTACAAATTTTGTCTTTAATTTTTTTTCGAGTTCCGCATAGTTTCGCCGCTAGTTTTTATTTTAATTTTTAAGCAATTTTTATCCTTATTAAATTATTATTTTTTACTTAAATTTTAATATTAAAAATTTTAAAAAAATATCTTTAAATTTGTAATAATTAATTTTATTATTATAATTTTTTTCCAAAATTTTATTACAAAAATTGTGATTTTTTTAAAAATTGGCTAAGAAACATTTAAAATTATATTATGATTTTAAACTAAATTGAATAACTTCTACAATATTAAAGTTATTGAACTGGGATTTGCACTAATCTAAAGATAAAATAAAACTCTAAATTTAAAATGTATTTTAGTTTCTTAAAATTTAGAATTGTAATTATTATACACAAAATTAAGAAATTTTTTAAAATTTTTTGTAATTTCGTTTTATCAATAAGTATTAAATAAATGAAAAAAATAAATAGCATATCCGAAAAGGATCCAAAAGTACTATGTGTGTAAATTATTTCATAATTTTAACATAGTATTTGTAAAAGTTATAGAAAAAAATGAAAAAAGTTAAAACAATTCAATGGGTTTACCCATGAATTTTTAACAAAAAAATTTTTTTTTTTTAGTTTTTTAAACTTTCTTTATTAATACATTTTGATCCAAAAAACCTAAAAAAAAGGTTTGTTTCCCACTTTGAATAAAATTGAATGAGATATTAATTATTTAATGATTTTAAAATTATTCAAAAATAGGTTTGATTTGATTTAAGGTTAAAATTAATATTAAAAATTTTAAAAAATTACCCTTAAATTTGTAGTAAAAATCTCTATAGTTGTGATTTTTTTCAAAATTTTATTCAAAAAATTGTAGAATTCCTCATTTTTTTTTGAAATTTAATATAAGTTTAAAAAAAAATTGAATAACTTTAAAAATATTAAAGATATTAAAATGGGATTTATACCATTCGATAGGTAATATAAAACTCTAAATTTAAAAAATAATTTAGTCTCTTCGAATTTAACATTGTAATTATTATAACCAAAATAGAACAAAAATTAAATTTTGTTGTCCTTTTGTTTTATCGAAAATGGTAAAACAAATGCACAAAGTAACTAGTACACCCGAAAGGGATCAAAAAGTGCAATATGTGTGAAATATTTCATAATTTTAAAATAATACTTGTGAAATTATACAAAATTATAAAAAGTTAAAAAAAATTTTAAGAAAAAATTAATTTTTTTTTTTATTTTTGTAAACTTATTTTATTAATGTATTTTGATGCAGAAAAACTAAAATAATCGATTAAACAATTACTTTACTAGGAGTGTTCGGAAAGTTGGGTGGGATTACCCCCTCATTTTTTATAATGTTTTACAATAATTTAGCTTATTTACGAAATTTTACATTTGTTTACCATTTATTACAATTTTTTACATGTTTTTAAATTTTTTACCATTTTTTACGGTTTTTTCCATTTTTTTTTCTCTTTCTCAGTTTTTTAAATTATTTACGAATTTTTACGACTTTTGCGCGTTTTTACGATTTTTTTTACAGTTTTTTACGATTTTTTATGACTTTTTTCGATTTTATTTTATTTAATTTTGGTTTTTTTATTATTTTTAAATTTCTTTTCGGTTTTTTACGGTTTATTACAGTTTTTACGATTTTTTGTTATGTTTTACGATTATTTAGCTTATTTACGAAATTTTACCATTTTTTACAATTGTTTACCATTTATTACGGTTTTTTACGTTTTTTTTAATTTTTTACCATTTTTTACGATTTTTTCGATATTTTTCTCTTTCTCAAATTTTTTAATTATTTACGAAATTTTACGACTTTTTGAATGTTTCTACGATTTTTTTACAATTCTTCCGATTTTTTACGATTTATCGCAAAAAACCGTAAAAATTAGAACATGGAAAAAATCCAATAATCCAAATCCTTAACCTGTTTCGATATTTTTAAAAATGGCGGAAAAATAGTTTTTTTTTATATTTCTCCCTCCAGTTTCACCCCCGTAGATCGGATAAAAAAAAGTTTAATACAAATTAATTTTATAATCATAATTAGGATATGAAAAAACCTGTTACAATATTTTATTGAAATTTCAACCTCCTCCAGTTCCATCCATGATGGTCAAATCGAAAAAAGTTTTAAGGGAATTAATTTTATAAAAATTAGGACCTGAAAAAAGTCTTATGACGTTTTTCGATATTTTTAAAAATGGCGGAGATATAAATCCATCCATCCAGACTGACGGACATGAAAATTTTTTTCACCTAATCGTGGAGGCTCAAAATGTCAAGAAAAGTTATTTTAAGCAAAAAAAAAAATTTTCAAATTTTTTTTTGTTGATTTTAATACTTCCGGTCCGGACCGAAGTAAAATTATATGGGTAATTTTTAAATTGTAGAATAGTGAATAAAGTATAGAGTGTTATTTTATATAGTCACAAATTTAAAATTTTCGAAGCTTGATTTTACAAAGTCGTTATTTTTTATTCCCCAGTCACTGAAATTTATATTAAAAAAAAAACCCGCTATACCGAACAAGTCAAATTAAAATATTTTACTCTATACGTGTAATTCGGAATAAAGGTAGATGTACACCAGCAGAGAGCAAATTGAGTTAGAATTCCCAAGTTAGAGAGGAAATTGGATCATGTAAATTGTTATTGTGCAAATGTACTTTATTACCAAGTAATTTAAAGTTTAGTTGGAGCGGAATCGCTCAAAATTTTCCTTCTCGCTAGCGGAATCCAAAACGAGAGACAGATTATACTAAATATATTTATAGGAAATTAGGTATTTGTATGTTGAATTTGATTTGTTAAAAAGTTATTTATCGTAACTTTATGTATAAATTTTTAATGTTAAAGTTAACTTTTCAGGTCGATTTATTTCCTTAGAAAATAATAAGCAGCTTTTTTACAATTTAACATTATATTTCAGCTTGCTTAAAATTATTTTAGACTCGCTCCCATTTTGTTATAAATAGGAAGCTGCGGTTTTTCCCGGGTAGTTCTTTAAAGATAGCCACGTATAGGCACTTCAACGTGCTAGAGAGAGAACATCAGTATCTCAACGAGTCAGACAAAGATGGCTATAACGTCACTAGCCAGCTTGATAGTTTCGTTTAATACAATTTCAGCTAGTTCGGCTATTATAAGACAGATGGCGCTACTAATCAGCTTTATAGTTTTCTTTAATACCGTTTGGACTGCTATCGGACAGAGGGCGTCACTTGCCAGCTTTCTTTAATACACTTTTAGCTAGTTTGGCTACTATCAGATAGGGACCTCCGCGGGCTGTCAGAGGGACGGGAATATTCGTACCTTCGTAAAGGAAAATCCTGCGCAGAATTAACGCCAAAAGAACTTTATCTTATATATCCGTTATTAATGGTCAGATTTAAACGCGGGAAACGACAATGTATTTGAAATATGACGTACAATAATTACATATAGAAAAATCCTGCGCAGAATGAACTCCAAATGAACCTTAGCTAATATCTATTTGTTTTAAAAAAATATATATTTTAAAAGTGATTTTATTTAAATAGCTTTATTTTAATCTATTATTTTTTTTGTTTCAGCCATCCAAAAAACCCAAAACGACACCTTCCTGTATATCGGACTCACCTTTGCCATTTTCTTGGTTTGTTTTTTGTCGTACTTCGTCATCAGAATCTATAGGAAAAAAAGACAACATCAAAGTCTTTACAATATGGCTTCTAACGGTAAGTAATATATATATATATATATATATATATATATATATATATATATATATATAAAACAGTAGTTTGTACAAATAATTTTATACAGGAGGAGGAATTTTTTTGGCCTAATTTATTAAATAAAAAAAAATGGTTTTTTACTATCTGTAGAAAATATTAAAACGATTATATCCCAAATGGGAAGTCTAAATACCCTCTCCCCTATTTAGTTATAAACTACCATAAACTATTACTACTACTACTTATGGTATATTTATGACTAATATCTGTACCCCCTCCCTACTTTAAAATATCCTCCTCCTTCATCCCAATCATTCCTTGCTCTATCATACTTTTTTCTAACTTGCCTTCTTAATCCTGCAAGTTCATTGTTCCACCAGGGCACATTCCTACTGGAACTTTTCCATATAGGGCGACAGTTATTTTCATATGTCGAAATAACAGCTTCCTGTAATTGGTTCGCTGTTATCTCCGAGTCTCTTGAGTTCTTATCTCTCTTTTAACCACCTAAAACTGTTTTCTAGGTCTGCTTCATATGCTTCTCAGTCTGTTTTCCACTTGGGCACATTCCTATTAGAACTTTTACTTACAGAGCGACAGTTATTTTCGTAGGCCGAAATAACAGCTTCCTGTAATTGATCTGCTGTTATCTCCAGGTCTGTTGAGTTCTTATCTGTCTGTTAACCACCTTGAACTAATTTCTAGATCTGCTTCATATGCTTCCCAGTCTGTTTTTCACTTGGGCACATTCCTGTTGGAACGTTTCCTTACAGGACGACAGTTATTTTCGTATGCCGAAATAACAGCTTCGTGTAATTGGTCTGCTCTTATCTCCAGGTCTGTTGAGTTCTTATCTCTCTTTTAATCACCTTAAACTGTTTTCTAGATCTGCTTCATATGCTTTCCAGTCTGTTTTCCACCAGGGCACATTCCTGCTCGAACTTTTCCTTACAGGTTGACAGTTATTTTCTTAGGCCGAAATAACAGCTTCCTGTAATTGGTTTGCTGTTAGCTCCAGGTCTGTTGAGTTTTTATCTCTCTTTTAACCACCTTAAACTGTTTTCTAGATCTGCTTCATAGGCTTCCCAGTCTGTTTTCCATGGGTTTTACGATAAGTTTCTTGTATATGTAATTGTCCTGTAAAGTAAATGTGTCTGTGGTCTAAAAAGCTGAGCTCCTTAGACACGTGCCAGTTTCTTACAAAATTACTGATAAAAGCAGTACCTTTAGTAGATCCAGGTTATTTACCGTAATAAATTCTAGTAGACTCATTGCTTTTATTGGTGTCACTGCTACTCCAGGTCAGATGGTGTGCGTTGGGATCTCATCCGATGAGACATTGTACACCATTCTCCCTATAATGCCTTACCAGTTCATCTAGCTTCCTGGATGGTGGTGGAGTAGGATTATAATAGAGAAAATAGGCCGATCCGAGAATAATCTCTTAAGTCCCACTTCCCTGCCTCATCTTTAGTTAACTGCCGTTAAGTCCCTGTAACAGAAATTTTTTACCGGTCCACGATCTCACCCCTGTTGACCCAGGATTCCTGTATGAGGGCCATATCAAAGTTCACTTTTTTCACAGTAAAATCCGCCGAAGCCAACTTACTGTCTTAAAGGTTCGTTTGAAGGACCCTGATTGGCCTTACCACCATCAACGAGTCCTTCCAGGACGTTAAAAGTTACTCTCCCAAGCTTGTAATAAGCTCTCATGAATTTCGCTTTCAAGGTACTAAAAAATACCTCGTTGATGGAGTAAGAGAGCAATTGGTCATCCTTTTTTGTTTTCTGGCTCAGGAAGAGCCAGCCGTTCACTTTTAGGTCCATATTTTGTCTTTCTAGGCGTTTCCTGACTAGGTCCCCTATGCTTCACAGGCCCAGGACTAAAGACGAAGACCCTGGGTCTCTTTGGGAACTCCTTAGCTTTAACTGCTGTTAAAGAAGCATCCTCCCAGAAACCACCAAGACTACAGATCTCACTCCTGAGCCAGTCGACAGTTCTGCCGTTCGCGTAGGTCACCTAACATATATTTACGCTAAACGTAGTTCTGATGAACTGGAAAGGCTCACTGCTTCAAGAGGGAGCTGCATCGATTACATCCACCAGTTTGTTCTGAACCAGGTCAGCTTGTTCCTGGTTCATAGTTACCTCAGGATGGTGTTTATCTATAAACGCCATCTTGATTCCTGTTGTGGCTTCGCTGTAGGTCCCGGTTATTCTAGTTATGGCTGGAATACTTCTGGGCTTCTTGGCGGGCCGAGGAGGTGTTTGTGGGCTTTTTCTCGGTCCATCTTGGATTCCTACTGGCAATAAATTATTTTTAAAAATCGGATGCTGCGTTGCCAAGATACTGAAATTTTTATTAAATTTTCTGAAAAATCGTTGCATTTTAAAAATATTAAAAAATTTATGTAATTTACAAATTTGTAAAGGAAACTTTGGTTAAAGTTAGCTTAGATATGAATTTATTCATAATTATCGTACCAAATCACACTATATCATTTGTAAATTTTATAATTTTTCATTCTAATACTTGAATATTTATTGCTCAGCGTTTTTTCTACCGGAGACCCGTATTTTTAATCGTAATAATGGACAGAAAGCGGCCTGAGCTGCGTAGCTATTTTCACAGGGCTATTGACGTACTAATCAAATACATATTATTTTCAGCTTTGTTCTTGATACAGAGACCTATTTATATTTTAGTCGAAATTATCGATAGAAAGCGGCCTGAGCTGATTTAGTTACTTTACAGGACTAGAAATATATCGACCAACTGTTACAATTTTGTTTGGTACAATTATTGTGTACATTTCTGTTTCCTGGCTTTGGTCAGCTGCCTTTTCTGAGCTTCCGAAAGCCTGAGTTTAGGGTCAGTTGATTGGCCCACCTCCATCGCTAGCCAACGCAGATTCCTCTGCGATGTTTGCCCTATTCTGCTCTAAGAGTTCACTCTCAGAGTCGGAATTTTTTTTTGATTGTTTTTTCCTTTTGGTTCATAATGAATCTCACGAGTATAGGGAAATGGGTGGTCCACACCTGCGGTACCACCTGCGCAGATCTAAGGCTGTATAATGTGGGAGGTTGCCCTGTATCCCAGAGGCTCCGTTTGGGTATGCACCTGTAGGCACGGGTCTTTTGACACCATTAGGTTTGGGGATTGGTCAGCGTCACCTTATTGGTTATTCTGGTGATAACCTACCCATAAACAACCAGGTTGTTTTTGGTAGACTGTCCGGCTATCTGCCACATCCGATGCTCCAAGTAGCCGTCAAATCCCTTGGCACGGTTGGGATAGGAATAGTTGGAATATTGTCTATAAATAGTAAAAAAATATATATTTTTTAATTTTTGACTAAAAATAAATTAGAACAAAAACCCTCCTCCTTTAAAAAAAAAATGGATAATTTCTGGAAAAATCGGATAATTGTAAATTTAAAAAAGAATATTTTTAGTTTCTTCCATTAGCAACTCTGCAAGTCAAAGTAGATCAATTAATAATTTAAACTATTTAAAAATACTTTCTATTTGATTTATTGTATTTTGATTTTTTTTATTATAATTTTTTCTTTTTTTTTTGGACTTATTTTTAAATTTTCTATGCTTCCGAATTTCACGTAAAAAAAGTTAAAAATATTGGTATAAATTTCAACGCGGCCCCCACACTATTTCATCTACTTGCGCAGTATTCGTTTTGATAAATTATCGCAAACATCGGCATTATACTGCATTGTCAGCACTTACACGGCAACAGATAAATTTGAATTTTATTATTCTTTAAAGAATTGCCAGTACTAATACCAACAAAAAAAATTACTTGTTTCGAATATCCCTCGTATTTCAACCTACCGTTGTCAAAAATAATGTTTTACATACGTAACGCCGTGATTAAATCATTTACACGGTTCTCGATTATTTATAGAGGTATTTTGTGGTCCCAGGCATATGGTCCATGTAAATTTTTGGCTATAAAGTACCTTTACAGACCACATGGGAGTCTTTTATCTATGCACACATGTTGATTTAATGGATAACAAATGGCCGGCGGATCGTTAGTCGGAAAAAGATATTTAGGAAAAGGGGTTTTTTAGAGTGTAATTGTAATTAAAAGCGAAATTAGGATGGGAATTAAAAATGAAGGGAAATTATATACACTACACCGAGAAAAATAGATTAATCAAAATAAATAAAATATTTTTTCCATTACCTACATAAACTAAAAAAAAATATTATATTTTTCTTTATATATAAGAAAATTATTTAATTAATCCATTAAGTGATAAACCAACCCGTTGTAAAAATATTTTTTTAAATGAAAATCAAAAAAAATGTTAAAACAAATTTGTTTTATCTCAATCTAAAAAAATGAGGGGGTAATCCCACCCAACTTTCCGAACACTAGTAGTAACGTAATTGTTTAATCAATTATTCTTAAAAGTAATAAAAGTAATAAAATTTGATATGTTAAGAGGCCCGCACACCGCACGTGATTTTCCTAGTTGCTGCTTAGAGGAAAATGTGCTTTTATTCTGCGAAGTAATGTATAAAAATTATTTTTTTAATATTTTCCGGTTAATGTTAACAAATCCTACTCGCCACAAAACATAATTATTCGTTTTTGGCAGAGATCTCGCCTAATATAGCAACTAAAAATATGCGGTTTTTTCCATGATATTTAAAATATTTATTAGAAGAGCGCGTCTGTGCTACTTTTTTTCAAATTTATTTAGAGAAAAAAGTTGATTTTCGTATCACTTTTACAAAAAATGATTTAAAAAAAAGTGCCACAGACGCGCGCTTAATAATTAAATACAAAATATTGGAAAAACCGTAGCTTCCTATCTGTAGTATTAACAGAGCGCCCGTCCAAATCCGATTTCGGACAAGATAGCATATGATATTGGCGATTCTTAAGAAAAATAGTAAGTAAATAGGTACAATTGTAGCAATAATCATAAATGAGACATAGGAAAATATTTAATACAAAAAAATATGGAAAAGTCATAAGAGTTGTGAGAAAAGAATCGTCAATGTTGTAATTATATTTTATGAAACGGAATTTTGAATGTTGATCAATAAGATGGTCTAATTTGTATACCAAAAAATAGTAGAGACAAACAAAATTTTATAAATAAAAATCATTATTATGTTAATCTCATGAAGAAGAAATGGTAAGCCAATTGAGGACCTGGACCAGTAGAACATATGGAGATTTAAAATCAAAATGGGAAATAAATTTGAAATTTTAAAGAATCAAGAATAAAATTTCAGTTGGAGGAATCGGATGAAAATGTTATAGTCTACAATTTTGAAACTTTGAATACGTTCATAAAAATGCATAATTTCGACTTAAAATATAAAAAATTACTTTTTGGTATATCTGGTAACAATTTCAATAGTTTTATAGTTTTATACAAAGGTAGATGGTCTTTGGTTTTATAGCAACTGTTACTTCCGGTTGTCTGAATAAAACCAGAATCTATACATATCGAGTCCTTTTTAACCGAAATACATGTGTAAAATTTCATCTAAATCGGTTTAGCCTTTTAGACACCATCGTGTATATATTTCAAATCTATAAATATATTCAAATTATAGATATAGAAGGTCAAAAGGTCTTTATTTGTCGGTTTTTTATAAACCAACAGGATTTTTCTAAAATTATTTGATTAATTTCAAATTTTGTAATTTTATTAAGTTAATTTCATTCTCTAAAATATATTTCAAACTTGTAAATTTAACCAAACTTGAAATACGAGATTGTCTGTCTGTCTATCTGTCAGTCACTACAATTTGAGTAAAATTACTTAATTAAATAATTCTAAATTTGATAGATTTACTTATAATTCTTCTTTTTTTTTGATGATTTGGAATTAAGTAAATTATCTTTTGTTTGGTGTTTTCAGATATTGAATCATCTTTAGATTCTTGGCACAGTTGGCCCGTTTGTGCGTTTACCAATGAAGCTCACTATAGAAAAAGTTAAAAATCAGAAATTTAATCTTTACTTTTAATACATACAACAAACAGCCAAACATTCTCCTTCCCACTTTTCCCAGACTTAGGACTGGCAGTTAAAAAAAAAACTGGTGTGGTTAAAAATGTGTTTGTTGTCTGAAACAACGTTTTTTTGTCAATAGTGACATAGTAGGTATGCATTATTTGATACGTAAATATCGAAAAAGTTATATGTTGACCACAATAATAATAAAAGAATAAACAGAAATTATAAGAAGAGGTAAAAAACCACAATTATTATCACCATCATTTTTCGTTTAAGAATTTAATTTTGTTTGAAAATGTGTTTATACAAAATGTCGACTTTAGTAATTTTATTAAAGTATTAAAGATTTTCTCGGTGTATAGAAAGTCAGTCAGCGCAAATTATTTTCATTTCAAAGAGTTGGTCGTCATCCAACACATTATACACTAATACAAACTAACACAAACTTTCACATGAAGTAAGATCCTTGAATTTGATTTATTTTTTAAACACATTGGTATGCTAAAACAAGAGGGATTTGTAGACTGATCCAGGCCAGTTTTGATCTAAGAAATAACTGTATAAGGAGCTTATAGTAGATAATATTTATTTTAAGACGTTAAAAGGTTAAAAAGAAAAAAATAATTTAACAATGATATTAACATTAACAACGACTAATTAAGAAGTATTTCTATAATATTACACGGGCTACTAGTAATAAAATTTCCCGGGACCGTTCTTTATTAACCGGATTGACTGCAGTCATGTCGGCTTATTGCGTTATCTCCCGTCTTTTTGTCTACTTGGCAGCCCATCCATTACTAGATTCCATAGCAGAGGAGACAGAACTCCCCCCACGGACAATACCTGGTCACATGAGCTGCCTTTTTCTAGCCCCTCAAAGATGTACATATTAGCCTGTTCCGTAGAATGCACTCTATCTACCTGCAGCACTTTACCTAACCTAACCTAATCAATACGCCATCCCTAATATCTCTGTCTAGCAGTTTCTGAAGACACGTCTGCTCTATAGGCAGTTTGGTCTCTGCTTCATATATGCTTCCCAGAAGTTTTCCGTACGTTATGATATGATAAGATAACTGAAGCAATATGTACCTTATTTAATAAAAATCATTCTATTAAATGATATGAAATTTTATTATTTGCTACAAAATCTTCAGAATATAAAATACTTTGATCTGTTTTTTTAATTATTGGTTCATAATGATCATTTGATAAATACAATCGAATTGGAACTTTTTCATCACATTCTGGTTTTAATGTGGAATAAAATAATGTACTTTGATGTGAACGCAAAATGTTTGACAATTCATTAATAGACATATTATTCCATTTAATAGTCAAATTGTGCAGTACTTTTAAATGAGTAATGATTGGCCGTTCTAACACAATTGCCAAAGAAACGTGATTATACATGTCAATCCATTGTCTTTCTGAAATAGATGTTAAATTTGAAATGCAAGTATTTTTAATTGCTTCAATAGGAGAACTTATATAATTACGTATTATTTGTTGTTCATAAAATACTGGATTATTTACTATATGCCATATTGATAAAACCCGAAATACGTTAGAAAAAGATTCATTTCCAAATAGTGCAATTGAATATGAATGATAACCGCAGTTGCCGTCTGCGGTAGCTTCGCAAATTGTATAAGATGAACAAAATGGCTTATATATTTGTTTAGTTAAACTTACTTGCATAGGTGATGAAAAAATTTTAGGTTCTGAATTTCTAACAATTATTAAATTTAGCATGATGTCTGTATCTGTGTGTGTGAACACGATAGCGTCTAAACGGCTGAACCGATTGAGATGAAATTTTATACACATATTTAGGGTACCAAGGAGACGACCTGTGCAGGTTTTGGTATTAATCAAATAACCAGAAGTGACAGTTACTATAAGTGATGACGTCATTACTAAACAAGATGGCAATAAAGTTTTACACGTATATTTTGTATACGTTATAGTTTAATTTCGAATGAATAAAGGTTTTAAAATCTTTTGCAATTGTTGCCAGATTTATCAAAAATATTATTTTTTGAAATTGCCAAAATTATGCATTTTTATGAAAAATTTTTCTACACATTTTGTCTCTACTATTTTTTCGAATTCCACATAGTTTAGCCGCTAGAAGGCGTGAAAGAATTCTATATAGATTTTTGCACGTTTTTGTTAAGTTTTAACTAAAAGTATGAATTTTTATGAAAAATTATTGGAAATCAAAATTGTACAACATAAAATAAAAATTTTGTCTTTACTTTTTTCCAGAATTTCGCATAGCCAAATTAAATGTATTCGTTTTAGTTAAATTTTAATATTAAAAATTTAATAAAATAACTTAAATTTGTAATAAAAAACTCTATAATTCTGATTTTTTTCAAAATTTTATTACAAAAATTGTAGAATTTTAAAAAACGGCTCAAAAAAAATTTGAAATTTTATTACGATTTTAAACTAAATTGAATACCTTTAAGAATATTAAAGATATTAAAGTGGGAATTGTACCACTCGAAAGGTAATATAAAACTATATTTATTACAATGTATTATAGTTTCTTCATATTTAGAATTGTCATTATATCAAAAATAAAGAAGTTGTTTTGTAATTTCATTGAATTTTTGGTTAAAAATTTATGTTTTTGAACGAACTTTATGAATTTATCTTATAATTCAGAAAACCTAAAAAAGGTCTATTTCCCTTTTTGAATAAAATTGAATCAAATGATTTTAAAATTATTCAAAGAATGTTTTAATTTTTTTAATGGTAAATATTAACACACTAAAAATAAAAAAAATCCTATCGGTATAGTAGACAGGGGAGGTAGATAGTTTTGTTTAAATTTGACTTTCACTCTTCCCCACCCCACGATATGGTCAGATCGAAAAAAGTTTCAAACGAATAAATTTTATAATAATTAAAACATGAAAAAAGTCTAATGCCCGCCGTTTCAATATTTTCAAAAATAGTGGAGATATGATTTTTTTGAAAGTTTCAAACTAATTAAGTTTATAATAATTAAAATGTAAAGAAAGTCTTATGACCTGTTTCAATATTTTTGAAAATGGGGAGATTTATATTTTTTGAAATTTCAACCCCCTCCAGTTCCATCCCCTTAGTTCCGATTAAAAAAGGTTTCAGACAAATTAATTTTATAATAATAAGAACATAAAAAAAGTTTTATAAACTGTTTCAATATTTTTGAAAATTGCGAAGATAAATTTTTTGAATTTTCAACCCCCTCCAGGTCCATTCCCGTGGGTCGGATGAAAAAAAGTTTTAGATAAATTAATTTTATAATAATTAGAGCATAAAAAAAGTCCAATGGTCTTTTTTAATATTTTCAAAAATGGCGGAGATCTGAATTTTTTGAGATTTTAACCCCCTGCAATTCTCACCCCCTTGGAGGTAGAATGTCCATTTGCAATACGCAACGAATTACTGCCCCAAAGAATTTTTGTACCAAATTTGGTGTCGATTGGATAAAAATTGCGACCTCTATCGTGCCGGAACGGAATGTCTACACATACATACATACATATATATATATATACCGATAAATTTTTTTTTAATGATTCTTATTCAGAAGGTCATAAACGCCGGCGTATCGCCCCTATTCCCGGTTCTGGGTCCCGTCATTGAATCGATTACAATAGGTTGATTCCATATATGGAAATCTACCTAAAACCAGCGGCTAAACTATACGGAACACAAAAAAAAGTAAAGACAAAATTTGTAGAAAATTTTATGTTCTACAATTTTGATTTCCTGTAATTTTTCATAAAAATTCATAATTTTGGCTTAAAATCTAAAAAAAGTCGCAAATGTCTATATATATTTTTTTCACGCCCTCTAGCGGCGAAACTATGAGGAACTCGAAAAAACGATAATGACAAAATGTGTAGAAAATTTTATGTTCCACCTTTATATCCTGTAATTTTTCATAAAAATGCATAAATTTGTCAATTTAAAAAAAATATATGAAAAAAATTTACTTTTTGATAAATCTGGCAACAATGGCAAAAGTTTTTAAAAATTTCAATTATTCGAAATTAAACTATATAACGTATACAAAATATATGTGTAAAACTTTATTGCCATCTTGTTTAGTAATGACGTCATCACTTATAGCAACTGTCACTTCTGGTTGTCCGATTAACTTCAAAATCTATACAGGTCGTCTCCTTGCTACCCTAAATATGTATATAAAATTTCATCTAAATCGGTTCAGCCGTTTAGACGCTATCGTGTTCACACACACACACACACACACACACACACACACACACACACACACACACACACACACACACACAAACACGCTTAATAATAATTGTGGAGACCGTGCATGGAGCGTAATTGTGGTGTCAACTAAAATATTGAAAGATGTAAATAGATATTTGAAAAACAAAAATTTGAATTTGATTCATTTAGTTTTACACTCCAAAATAAAAAAGATATTAAAATTTTTTTATTGTGGCTACCGTCGTCATAAATATAGAAATTCCTTTCTTTTACACTCGATTACCAGTATTATTATTTTACCGACCATTTACCCACGTACTCCATTATTAATAATGCATAATATTTTACACACGTATGCCATTAATATTAAATTATAGTATTTTACACATGTACGCCATTATTATTAATGTATAAATACTTTACCCATGTATGCCTGTATTATCAATCTTTAAATATTTTACACAGTTATGTTTTTATTATTATTATTGTATATTTACATATAGTTATTTCTCAGAATATCAGTCAGATTTGATTTTAAATATATATTTTTAATTGTTTAAAATTATTTTTTTCTTTGAAACTTGAAAGTCAATTAAATTTACTGGCTAAGTTTGATTAATTTTATATGCGGTTAATGCGACTTTCATTGTAATTTAATCAATATCAATATATAAAAATTTTACACACTTAAGAGTTTTTCAATACTTATAGGAAATTACGGAAATAAAACACAAATTCATTCATTATTAAATTTTAAAGTTGCGGTTAATTAAAGAGTTACATGATCGCTGATTTTAAGAGAAAAAAATGTAAAATATTCACCAAAAATTACAACTTATACATTTTGAAAATATTTGGTTTTTAAGCAGTATATTCTATTAAAGGTCACATTAAACGATTTTCCAAATTTCAAGAGTGCACATTTTATAAATAAAATGGCCGATTTCCGGTTCTTCCAAAAATTCTACTAAATTTCATTTTTTAATGGGCAACCCTGTATATTTTGTTTTTTGAATCTCCGGTTCAAATTAAACATGACAACTTGTAGCTATGGACACTTCTACGATGGCGTGACTATTATGAAAGTGGGCTGTGCGAACTAATAAATGGCATAGCGTGGGGTTTGTGAACAAGTTAATGGATCCATCACTTCTTTTGTAAAAAATGTCTTTTGGTCAATTTTTCTTAAATGTTATTATTTTGTCCATCTGAACGTTATGATTAAATGTCTCCATGGACTCAACTCAATCCTGCTACCAGTTTAAGAGATATTGGTGGTCAAAGTTGGATTATTGTGTATATAGGTCATTTTGTTTTAATTTCAATTTCTTGAATTAAAAAAAAATTTATCAGAGTATATTGAATTTGTTTTGTCATAAAATTGGTATTTAAAAAAGTAAGTTAATTGTATACAGGGTGTTGAAAATTTCAATGTACACTATTGGAATTTCGTTAACCGTTAGATACAAAGTTGGTTAAATAGGATAAAATTTGCACAGTATCAAAGAAAATTGACTGGATTTTGAAAAATTTTAGTATCAGGTTAGGTTTCCGAGATATTTGCTTAAAATGAAAATTGACGATTTTCGTTTTATTTAATTATCACGTTTATTTTGTATCCAGTCATACCAAAATACAATCAAAAACGTTTAAGAACAAAGTGATTTTCACCGAAAGTAAAATAAACGGCACACTGCTTTTTTTAAAGATATGCATTATACTTCCAATATTAATACAACTAAGTACTAATTTTACTAATTTTAAGTAAAACAAAACGCTTTTGGAAACCGTCTCTGATTTTATTAATTTTAAAACGTCACTAAAGTCTTAAAAATATGCAACTTTTGTCTCATTTAAACGTCGTCGTACCTATCTCTTTGTTGTAATTATAGATTTGTGTATTAAATTGTGCTTTTTCCTAGATGCTAACTTTAAAAAAAAGCTAAGTTATTCAAGACGGCTTAAAAATATTCTGGAATAAAATGAACAGGACCGTACTTACAAAATTTCCCAAAGTACAGTCCATTGCCGAAATTTAATAAAAAAAAATTAAGTGTAATACATGGTTGGGTAGAGAACAAAATGGATATTTCAATAAAATAAAAAGGACAGGTCCGTATTTAAAAAAAAATTAAACGGTATTTGGTCTTCAACAAAAAAGATTCATAAAGTTTTCTTTCAAATTTAAAAATCAAGGTGATAATTAAATAAAACTAAAATCGTCAATTTTGGATTTTATCTAATATCTCGGAAACCGGACCTGATATTAAAATTTTTCAAAATCCAGTAAATTTGTTTTGGTAATATGCAACTTTTTTTCCCATTTAACCAACTTTGTATCTATAACGGTTAACGAAATCCCAATAGTGTATTTCTATAGCCTGAGTTTTGATAAATTCCTAATAACCTTAAAACAAACGGCCAGATTTATTAAAAAAAAGTATACCGGGTCATTCAGGAGGTCGGGCCAAGTTCATATCTTCAGAGCAAATAAACGGATTATTTTAAAATTTTGGTTGGTCAGTTTAGATTTAATTTAGAATTAAGTGACATAAAAATCCAAAATGGCGGACTTCCGGATTCTTTGAAATTGGCGTAAAACTGAATTTTTACATATTTGGATTCTACAAGTCGACTTACGTATTATTCATATTGAATTGGAAATTTGGAAAGTTTGGTTTTCAACAATGTTGAATAATATCGATACCACTAACCAAAACTAGTTGATCAACTCCTGATGAATGATGCTAACATAGTTAGCGAAACGTACGTAGAGTGTTTTAAAAATATTTGAAACACCCTGTAGACATATAAAAAATAATGCTTCTCAGACACAATATCTTTTACATCAAATTATAATAGTCAATGCGTTACTATTTTTAATTACAAGTTTGTTACAACTACTGTTAAAGCATCGTATTTTAGGCGATTTTGAACAAAAAATAGATTTGGAAAGCCAGTTTTCGGTCTGTCGGTAAGTTTTTAAAACTAACTTAATGCATTTTTTCTTTGAATAATGACCTGTAAAGCATATAATTTTTTTATAAAATCTGACGGAGAATATAAACTCAGCACTAAATCATTTTATGACATGTAATCTGAGAACCATTTGAAACAGGGATTAATAATCCGACATGTAAACTGAGAACCAAATAAAAACAGGTAAAAATTACGAAATTTCCCAATATTTCAAATTTCTTGAAATTATTTTATGTCAATGGGTATAAACAGAGTATTTAGAATATAAAATGAGTGAATTTGAAATTATAACAAGTCAGCGCGGCTGCAAATTATTACTTTTAAATTGGTATACATATTCAAAAAAAAAAGTTATGAAAAGTGATGAAACATTTTTTACTTGCACAAATAGTAAATGCAGTGCGAAGATTTTAGAAGCACTACCTATACATTTTTTATCATTGTACACGAAATATTTTTTCTTGAATTTTATTATTTTTTAAATAACTACAGTTATTCGGAATTTATCAAAACTCAGGTTTAATGGTTATAGTAATTTTAAATATAAATTAACTCCACTGACTTTTTGTTAAACCCTGCATAATTAATATATATTTTTAAATATCTAATTTATGACTAAATTCTTCCATAAATAAATTAAATATCCTATACGACGAAGACGAAACTAAATTTTTAGTTTTACACTGACTTAAAGGCAAAAGGTTCAAACCAAAGACAAAGAGTAAATCAGTTTCCTAGGGATGAAGCGATGTTGCCGCCTTTAAATTAAAATAAATAGTACAAAAGCTATATGTAATATATGCACTTTTTCTCACTCGCAATTAATGTACTTTCTTGTAATACTTATTTCAGACACATATTTTTTATTTATTATGGTTTATTTATTTAATAAAGAAAATTTTTGTAATATTTTAAATACCTAAGGTCAGACCGACTCTAGGTATCTTCAATTCAATCGTTTACAGGACTGCAGCATATGACAACACTGCTTAAATTACCAAATGCTCGGAAACTATGAATGCCTTACTACTGGTTATAAACCATTTTAAAACCGAGCAATGGGATTTTTAAGTCGAAATATTTAATTTACCTGCTCCTTTGGGCTTATGGTCAGTCTTTTTCTTAAATAAAAAACGAAGCAACCAGACTTTAAAAAATATATTTTTTTTGCTATAAAACCTTAGATATTTTTAATCACAGGAATAAAAATTTAATATAAGAGAAAATAAATAAAAAAATATGTGACAATCTGTAATTCTATATGCTGTAAATTTTTTTTATCTATAATAAGTTAATTATTCACACAATATGTTGTAATATTCGACCGATAACCCTCTTTAGTTAAGAGTTTTCTTAAGAGGCGCCAATACCATAGGTTATCTTGCCAGAAATCGTTTTTGGACGAGCGCTCCGTTAATATTAAAGATAGGAAGCTGCGGTTTTCACCAATCGATTCTGTAGTTAATTCTTTAGAGCGCGTCTGTGGCAGTTTTTTTAGAATAATTTTAGTAAAAGTGATACGACTATCAACTTTTTTCTCTAGACAAATTTAAAAAATGTAGCACAGACGCGCTCTTCTCATAAATATTTTAAATATCATGAAAAACCGCATATATTTAGTTGCTATATTAGGCGAGTTCTCGTCCAAATATGAATAATTATGTTTTATGGCGCTCTACCCTGTTCTGCGCAGAAAAAGTTGGACTAGAAGGTAGGATTATTTAACATTAACCGGAAAAACCAAAAAAAAATTTGACATCCAATTTATTAGAATACAACTACATTTTCCTTGGGTAAATTTCTAACCGGCAAATACAAAAGTCACGTAGTGAGTGGGCCTCTTAAATCTAGAAAAGTTAATTTAGGAACATGAGGCTTACTTTAAGAGAACGCACACCACGTGACTTTTGGGGTTGCCGGTTAGATAATTACCTAAGAAAAATGTGCTTGTATTGTAATAAATTGGGTGTTACAATAACTTTTTTTTGTATTTTCCGGTTAATGTTAAGTAATCCTTCCCTCTAGCCCAATTTCTTCTACCCAGAACAGGGTAGAGCGGCACAAAACGTAATTATTCGTTTTTGGAATAGTTCTCGCTTAATATAGCAACTAAAAATATGCGGGTTTTTCTCATGATATTTAAAATGTTTATTAGAAGAGCGCACCTGTGCTACTTTTTTAAATTTATTTAGAGAAAAAAGTTGATAGTCGTATCACTTTTCCTAAAAAAAAAATTTAAAAAAGCCACATACGCGCTCTTAACAATTAAATACAGAAATTATTAGTGAAAACCGCAGCTTCCTATCTATAATATTAAGGGACTGCTCGTCCAAAAACCATTACAGGCAAAAGATAACATTTTATATTGGCGTCTCTTAAGAGAGAAAAAACAACTTTATGAATTATTTTAAGTTGGGTGGATAATTAATTTTTTAAAAGGTAGCATTTTGGCAAAAAGAAAGTTATGAAAACTTCATAAAGGTGCATGCCATTAGAGATGGTACCGACAACATTTACCACTCTAATTTTTTTGACCCATAAAAAAATTAATGGAAGTGCCAAAATGAATGATTTTGCAATTAAATGATTGTTTTCTTAACCATTAGTTAAATTAATTAAAATTTATTTATGGTAACGCTTTTAGTTTAAATCAGAAAATAGTGCAAATATTTAAATAAAATAGTACAATGATTGAAAAACGTCTGAAAATTAATTTTTATCTAATGTAAAAAGTTTAAGAATCTAAGTTTTTAAAAATAAATATGCGCGTTATATGGGGATACAACATAATAATATACTCTCTAAAACATTTGTTTAAAAACTTAGCAGCTCTAGCAATAGAACAGATGTGTACTTAATTTATTTCAATAAATTAAATAAAGAAATAATTGTATTTGACTTATTACAATGGTTAATGTTGTTATTCAAAAATAGTACACCACCCAAAAAAAAATAAAAAATTAAAATACAACAAATCACTATGAAGCTCATTTCCCATTAAATTTATTATTTGTAAGATATTTTTATCGAAAGAGAAACTAATTTTAATTGATTTTCCAACATTAAAATATTTTTTAAATTTTGAATCTGTAGCGAACTATAATTTCAAATCCCATACATTATTTTTAATTATTAATTTTGTTTTGCTAAAATATTTCTCCAGATAATTTCCAATTAATTGCATTTTATTGAGAAAAAAGGTTAAGAAAACAAGCAGATAATTTGAATCTAAAGAAATTAAAAAAATTTGTAGACTTGTTCAAAGGCAATATCTTCTAACTTGGCTATTAAAGGTATACTTGTTAATATGGTTGGAGAAACAATAATAATAATAATAATTCTCGCCCTACTTTTCACCCCCCTTGCGAGTGAACCCTAGAGCCAATGGATTGGACGGGGAAGGGACGGCTGGTATTATTATTTGTCGTGGGGCTCCGGAGCGACTTACTGAGGATTGATGGCGCCATTTAACTATAGGTGTAGGAAAACCCGGAAAACCTCACCACCATCATCGGCACAGTGACACAGGGGGAAAGAAAATCTACGCTCCGCATTAGACATTAATTAAATTAATATTCAATGCGGTTTACATATTCGAGCAAAGTAGCTAACACTGTAACTTTTTAAATTAAAATTTCTTTATCAGATACGAGGCACGAACCCACTTTGGCTCTAGCAGATAAACAGCCATAATTTAACCGAAAGCCAACGATCTGTGTTACCGACACTTTTACAAAAGGTACCGCACGACATACATTTCCATTAAAAAAATCATCGGTAACGTTATGACGCTTACGTATAAAAAATATCTCACAAATCGCGTGTTTAAATATAAAAATCAACGTGTTTCAGGATTATCCTCCACAGTTATCGATTCACAAAATAAAAAATCTGACATACTGTGATATGCCAATCTAATATTTTTATATAATTTGTTCACATTGTTACCATAATTATTAGTTGTGACACCCTGTAACTATTTATTAACAAGCAATGGGACGCCTATGTGGGACATGCGAACGTGGGCTTTGCGAAAATAACCTGTTACGTGGGGCTTGCGAACACGCGTACCTGCTTTAATCTAAGGGCTGACCATCGGTGGAACTTGTAAACAAGACCAAAAATTATAACTATAAAACTATTATTATATGATATTTCTAAATTATTATTTGAAAATGTTAAAAGACCAAATGATAAATATTAATAATTGATTGAGATTGAATGGCTAAAATGGCAATAAATAAAATGATTTTTTATTTACCTAAATGATTCACAAACTTTACAACAAATGTGATTGAAATAAAATTTTTACAATCTTAACAGCTGTACCCTATAAATATAATTTATCATTGAAATAATAAGAACATAATCAAATTCAAAGAAAGATTAAAATTTATTCATTATGTTTACATATAAGAAAATAGGAAATAAATGAATATATTCAAATTAATTAACACATGACAGTTAATCTTTGAAATTGTTGCTGCTTTAATAAAATATTAAAATAAAGCGCACAAAAATTACTTGCAGGTACATGTTAAAACCTTAACTTAACCTCTAAAAAGGTCACCTATCTCCGCATTTTTCCTCTTTTCCTTTTTTCCGATATTTCCCTATTTTTCCCTAGTTTTCTTTACTTTTTCTATTTTTTAGAGTTTTTCCTGTTTTTTCTAAATTTTCCCTATTTTGTGATTTATTGTTAGGCCTGGTTTAGCTTTCATGACGCATACTCAAATTAACAGAGGTATTGTATAAGGAGCATAAATCATTGTTTAAAAGCAATAAATAGGTCATAATATCTAATAGTACATAATAAGAATTTAGTTTTGACTTAAATATAACATCAAATTTAAAATGATCTGTTTAATTTTTGCAACGATATCAACTTGGTCCATACAAATGCATCCCAATCCGATAATAATAAAACAGCTTTACCTAAAACCACATACCTCCTACGACAAAAGTATTTCATACAGCTACGCTGACGACCGAAAACATCCGAAAAATAATAATGTTACCACAGTTACTAACATTCCAGAAAATTTACACAGTTTACCACAAATATTAAGCGCTGAAAATTATACACACATTGTAGAGGGCGCTCAACGCAGCAAAAGTGTAAGTAACCACAAATATACATTTAGAGGTAACATGCTAAAAACAATATTTATGGAGCCTTACACACCAAAAAGTAAAAGTAGGTACCATTCGAATCAGCTCGAAGTGAAGATAACGAAAAACTATGAAAGAAATTGTGGTATACGTGTGTATGTATGCCACAATTCGTAAGCTATCCACAATTACTGTCTGTGCACACACAAGAATCCACAAATATGTACGCTCCTACACACACACACACACTAACACACACACAGACATCATCGCGAAAATATCAAAATCGTATTCTAGGGACCCCAAAACGTCTTATCCATTGAAAACTCACTACCCAATTTTTAGCATGATTCCTATACCTCTCTTATCTGAAGGGCGAGAGGTAATAAAAAAAAATCTGATGTGGCCACCACATGACCTCTCGCCATGTTTGAATCAAAAATTTACACGGTGGCACAAAAAAGTATGAAAAAAATTTACTTTTTTGTAAATCTGGCAACAATGGCAAAAGTTTCGAAAATTTTAATGCGATGAAAATAAACTATAGGGTATACAAAATATATGTGTAAAACTTTATTGCCGTTTTGTATAATAATGGCGTCATCACCCATAGCAACTGCCTCTTCCGGTTGTCCGATTGACACCAAAATCTAATCAGATCTAATCTAGGGTATCAGAATCCTGTATGCAAAATTTCAAATTTTTTTATTCAGTAGTTTTTGAGTTATCGTTACTACAACATCCATCCAAACACACACACACACACTAACACACTAACACACACACACACACACACACTAACACACACACACACACAGACATCATCGCGAAAATATTAAAATCGTATTCTAGGGACCCCAAAACGTGTTTATCCATTGAAAACTCACTACCCAATTTTTAGCATGATTCCTATACCTCTCTTATCTGAAGGGCGAGAGGTAACAACAAGTTTCCTTTTTACCTCTCGCCCTTCAGATAAGAGAGGTATAGGAATCATGCTAAAAATTGTGTAGCGAGTTTTCAATTGATAAACACGTTTTGGGGTCCCTAGAATACGATTTTAATATTTTCGCGATGATGTCTGTGTGTGTGTGTTTGGATGGATGTTGTAGTAACGATAACTCAAAAACTACTGAATAAAAAAATTTGAAATTTTGCATACAGGATTCTGATACCCTAGATTAGATCTGATTAGATTTTGGTGCCAATCGCACAACTGGAAGTGGCAGTTGCTATGGGTGATGACGCCATTATTATACAAAACGGCAATAAAGTTTTACACATATATTTTGTATACCCTATAGTTTATTTTCATCTCATTAAAATTTTCGAAACTTTTGCCATTGTTGCCAGATTTACAAAAATATAATTTTTTTTCATACTTTTTTGTGTCAACCTGTAAATTTTTGATTCAAAAATGGCGAGAGGAGTAAAGGAGCTATGACAGTTCTAGCGCAAAAACCCTCATTTCCCCATGTAAATCTCCATAAGAAAATCTAAGGTTCATTCTGGCAATTTTTGTCCATATCAAGGTCATTCGTTATCACATCGCCAGCTAGCGGTAACGTGGAGTTGAATAAATTTTACACGGCTCGGCTCAGGGATGGCGGGCTCAAAGATTTTACATGGGCAGGCCCAAGGGGTAATGGGCTCAGATATATCAACCCCAACTACCCCGTGTTTACATGTAATTCTCCATACGCTCTTAATTATATAATCTGTATATTTTATTTTTTAAATTTGAGTAAAATCAAGTTTTTATTAATAATTTTTATTTATTATTTAATTTTAACAATCTTCCACGCCACCCGATATTTATAATATAATTTAATTAAATTGAAAAATCTCGTCCTTTCTGAGTCTTGAACCGCTGATCTCATGTTCCAAAGTATGCGCATTAACCTACACCGCTATCGTCAAACTTGATAAAAATTGTAAATAATTAATATAATTGTCGCATTCGGCTATATACTCATTGTGAAAGAGAGAGGACGCTGTCGTCACCAACACGAGCTGGTCACCACCATGCGCTATTTGATTAAAATGTTTGTTTTGTATTTGCTTCAAGGTAACCTTGAGTATTACATCATTTGCGGCGTCTATTTGACGGCTTGTACAGACTTGTCGATACTTGTTAATATCAAAATTGTAAGAAAAGTTCCAACGGCATAAATTTTATCGGAAGGGGGGGATTATTAAGTGGATAGTATTTCCATCGTTCAACAGACTATAAATAGGCAAGAACATTAAAAAATTTAGTTTGTGACTTGTGCATGTGCTGTGTTATTTTGAAAAAATCAAAAAGGTATGTTTTTTTTATTTATTTATTTATTTTTTTATTTAAAAAGTTGATATTTAGTTTTGAGTTGGAGTGAGTGAAAGTAGTAACGGTATATAAAAAATCTGATGTGGCCACCACATGACCTCTCGCCATGTTTGAATCAAAAATTTACACGGTGGCACAAAAAAGTATGAAAAAAATTTACTTTTTTGTAAATCTGGCAACAATGGCAAAAGTTTCGAAAATTTTAATGCGATGAAAATAAACTATAGGGTATACAAAATATATGTGTAAAACTTTATTGCCGTTTTGTATAATAATGGCGTCATCACCCATAGCAACTGCCTCTTCCGGTTGTCCGATTGACACCAAAATCTAATCAGATCTAATCTAGGGTATCAGAATCCTGTATGCAAAATTTCAAATTTTTTTATTCAGTAGTTTTTGAGTTATCGTTACTACAACATCCATCCAAACACACACACACACACTAACACACTAACACACACACACACACACACACTAACACACACACACACACAGACATCATCGCGAAAATATTAAAATCGTATTCTAGGGACCCCAAAACGTGTTTATCCATTGAAAACTCACTACCCAATTTTTAGCATGATTCCTATACCTCTCTTATCTGAAGGGCGAGAGGTAACAACAAGTTTCCTTTTTACCTCTCGCCCTTCAGATAAGAGAGGTATAGGAATCATGCTAAAAATTGTGTAGCGAGTTTTCAATTGATAAACACGTTTTGGGGTCCCTAGAATACGATTTTAATATTTTCGCGATGATGTCTGTGTGTGTGTGTTTGGATGGATGTTGTAGTAACGATAACTCAAAAACTACTGAATAAAAAAATTTGAAATTTTGCATACAGGATTCTGATACCCTAGATTAGATCTGATTAGATTTTGGTGCCAATCGCACAACTGGAAGTGGCAGTTGCTATGGGTGATGACGCCATTATTATACAAAACGGCAATAAAGTTTTACACATATATTTTGTATACCCTATAGTTTATTTTCATCTCATTAAAATTTTCGAAACTTTTGCCATTGTTGCCAGATTTACAAAAATATAATTTTTTTTCATACTTTTTTGTGTCAACCTGTAAATTTTTGATTCAAAAATGGCGAGAGGAGTAAAGGAGCTATGACAGTTCTAGCGCAAAAACCCTCATTTCCCCATGTAAATCTCCATAAGAAAATCTAAGGTTCATTCTGGCAATTTTTGTCCATATCAAGGTCATTCGTTATCACATCGCCAGCTAGCGGTAACGTGGAGTTGAATAAATTTTACACGGCTCGGCTCAGGGATGGCGGGCTCAAAGATTTTACATGGGCAGGCCCAAGGGGTAATGGGCTCAGATATATCAACCCCAACTACCCCGTGTTTACATGTAATTCTCCATACGCTCTTAATTATATAATCTGTATATTTTATTTTTTAAATTTGAGTAAAATCAAGTTTTTATTAATAATTTTTATTTATTATTTAATTTTAACAATCTTCCACGCCACCCGATATTTATAATATAATTTAATTAAATTGAAAAATCTCGTCCTTTCTGAGTCTTGAACCGCTGATCTCATGTTCCAAAGTATGCGCATTAACCTACACCGCTATCGTCAAACTTGATAAAAATTGTAAATAATTAATATAATTGTCGCATTCGGCTATATACTCATTGTGAAAGAGAGAGGACGCTGTCGTCACCAACACGAGCTGGTCACCACCATGCGCTATTTGATTAAAATGTTTGTTTTGTATTTGCTTCAAGGTAACCTTGAGTATTACATCATTTGCGGCGTCTATTTGACGGCTTGTACAGACTTGTCGATACTTGTTAATATCAAAATTGTAAGAAAAGTTCCAACGGCATAAATTTTATCGGAAGGGGGGGATTATTAAGTGGATAGTATTTCCATCGTTCAACAGACTATAAATAGGCAAGAACATTAAAAAATTTAGTTTGTGACTTGTGCATGTGCTGTGTTATTTTGAAAAAATCAAAAAGGTATGTTTTTTTTATTTATTTATTTATTTTTTTATTTAAAAAGTTGATATTTAGTTTTGAGTTGGAGTGAGTGAAAGTAGTAACGGTATATAAAAAATCTGATGTGGCCACCACATGACCTCTCGCCATGTTTGAATCAAAAATTTACACGGTGGCACAAAAAAGTATGAAAAAAATTTACTTTTTTGTAAATCTGGCAACAATGGCAAAAGTTCCGAAAATTTTAATGCGATGAAAATAAACTATAGGGTATACAAAATATATGTGTAAAACTTTATTGCCGTTTTGTATAATAATGGCGTCATCACCCATAGCAACTGCCTCTTCCGGTTGTCCGATTGACACCAAAATCTAATCAGATCTAATCTAGGGTATCAGAATCCTGTATGCAAAATTTCAAATTTTTTTATTCAGTAGTTTTTGAGTTATCGTTACTACAACATCCATCCAAACACACTAACACACACACACACAGACATCATCGCGAAAATATTAAAATCGTATTCTAGGGACCCCAAAACGTGTTTATCCATTGAAAACTCACTACCCAATTTTTAGCATGATTCCTATACCTCTCTTATCTGAAAGGCGAGAGGTAAAAACCAATAAATCGTTTTTTGTTTTTAAGTAATTTAAATGAAATATGTGTTTTTAGGGTGTGATGAGGGTATTTATTTTCTTAATAAATAATAAAATAAAGTTAATTTTGTTTTATAACCCTGATGTTACAGGATTTTAAAAAAAGAATGATTTAGCTTTCAAGATATTTTATTTTCAAATAACCCTAATTTTTGATATTTCTTAAGTAATTTGTAAAAAATATATAATTGCTATGAAGGGTTGGGGTATTTTCTACCTTTATAATTAATTAAATTAAAGTAAATTTTGTTTTCTAACCCTGATGTTATAGGATTTTAAAAACAGAATGATTTAGCTTTCAAGTTATTTTATTTTTAAATGGCCCTAATTTCCGATATTTCTTAAGTAATTTATAAAAAAATATGTAATTGTTATGAAGGGTTGGGGTATTTTCTACCTTAATAAATAATAAAATTAAAGTGAATTTTGTTTTTAAGTCGGATGTTATTAGATTTTAAAAAAAGAGTGATTTAAGCCCGTATTCACCGTTTTCTTGTTTAAGCGGAGCTTGCTTAAAACGCAAGCGAAGCTTAAATTTTTGTGTTATGCACCACAGAACAATAACCGTGGCTTAGAGTGTTTTCACACGAGCAGTATGTTGCAGCAATAAAAAGTTGCAATATCGCTTTGCAGTTAAAATACATGCATTTAAATGAGTCGTTTTCATATGCAACGCGATGCGATACATTTATGGTAGCAATAGTTTTATATCACAATGATGTGCAATATGTTCTACGGAATTGTGCAATATCGTATTGTCTCTATAGTAGAAAACCATACATGTTTATGCAGGTGTTCACACTATTCGCTGTTTATAGTAGCAATTTATTTAGCAGTGTTGCAAATACTTATTATAAAATATGAATAAGAAAGTTAAATATCTGATATATAATCTTCTGAATTTTCTATAAAAGTTCACATCATCCATCCGTTCAAAATAGTTAGGCCCCGTAAAAATTCTTCATGGAACTCCAGAATCAATAAAATTTGATGTGATTATCGTCTTCCTGCATAATAATATCATCTTCTATTTCCGTTATTATTCAACAAATTTACCTTCCTTTTGATGCAATGCAAAATGGCACAAATATTTAGATTTCTTACAAAAACCAAGAATAAAAAGTAGGGTTATGATGGCTAAATAAGCCTGGCTTAAAATATAAAGCCACCGAATTTGGCCGCTTAAAATTAAGCGAGCTCAAATATATTTGTGGATACGGTGCATAAAAAACTGAAGCGTTAGCCTAACCCTTAAGCTTCGCTTACTGATATATGGCTAATAGGGGCGTTAGCTTTCAAGATTTTTATTTTCAAATGGTCCTAATTTTCGATATTTCTTCAGTAATTTGTTTTATATAAGTACATTTAAATTAATATTTTTTTTAATTAAATTTTATTTTCAAATTCTAAAATATTTTAAATGAGTTTCTTACGAGAAATAAACAAATGTTCCCTTGTAGAAAAAGCAGACTTGCTAGAGATTAAGCTGAACAGCCTCCCACTATCAAACCATTCAAAATAGTAGCGGCAAAAATTGTGAAGGGGGAAATTTGGAGAAAGCGTTCTTCTGGAGCTTGAGGAAAAAGTGGTAATCCTACCAGCAAGGGTTACTGAAATTTACAGACCACACATCCAGAAATTCACCACACTCAACTATTCCGTGGTATTAAAACTACTCGTTTACGTTCATAACGATATATTTTAGATAGGTTTATCATCTATTTTGACGGAAAGTCCTCATTTTTAAGTACTACTCATTAGGATAATGCTATTTTTAGTCGTGTCTGTTACTGTTGTGGGAGATCTGATGATCTCCTGTGTTAGACGGTCGACTCTTCCTACCCTGAACGCGCCAGGTATTATAAACTTAGAAAGCCCGTCATTCCAGCCTAAAAAAACTGGTAGACTTTCATATTGAGTTAAATACCTATAGCTATTATAGTCCGATGGGGAAGATGTTGTCTAAAGGCTATCAAAGAACTGTCCGACAGTAAACGGTTATCAATATTTGTGTTTTTAAAATTACAAAAGTTTCGACAATTAGTTTTCAACATTTTACATACAATTTTACATTCAATGTTTTAAAGCTAAAATGCGGTTGTATATACTGAGCGAATGTTTTATCATTTTAAATGAAGAAAAAAAAGGATATTATTGAATAATGTGTATATATATATATATATATATATATATACACACAGAATGCCTCTTTTTCTTATTACATTTATAATAATCCATTTTAGACAAGATCTTACGTTTAAAAGCATGTTCTTATTTCGTTTGCTATTAGTTTAAAGTCTGGTTTCTTTTTTTCAATGTTCAATATTTTGAAACTTTTAAAAATGTTCGAAACGTCACATTTAACAACGCTAATGGCATTTTTAACGTTCAGTTTTTAACTCGAAAAAAGGTGTTAAAACTATGCCTCTTCCTACCCCGGAACGCACCAGATACTATAAAGTTGGAAAGTTAATGATCCTGGTAGTTTTTCATATTGCTAGTTTCGACATTGTGGTAAGGGGAGCTATTCAGCACATTTAAACAATATTACCACGTTTGGAGAAATGTTTGATACTTAACAAATATAAGAGATTAAGGTTTTGTAAAAACATGAAATTATTTGAAACTGATTATTTATTCATAAATATAAAATACATATACTTTACAAATTAGAAATCTTGGGGGATTTTTATAACTGTTGAACTGTTGAATGTTTTGGTATCTAACCCAGTAGAATTTGATTGGTAAATTAATATCCACATATCGTCAAAGGTAACGTCAGAGGCAGGTTTAAATCTCAACAACCCTTTCCTTGGAACAAAACGTAAATTCAATCTGATCAGTTGGTTCTGCACCCTCCGTTACTTTCTCTACAGCACCTCGAATTGCAGAATTAATCAATTAAGATGATTTTTGTTTATCTTAAACTCCAAAGTATGACTATGCAGATTATATTTTTTTATTATTTTGCTGTTCTCTTTAATCGCAGTGAATTTTTCCATTTTCGAACTTTAATGCATGAACTGAAATTAGCTTGCGCGAAGGTACAAGGTCTACTCATAACCTCGGTAGGGCTACATCGATGACTATATAATGTTACGTAGCAAATCCTATGACGTGATTAGTTACTTACGTATGGTATGGTATGACGTCACAAGCGAAATGTATAAGCCATATTCTTAGAAATACGATATCGATAAATTATAAGAAATTACCTCTCTTAAGAAAATCTCAGGGTATGATTGTTAAAAATAGCGTAATTTTTAAAATCGATGCTCCTTATGTGTGCATCTCTAAAATATTAGCAGATTGTGTCACACATGTTTTCCGATCTTGTGATAGATGTTTCAATGCTTATGAATTAATAGTATTTTAAGATTTAATTCGATTTTGTCAGGATAATTATTATTATTTATTCAAAAGCCACTGATTTTATCAAATCAAACACCTAATCACTGTTTGTAAAATATATTAACCAACTACGAAATAATTAAACGAAAATGTAAAAAGGGTAAAATTAAGATGGGTTGAAAACGAGCGTCGCGCGTGCTTCTCCGAACCCAACCTCGACCATCAGTGTCTCCTTCATCCTCCGGTCGCATCCAGCAGGTCCCTCTTAAGCAGTGGCGGCGTCTTGAATTTTTGCCCGAATCTAACAGTATATTCATATATATTAGATAATGATAAAAATTTGTGTGCTTTCATAACAGGTCAGAACTTTATCTAATAAAAGACAGATTATTTTTTAATTTTATTAAGCAAAGTATCTTTACAAATTAAGATATTTTACTTCTCTTCCTGGTAATATTTCTTCGTCATCACTCAATTAAAAACGGAGGCAGTTAATATTATTTGGATCATCCATCATCTGTAGGGATTTCAGTTGTTTTTTTGATTTGGTTTCCCCTGCGATGTACCGGTCATGTTTTATTTCATAATTAATTTCTCCAACACCTGACGTTCATCACACCGTTTAAACCATTTTTTAAGTGGCTTTGCTTTATTTTTTCAAGCTCAGTGCACTATGGTTCTATGTACATCTGATACAACAATTGCTTGTAAAATTTTTAAAGGTCTGATGGTTCCTGGAAAACACCAAATCATATTGTCAGTAGATAGAACATCCATTAACTTTAAAGATTCAGTAAGTAAAGGCAATGACGTTTAGAATAAAAATTTACAACTTGATTTCTTGTAGAATTGTCACAATCTGAACGTTATTATCATTAGTTACAGAACCGTTAAAGTTAATGAACGTTCTAACTGCTGACAAATATAATCCTGAATTCTTTATCACCTCAACATTATTTTGTTTTGTTTTGTTTTTATAAGCTGATATAGCTGGGTCCTGACTAAGAAAAAGTTAGACTTGCTACCGAATAATTTAAATAGGACAAATATTCTGTGGCATGCACTCCTATTTCCAGCCTCGATGTTTGGTCTGAAGTACTGCTGAAGACATCTGAAGTATTGCTGAAGACATCTGATGTACAGTTAAAGTACGTTTTCAGTTAGTCTTCCGACGTCTTGTGTTAGTCTTCTGCCATCTGACCTGCTAAATCTGTTACCGCTGTGACATGTAAGCTGTGGCATCTGTCAATGCTGCGGCATGTTAGCTGTGAGATATCTGACGTACCTATTTATGAATCGTTCTGGGATGCCGTTTTAAGGCTCTGCTGGAAGAGAAATGTGGATGAATTTATTCAGGTTTTGAAATTCCTAGAATCATCATTTCTCGTTGCATATTTCTATACGCTTTTCATATCGTTTTTAAGTTTCTTCAGTTATCGTAGTTGTTAGGGTATTGACGGTTTTATAAAAACTCTAGAATAATATTTAAACATATATTTTCTTATTATTTCTTAAGTATTATAGCTACATCATCATTAATATTTTTACGTATTTTTAGTAAATGTTCTGAAGCTTCATCAAAGTACTCTGCTGTTTACTTGGCTTTCTTAAACTTGCGATAAACTTCAATCATTTTGGCATCTTCAGTTGTATGACACAGAAAGAACCCCTCCTTCAACGTAAATTCTAAATTATAAGGTGCATAGTGTTTCGTTATTGCATCAGTAGGATCGTATACAAAGTTACTATGTTCATTCATGGCATAATTGTAACCCCGTTCCAGTAAAACTTTGTTCTGACACATACCATATTTCTCCGCTATTTCTTGGAAAATAAAACTTGCTGGTAATCGTACTCCACAATAATGGTTTTTAATAAATTCTTGCTCAATACAATATTTAAGTAGGTTAAGTTGAATGTACTCACGCTCAGACATATTGATACTTGTTGGGGTCTGCTGAGTATAAATGGTAAATGAATTTTGAAATTCAATCATCAGCATTAATCTCAAATTTTGTGGTAGTGGGGTAAGTAGAGTGTTTGTTATGCAAACCTAATTGAAAAGTTTTCAAGTTTATGTGTATTTTTCATGTGCCGATACATGTCCGTTCTATTCATAAACTTTCCACATATTTCACATAGTAATTGCCTTCGATCGTAAGCCCAACTGCCACTTCTTAAAATCTTCATAATTTGACCAGGAATCTGGAGTAAATGGAATCCAAATCCCACTATTGCGACACTCTTTGATGTAGCATTTAACGCAGAACTCGCGACCTGTGTCAGGATAGGTCTTGTTACAACGCTCACAAATTTTTTCCATGACTGCGTACGTCAAATGTTGAACGATAAATGAAACGTTCAATTCAAAACAGTCTTATTTTAATTTATTTTCCTACCAAATTCTTGGAAATAGTGTCTGGTAGAATACCTAGAATTTTAATTTAATAATATTCCTAGAAATTTACTTAAACACAGTTCTTAAAAATCAATTCGAAAAGTAACAAAATCGAAATTTCACGTAAAATTACCCAATTTTCATGTATTCTTATGGAAATGAAAGCACAAATTTCAACATTTCAGGGGCCTTTTGTATACAAAATCTAGAGCGTTCAGTACTGAAACGTTCCTACCCTAGGTCACTTAATCTCTTATTAATTTCCATTTTTAATTACTATTTTTCCTATATTTTTCTATTTCCGTAGAATTATTTTACTTATAAATTCTAATTTTATTTTTCCCTGTATAAAATTTACGCTTCAAATATTTCTCTTAAAATTCGTAAAAGACTCAAAATAGCTAAAAAGTTGTCCTCAGGAATGCAGTTATCTACGATAACATAAACAAATTGGCGATAACGAGTCGCAATAGGGTAGATTCTCACTACGCAGTTACAATGCCTACGTCACGAAATGAGATAATTTCTGGGTATAAAAGGGCATAAAATGAGAAATAATATCAGTCTGAAAATTTTTACCACCGCCTAAACTATCCAACAGTACCTACGCTTCGCTTCGAGAAAGAATAAATAAAAAACCAGCCAGAGAGAAAAAAACAGTTCCTTTAAAAATACCCATCGACGAAAACAACAATTATTTTGTAGACCTGTGTCTACCGCCAACTTCGACCCCGTAATAATTATTTGTAGGCCTTTGCCTATCGTATAGAAAACAACTGCCCATAAAACCAAAGAGAAAATAAGTAAAGAAAAATAATCCAAAATTCGTTACAAAATAAAAATATCTATCTAAATAAAATGTTTCAAAAACACCCCCAATTCAAAATCCGGGGAAGAAAATTCATATTTAATTTGCGTGCGGACAAGTAAACCATTTGTTTAATTGACCGTTCACAGCGGCGCGCCGTTGTGTGTTCGGAAGGGTTAAGTCAGGAGTCTCATTTACCAATTACAACAATACACAATACATTACACAGAAAATCTTGTGTTTTTATGAGTTGGTCAAGATTGTTACTATATCTATTAAGGTACGGTCCCTTTTAAACAAAAAAAGAATTAATTATTTTGGGACGGTAGGAGGCAATGTGATCTCCCCTCCCCGTGAAATTTTCCCAATGAGGGATGTCGCAGACGGCCATAGACCCGCGGGCATTCCATCTTCCTACCTGAATGATTAGGACATTATTGACCATAGTAAATACACGTGATTTCAAATCACTCAATTAAAAAGGTTATAAAATAGAAACAAACAGAAATATAAAAATAATTACACAAACACAAAATACAAATTGGTAAAATGTGACAAATGTCTTCTCTTTCGTCCACCCAGTGGCGGGTCTCTGTGAGGGGTCCTCACATACAAATAGAGTAAAGAGTAAATAATGTTTCAAGGTTTTGATTTTTGTAATTGTCATAAAAGGTTGAAATTACGGAATATACGATTTAAAGGTTTTTCATTGTTTTATTTTTTTTACTTGCAGCAAACTTTACTATAACGAATAAAAATACAGCACAATTGGGTCCTTTAACAATACTAGACGATCAGGTATATTTTATGATAAATTTGAGTATAAAAGTTTCTTACCGAAATGGCCATCGGTTTGTTACTTTGTACTCGCCTTTTTCATGAGATAAATGGCCAGGGGGGTGGGAGGTTACAGTACACCGTCCGACTAAAAGTTGAACCGAGGTTATAAATATAGGTGCTTTTCATGACTTATTCTGTTTCAGAGTGTTGTGCAGACGTGTTTGCAGAAGTTACAGCTGTACTGAGCAATTTTGGATTTCTGAAAAAAATCAGAATTTTCGATTTTTAAAATAATTTTACATGTAAGTTTGAGGTTATGTTTATTGTTTATTTTATTGATTATTTCCATTTTCATTCTAGATCGTTCGAGAGGGAATAAGTGTTCGAGTTTTATATTTAAACATTTCGAGGGTCTATTAAATGTAAGTTTAAGGTTATGTTATCTCATTATTTTTACATGTATAAGTTATCATAATAATATTCATTTTATTCTAGATCGTTGAAGAGTAAAGCCGTATTTAGGAGCTAATAATTGAGTTTTATTTCGCTACATTTCAAAGGTAAGTTATTTATTTATAATAACTTTTGCATAAGTTAAAGTACATTATTATGTTTCTCTTTCAGATGTCTTTATTTGCCGATCTGGTGAAGTATGTGGCTGGTTTGTTGGGACTTGTTACAACCCAATATGATGAGAAGGTGGCAAGAGAAGGACTTCATGAATGCGAGAAGGGGATTAAAAGACTAAATCATGCTATGAAAACTGCGAAAAATGTAGGAGAAAAACAACATATTGAAGCATGCCTTCGTAATATTAAGAGTCTACGCTGCCAACTCAAAGCTGTACAGAAGAAGGGGGCAGGGTTACCATCACGACCTGAAGGCCCTAGAGAGCGCGTTCATTGGGATGATTCAGAATCTGCATTTAACAGTCGGATAAAGACTGGCGTAATCTCCAATTTGAAGCATAAGGACCCTATAGCATTTTTGACAGACTGTAGAGCGGTTTTCAAGAGGCGAATTCAGTCCGCTTTAAAATTGGATGCAGCTATCAAGGTGAACGGTATTTTTTGCGGTGAGTTTGAAATAATAAAGGGTGATAGTATACTTACCGAGTACAAGTACTTTACCACATCAAACTCGTCCATTTACCGCGAAACCGACCTTGATGAGTGGTTCGACGATAAAGTTGTTGCTCCGATAACAAAAGAACTTGAAGAGTTCAAGGAAAGGGACTCTGGCTGGTGTTTAAAAAGGGTGGTGAATCTTGGAGTCAACATCAATAAATATACACCGCAACTTGGATCGTCATATCTTGAACTTCCACAACAAATCGCTAAGAAAAAAGCCTGTATTAATGTTAAGAATGATGACCAGGCCTGTTTTGCATGGGCGGTTACATCAGCGTTACATCCTAGTGCAAAAGATCCGCAAAGAGTTGCAAAATATCCTCACTACTCTACGGTATTGAAATTAAAAGGCATCCAATTTCCGATGACTATGAAGCAAATCTCTAACTTTGAGAAACAGAACAACGTTTCTATCAACGTCTATATTCTTCAAAAACAAAAATCGCGCTTTGCTACTCTTCCTACTTACCTTACTAAAAATAAGAAGCATCGGCATGTTAATTTATTAATGATCCAGGACAAATATTATGAAGAGGGCGAAGAGGGTGATGCTCCATCAAATTACCATTTTGCATGGATCAAGAGTATGTCTAGACTTCTATCTACCCAGCTTAGTAAGCATGAAGGAAGAAAATTCTTTTGCGATCGTTGTCTTCATTACTTTCACTCTCAAGATAAACTTAACAAACATTCGGAAGACTGTCAAAAAATTAATGAAACGGCTATTAGAATGCCTGAAAATGGAAAAAACATTCTAAAATTTAAAAACTTCAAAAATAAGGAGAAGGCCCCGTTCATTGTCTATGCCGATCTGGAAAGCGTGTTAAAGCCGACTAATGATGCAAAGAAACCACAACATCACGTTCCTGCTGCAGCCGGTTACTATATGAAATGTAGTTATGATGATTCGTTATCATTCTATAATTCGTATCATGGCCAGGACTGTATGCAGTGGTTTGCCGATGAAATGGCGCAGTTGGCTGAGGATACGACTACGGTGTTTTGGTGCCCATACGATATTCATATGACACATGAACAGGAATTGGAGTTTCAAAGAGCTATGCACTGCCACATCTGCGAGAAATCGTTCAGCCCTGAAGATAAGAAGGTACGTGATCATAACCATTTGATACCTGAAAATAACTATAGAGGTGCTGCTCATGATTCCTGTAACGTCAATTATAAGGACAGTCACGTGATACCTGTTGTCTTCCACAATTTAAGCGGTTATGATGCACACTTTATTATTTCCGATATTGCAGCACGGATGAAGGGAACGATAGACTTGCTTCCAATAACTAAAGAAAAGTATATCTCCTTCACTAAGCATGTGAATGAGACTTCGATACAATTTAGATTTATTGATAGCTTCCGCTTCATGAATTCGGCGTTAGATAAATTGGCGTCATATATGGAAGAATATCCTAATTTAAAATCGCAATTTTCTGAATTGCCCGAAGAAAAATTCAAATTGCTAACTAAAAAAGGAGTTATGCCATACGACTACTTCGAGTCATTCGAGCGTTTTAATGAGGCATCACTACCATCTATTGACGCATTTTACAACAAGTTGGAAGATAAGCCCTGCCCTCGTCGTCTCTATCAACGTGCACAACACATTTGGAATGAGTTTGGTTGCAACGACTTGGGGCAATATGTTGACTTATACATGAAGACCGATGTTCTTCTTCTGGCTGACGTCTTCGAACAATTCCGCAATAGCTGTCTTTCAACGTATGACCTGGATCCAGCACACTATTTTACGCTACCAGGTTTCACATGGGACGCTATGTTGAAATTTACTAAGCAGGAATTGGAGCTTTTGACTGATCCCGACATGTTCCTCTTCGTAGAACGAGGCATACGAGGAGGACTTAGTCAAGTTTGCTCGAAAAGACGAGCTAAAGCTAACAACATCAATATTAACAATTATGATCCCTCTAAACCAAAGACGTTCCTCATGTATTTTGATATTAACAACCAGTACGGGTGGGCAATGTCGCAATATCTCCCCTATGGCGGCTTCGAATGGTGTGATGCTAACATTGACGTGACCACTATTGCTGATGATGCAGATGTCGGATATATCCTCGAGGTCGATCTGGAGTATCCCCGACATCTCCACGATGCTCATAAAGATGTCCCGTTCTGTCCGGAACACATCAATCCGAAGACCGGCAAGCCCCCGAAAAATGCGAAGGAACTTACAAAGTTGATGGCTACGCTACATTCGAAACAGAAGTACGTTATCCACTATAGAGCCCTTAAACAAGCCATAGCACATGGATTAGTGTTAACAAAAATTCATAGAGTCCTCAAATTTAAGCAGAATCCTTGGCTTAAAAGTTACATTGATCTGAACACTGAGCTTAGGAAGAAGGCGAAGAATGAATTTGAGAAGAACTTGTTCAAGCTGATGAATAACGCAGTATTTGGTAAGTTTTATGTTTAAATAGTATAATAAAGTACTAATACACCTATTTTTATAGGAAAAACGATGGAAAACATCAGGAAAAGGGTCAATATTCATCTTTTAACAGAATGGGCTGGACGCTACGGTGCTGAGTCTTACATCGCCAAACCCGAGTTTAAGAATTGCACTATATTCAATGAAAATCTCGTTGCTGTCGAGTTACGAAAGCTTAAAATATGGTTGAATAAGCCCATCTACGTTGGACAAGCTATTCTTGACTTGGCTAAAACGACTATATACGATTTTCATTACGACTATATGACCAACACGTTTCCTAATTGTTGTGCAACGTATACTGACACAGACAGTCTAATTTATGAAATTATTGATGATGATCCATACGAGGCCATAAAACGTGATTGTTATACGCATTTCGATACCTCTGACTATCCTGCTGATAATGATTATGGTATTCCTCAAGTTAACAAGAAAGTCTTGGGTATGATGAAAGATGAAAACAACGGTGTGCCGATGACGGATTATGTTGGTTTGCGATCAAAATTATATGTGACAAAAGTGTTGCCTACAGAGGCAGACATTTCGAAGGAAAGGAAGAAATTGCAAGATGAGGAGTACGATGATGATGAAATTGAGGTAATATTACGAAACTATGGTGTCTCCAAGAAAGCTAAGGGTGTAAAGTCATCTGTCGTTCGCACCAAAATACATTTTGAAGACTATGTTGAATGTTTAGATGATCGGAAGCAGATGAGTGTATCTCAAAACCTGATACGTTCGGAGAAGCATCAAGTTCATTCCATAATTCAAAACAAAATTGCCCTCAGCTCCGAGGATGATAAGCGATATTTAATTCCTGGAACTGATGAAACGCTGCCCTGGGGTCACTATTCAATAGATTATGAAGAAAATATGGATATTGATGATGATATACTTAGCGATTAACATCCTTCAGTCTTGTAATTTTTTGATTATTACTGTGTTTATAAATAAATGTTTCATACTTTTTGGATTTATGATTCTACCCTCCTCATTCATCGTATCAGTATAAAAAATAAAGATTAATATGCGTGAAATGTATTTCTTCTTTACTTAGCTAGAAGATTTTCGTTCGACATTATCTCTCTATCGAAATGTCGATTGTTAAATTTAGATATTTTATGTTGAATATGTAAAGTCTAATGTTGATTATAGATAAAATAATTTTGTAAAGTAACTTAACGTAACGTTGATTGTTTGTTAAACTATTGCTGCTTAACGCCACCCATTAATACTTTTATATAAATACTTATTCAACGAAGCGTCGATTGTGCGAAAGAAACACTTTTGAAAATTGTGTTTTGCGGGAAAGTAAAAATTATTATTCATTTACCAATACGTCAATGACAATTTATTAAAGTTCTAAATTCACTATTTCCTATGAAAAAGTATCATATTGGCAACACTGTATTAATGAATTAAAATTACCAATTAAAATCGTTATTGTCCATAAAATAATCCTGGCTATCATCTACAGACAAAATTATTCTTCATTTACCAATATGTCAATGACAATGTATTAAAATCCACTATTTCCTATGAGAAAAGGATCACTGTATGTATTGCTGCGTTAATGTATAGCCGTTAAATTATTTCACACATTAAGTTAGAACTACGTGAAAGCGCTGAATGTAAAAACATTCATGCGAAGTCTTGAGATCTGCTAACAAAGTGGTTCGTGGATATATTCGCCGCTTTAAATATTAAATACAACGCATCGAAAGTCTCACCTTGTTTCAACTAAAATAACGACTAGAGTTTTAAGAGAAAATTCATGTTAAACCTCTAAAATTCTAAGTATTTGAAATCGTTATTGTTCATAAAATAATATTGGCAACACTGTATGTATTGCTGCGTTAATGTATAGTCGTTAAATTATTAAAAATTGCACTTATTTTACAGCACACGTTGGCAACACTGTTATGGGAATTACGAATTAAATGTTAAATATGCCAACTCACATATTGAACTTTGAACGATTCTGTTGAAATTGCGCTTAAAATGTCGTTTCCTTTTTGGCCATAAGTACGAATCGGTGACTTCGGATCTCCACGTAGCTCCACAAAAAAAGTATTAGTTGATAGCGAGAAAGTATCACGTTGGCGCCATGTAATAGGAACCGTTAAATTATTAAAAATCGCTATTGCACATGTTTTGATCTTCACTATAACGAGAAAGTATCGCATTGGTACGTGTCATTTACCGCCGCGAGATCAGCTGTTGATAATATTGGCGCTTAGACAGTCTGCCCCATGGCAAAAGTAATGGCGATAACGATTTAGATAAAAAGTATTATGTTGGTTAATTTTTGCGAAATAATACTAGTTAAAAATGGGGATTACTTCATTATGTTGCGAGAAAGTAAAAATTGTAGATCATGAACCTGACCATATGTATTCGTCTAGATGCATATGTTGATGTTCAATATTTATAGGTTATGTGCGTTGCTGCTGTTACACGGACTGTACAAATTAAGTGTCTTCTTGGAGAGAAAGTATACATGGTCTTTTAATACATAAATTGTAATCATGTTGGTAAATTATTAGCGAAAAAGTATCATGTTGGCGATTCTGTTCTCCTTCATATTTCGGAAACAGTACTATGTAGGTAAATTATTAAATGGCAGAAATTTTAATATAGCGGGAAAGAAATTTGACGAGAAAGTAACATGTTGGTAAATTATTAAATGACAGAAATTTAAATTTTATGGCGGGAAAGAAATTTGCAGAGTTAGTACGATGTTGGTAACGATATTTTAAAATGAAAGTATGTTGGCAACACTGTTCTCCTTTATATTTCAGAAAAAGTACAATGTCGGTAAATTATTAAATGTCAGAAATTTTAAAATTATAGCGAGAAAGAAATATGCTGATGAGATGACGAGAAAGTACTATGTTGGTAACGTATCGAAATTATTCCAAGTCACAACGACAGCTGACAGCTATTTAAATATTATAGCGAGAAAGTAAAAATTATGGGCCTATCAGAAAGCGTTATGTGCGAAGAACGTTGTATTATGTATATGTTGAGCAACGGGGCTGAACGAGGGCCTATGTCACGTGATACATTTTAATAATTTTTTCTTAAACACAGGGGTGTGGGGCTGAAGGGGGTAGTTGCGATTTTTTCATTATTTCTGTTAACACGGGGTAGTTGGGGTTGATATATCTGAGCCCATTACCCCTTGGGCCTGCCCATGTAAAATCTTTGAGCCCGCCATCCCTGAAGCCGAGCCGTGTAAAATTTATTCAACTCCACGTTACCGCTAGCTGGCGATGTGATAATGAATGACCTTGATATGGACAAAAATTGCCAGAATGAACCTTAGATTTTCTTATGGAGATTTACATGGGGAAATGAGGGTTTTTGCGCTAGAACTGTCATAGCTCCTTTACTGTGCTGGCCACATCAGATTTTTACCTCTCGCCCTTCAGATAAGAGAGGTATAGGAATCATGCTAAAAATTGGGTAGTGAGTTTTCAATGGATAAACACGTTTTGGGGTCCCTAGAATACGATTTTAATATTTTCGCGATGATGTCTGTGTGTGTGTGTGTTAGTGTGTGTGTGTGTTAGTGTGTGTTAGTGTGTTAGTGTGTGTGTGTGTTTGGATGGATGTTGTAGTAACGATAACTCAAAAACTACTGAATAAAAAAATTTGAAATTTTCCATACAGGATTCTGATACCCTAGATTATATCTGATTAGATTTTGGTGTCAATCGGACAACCGGAAGAGGCAGTTGCTATGGGTGATGACGCCATTATTATACAAAACGGCAATAAAGTTTTACACATATATTTTGTATACCCTATAGTTTATTTTCATCGCATTAAAATTTTCGAAACTTTTGCCATTGTTGCCAGATTTACAAAAAAGTAAATTTTTTTCATACTTTTTTGTGCCACCGTGTAAATTTTTGATTCAAACATGGCGAGAGGTCATGTGGTGGCCACATCAGATTTTTTTTTATTAATTTAACACAGCATGATCGGTGAAAAAACTCAAGATACTGAAAAATATAGTTACAAATAAAAATCATAGTATCACTTTAACCGCATACATTTTTACCTCTCGCCCTTCAGATAAGAGAGGTATAGGAATCATGCTAAAAATTGGGTAGTGAGTTTTCAATGGATAAACACGTTTTGGGGTCCCTAGAATACGATTTTGATATTTGTGTGTGTGTTAGTGTGTGTGTGTGTGTGTTAGTGTGTGTGTGTGTTTGGATGGATGTTGTAGTAACGATAACTCAAAAACTACTGAATAAAAAAATTTGAAATTTTGCATACAGAATTCTTATACCCTAGATTAGATCTGATTAGATTTTGGTGCCAATCGCACAACCGGAAGTGGCAGTTGCTATGGGTGATAACGCCATTATTATACAAAACGACAATAAAGTTTGACACATATATTTTGAATACCCTATAGTTTATTTTCATCTCATTAAAATTTTCTAAACTTTTGCCATTGTTGCCAGATTTACAAAAAAATAATTTTTTTTCATACTTTTTTGTGTCAACCTGTAAATTTTTGATTCCAAAATGGCGAGAGGTCATGTGCTGGCCACATCAGATTTTTAATATATTAATTACAATATTTTTCTTCTGGAATTTTATCTCGTGTACATTAATACGTACAGTGGCGTACATCTTTTAATTCATGTATATCTGAGATCACATTGGGATAATTTACGAAATTGGAGACGTGTTTTGCTGTCAGTAATTGAATCTAAAAAATCTGATGTGGCCAGCACATGACCTCTCGCCATTTTGGAATCAAAAATTTACAGGTTGACACAAAAAAGTATGAAAAAAAATTATTTTTTTGTAAATCTGGCAACAATGGCAAAAGTTTCGAAAATTTTAATGAGATGAAAATAAACTATAGGGTATTCAAAATATATGTGTCAAACTTTATTGTCGTTTTGTATAATAATGGCGTTATCACCCATAGCAACTGCCACTTCCGGTTGTGCGATTGGCACCAAAATCTAATCAGATCTAATCTAGGGTATAAGAATTCTGTATGCAAAATTTCAAATTTTTTTATTCAGTAGTTTTTGAGTTATCGTTACTACAACATCCATCCAAACACACACACACACACTAACACACCTACACACACACTAACACACACACACACACACACAGACATCATCGCGAAAATATTAAAATCGTATTCTAGGGACCCTAAAACGTGTTTATCCATTGAAAACTCACTACCCAATTTTTAGCATGATTCCTATACCTCTCTTATCTGAAGGGCGAGAGGTAAAAAACAAAACCATTGTAGCTGGTTGTATTACAAAAGGCAAGCAAAGGTCACGTTCGCGCTTCAATATTTCATTTTTTGGTAGTTTAAGAGACAATTTTTATTGCACTAAAAATCTTAAAGCATTGATTGATTTAATCGATGTTTTGGCTAAGGATTTAGGCCTCAACACTTCAGTCTTAAGACTTATTGTGCTATGTCAATTGGATAGTTGTTATCAAGTGAAAAGGTTTGTTACCTTTATCAGGATTAGCAGCCTCTTCGTAAGTTTTTTTCTGGGGAAGGGCCTCCTGTGTATTTTCTGTCCCCAGGAGGTTGTACCTCAAGCGTATAAGTGCTTAACACTCTAGTATAATGTGAGAGGCTGTTTCCTACTCCTCATTACATAGTCTATAGATGGGTTTGTCTTAGTAGATGCACATTTTGTGTAGGTGTTCCCTAAGGTGTCAATGTCCAGTTATTAGTCCCGTGACATGCCGTATTTGATTTCTTCTTAGCTGCAGAATATCGTTGTTCAGTGCTTTTGATGGCTTTTTGACCATCAGTTTACGTTTTTCTAACCCGGCACGAGATTCCAGCTTGTCTAATGCCCATCTAGTCAGTCAGAGTCGCACTGAGGATTTCGGAATGCCAAACACGGGCTCGGGGCCCGTAAATTTGGTTAACTGAGGCTTTTCGTGTCAGAACGTCAGCTTCCTCGTTGCCTGTTATCCCTTGTGTCAGGGAACCCATTTAAGTGTTACCTTGTTTTGGTTTACCAGAATCAGTAGGGTTTGTAGACAGTTCCAGACCAGTTTCGATCTGATTTTTGTGCATGCTAGAGCTTGTAGGGCTGTCGGTTTTGAATCCATCAGTATATTATACCAGTGCTCCCTCTCGACAGTTTGATGTGTCTTCACCTTTCCATGTTAACTGAATGTTGAATGGCTTCCTGAAGCTATTTTTTGATATTATTTCATCGCTTCTCATTTCTAATAACGAGCTTGTGATGACTTTTGTTACACTGGTATGTCCTTCTTCAGTTGGACACCAGTTTCCCTTATACTCCAATCTGAATGCTCCCATTCTTGCCTCCGCTTTGATATGAATATCAAGTAGCGGGAGGTTTAGTATGGTTTCCATAGCCGCGGCTGCAGTGCTCCTCATGGCACCTGTAATACAAATGCAGGCTAGTCTTTGGAGTTTAGAAAGCTCCAATATAGTCCTTTTTTGATTTACTTTAGGTCACCACACCAAACAGCAGTAGGATATCATAAGTCTTACCACAGCAGTATACGGCCAATGTACCATGCGTGTATTTAGTCCCTATTTGGTACCCACTGCTCTTTTGGTAGCCATTAATGCCATTTTTCCCTTATTGGTTTTTTGCAAGTGCTTATTCCAGGTTAGTTTTGCATCTAGAGCTATACCTAGATACTTCATCTCCTGGTTCATTTGTAGTTGCATGTTGAAGAGCTTTTTTAACCTGAAGTTGTTCAGATACTTCTTTTTCGTGAAGGGAATTAGTGCCGTTTTGCCAGGATTGACTTTAAGGTCTTCCTTGAGACACTACGATGTTCAGCGCCTGTTGCATCAGGTCTGAGACAACATTTGTAAAATTTCCCTACTACAAGTATGAGTATGTCATCTGCATACCCCTGGGTATAGAAACCGCCTTTGTTGAGCTGCGCCAGGAGCTCGTCAATTACCAAAGCCCACAGTAGAGGGGATAAAACCCCTCCCTGTGGGCATCCCTTGACACCTACATGGTCTCACCCAACAATGATGCTTCAGCTGTCCTATGGTTTAGCATGTTTCGTATCCACCTACAATCAAAGCATAGTAAAACATAAGTTAAAGTGGTAAAAATCATAATATCTCCTTATATCAAAGGCATTTTAACAACGAATAACTTCCGGAGGAACAATTTTAAAAATTTTGAAAAGCCTTTTTTAACCAGTAACCAAAGGATATTTTTTGTTTAAATAAAATCCCAACAAATGGAAATATCACTTTAAATATATTTTGTGACTGTTTTAAAATAGTAATTATGAATAATACTTACTTCCGTATCCGTAATTAAAAATTTCCAATAATTTGCGGCTAGGATAATATCGTTTATTGAGCAAGGATTGTCTAGTTGAGGGCAGGTTAGCAGATGACTTGGATCCTGGTGTTTTCCCCCTCCAGCAATAGGCCCTATTTCTACATTTTGGTTTTGCATCGCGGTACTTCTACTCTCATATGATTTAGGGTTCTCCATATGTCTGCCTGGGGGTAGTTCCTCCCTGGCTATGGTAAGGGTAAGCTTTTGCTAGTCTTGAGCCGTCGCGTCAGTGATTGTTGTCCGTACAGGAGGTGTAGGGGTATTTCTTCGGCTTCCATCTCTCCAGGTCTGCTGTCACGTCCCTACGTATATATGGTGGAGGTATGCCGATTAGCGGATATTCTTTCTCTGTGGAAGTCGGTTTCAGGTACTCAGTAACGATCCTCGTTTCGTTAATTGCAATGTCCACCTGAAAAACATAGCGCCAGGGCCGAGGTGCTGAAAGTTCGAGGCTTTGCACACAAGGATTTTCTCCTCCATTTCCTGATTATATTATTTCGGGCACTGACTTTCCCCTTGCTATTTAGGCAGTGCTTTTTGAAGGTTATGGTGGAATCTAACATTATCCTTAGATATTTTGGTGCGTGGCAGTGTTAGAGGCGGTCGTTTTTCCATGTAATAATGTCCAGCTCTCTTCTCACTTCCTTATTTTTGAAGTGGAAAGCGCAGAACTGTGTTTTGCTAGGGTTTGGCTTCAGATGATTGGCCTCATAAAAGGTAGAGAGTTTATCCAGAGCGTGTGTCAGTTTCTTTTCCACATTTTCGAAATTCTAGGCGGCCATTATCATGTCAGCAGCATAGGTGAAATTTCGGATAGAATCTGTCATTGGTTGATTGGTTCGTGTAGATGCAGAGAATTGGCTATAGGATGTTTCCTTGTGATAGTTCTTTTTCCTATGGCCTAGGACCATCCTCCCAAACATTACATCTGACCATAGGATTGCCATTGCTCAGTCTATTCTATAAGTCCTCTCTTCCTCTGCTTTTTTTCTCCATGACCTAATTTATAATTTTTCACCAACTACACAGTTTTCGCTGTTGGCCATCATCCATACGACCAGTTCTCTGGTGTTCATAACTTTCCCCATCCTTAGATCCACTTGTCACCTTGCGCCAATCGCAATCGTATGTTGTGGATTGTCTCACTGGCTGCAGTATGGTCAATCCTCGGTCCTCGCTTTTTAATTCTGTGCAGGAAGGTCTTAAAGCTACCATGTCCAGATAGTACCTGTAGTTTAGCCATTGGTTTATGTCTGGAATTAGGATTTTTGTCCAGTGTGCCACGGTGATCAGATCATTCCATCTATCCTTCCACTTTGTTATGGTTATCCTTCTGTCCTCCTTTTTATCCGCGTCGCTGTTTGTTCCTCGTTTAGTAATCCTGAGCCCCTCTTCTATCATGAGGTCCATCGGAGGGATACCTGCTATCACAGCTTCTGCTTTGGCAGACCCGGTTCTGTATGGGTTCGCTACTCTGACTGTCATCCTTCTCTGCGTCATTATGAACATGCTCCGATATTTCTTTAATTTGGATACTCTCGCCCATACTGTCGTTGCATATATAGAAGGATATAAGCTACAACTCCATACAGCATCCTTCTGCTGTACTACCCCGGACCTCTGATGTTGGACAAAATTCTTGTTAATGCCGCAACTTGTCTATTGGCTTTTACAGACATTCTTAATTTGTTCATTAAATATTAATTTACCATCTAGGTAGACTCCGAGGTATTTTACTGTCTTTTTGGGTCTGATTTTTCGTTCGGTATGGGGAACAGCACTCCCTCTTTGTCTCTGGGACCCTCTATTATAAGGGCCTCTGTCTTTTCTGCTGCCAGCTCAATGCCTCTGCTCTCCATCCAATTCTCACAGTGCCATATCCGCCTCGAACATGAGCTCTCCCTTGATCGTCCGCGTTAATTATCAGAGCTAGGTCATCCGCATAAGCCACCATGCTGCAGTTTCTGGACAGCTTCAGATCGAGTACCCCGTTGTATAAAATGTTCCAGAATAGTGGCCTAAGCACCGAACCTTATGGGACGCACTGTGACACCTCCAGCTCTTATTTTCCGACTAAGATCCGTCTATCTTGAAATTTTTCGCTAAATTAACGAAGTAACATAGAACCTTCTGTTGTGAAAGAAAGGGTCTAACAGCGATGTGATTTACTAGTCCCCCAATTAGTCCTCATAGTTTTACGATTTTGTCTAAATTTAGGATACTGATATCTTGACAAGGTTGCTTTATTCTGGCATAAAATTGGTCTCGATTTCTGGGCCTTATTTCCTAGACTATTTTTTACCATTCACGAAAAATAAAAATCATGTTGGGTAACCTCGAGGGCCACAGTTCGAAAGGACTGTTTATTCCTATACAACGCATAGGAAAATTGTGGTTCGACAATTGACCAACAAGTTTTGAATTGTGGATGGATGCACTATCTAGCTGCAAATACATATCCTGTTTCACAGTAAGAGGAAAATTATATTCCAAAATTCCCCATCAAAGAAGTTACAGATAAAATATAGCCCAGTATCTATAATTTTGAGATGATACAACTCCATTATTTGTGAACGTAGCTTCACACATCACATCACCTTGGGCCCAATAACATTGATCTAATCTTTTATTTTCATCACTTTTTTTCAATGTATGTAAGGAATTTCGGTTTATGGGACTTGAACTTGTGACGTACGAAACAACAATATTCAGTTGAAACTACTTTTTCAGCAGCTTGCTATGATTCACCGTATTGTATGCCGCTGTAAGATCTATGAGAGCGATGTCCGTGGTCTTCGAGAACTGTATGTTCACCACACACGTTCATCAGCTTTAGCAGCCATTCGTTTATTCTCTAACCGAAGTCATTTATTTGCTCGAGTCTCAAATCATCGATGCCAGCTGCTTTATTTGATTTCATGGCAGTTATTGCTGCTTTCTGTTTAGTCATTGAGAATGATTCCTCGATAAAACGGCTCTCGTTTTTGAGCAATTGGCTTACCACCTGATCGGCTATCACTTAGAAGAAATTATGTGGTGGTTTGGAAGTCTCCTTAAGATTCTTAAGTAATTTCCAGACTCTTCTTCATGTCTAAGCTCTCCATGAGTTGGCCCCATTTAGCTTTGCGATTTTCTGCTATGGCAAGCATTAAGTTCTCTCCTGTCTGAATAGTGTCCTGGCTAAAGGGATTATCTTCGAATAGGGACTGGTAGCGGTCCTTATGAAGTGAATTCTGCCAAAAACAGTGCTGAAAATGGTCCGAGAGGAAAAATCTCTAGCACTGGAGAGATATTCTTGGGTTAGCTCACGCTAAAAGTCAAATCCTCAGGTAGGACCCTATTGCAGCTCCTAGAATGGAGTAGAAGTGATCTACACATCCTAATTGGACTGCTTACAGGGCACTGTCGTCTGCTGTACCATCTGAAGAAGCTAGGTCTGAGTCAAACATCGGACTGTCGCTTCTGCAGTGTGGAAGACGAAACTGCGGAGCATATTTTATGATTGGTCCCAGTAACCCTGTTATTTAAAATTTAAAGGGGCATCTTGGTCATGCCTCTTACCTGGTAACAGTGAAAAGGAACATAATTCAAAATTTCCGTAAGAAAATGGATCTTAACTAACTGAAAAAAAATTTTATAAGATTAAGTTACTTAACTCTCAAAATTTTTTCGCACCTTCAAAACTGATATGCAACTAGATCAACAAGTGTTGTTCATAAAGGGATACTATAAAAATTATTGTCGCCAAATACCAAAAACAAAAAATTTTCCCCTAAACACAATTAACTGACCCTTATAACTTTTTTGTCTTAATAGGCGCAAACTTTCAGCATGGTGCATTTTTCTCCTATTTCTCTACCTTTTCTAAAAACAAATTTTTATTTTTTTTTCATCAAGGAAAATAATAAATATACTCATCAAAACTTTCTGATCTTACCTTGTAAAAACACATAAAACCAAGACCGCCTGGTATGCATATTTCCCAAGCAGCCATAACGCACGCATAATTAACGTATCAAATTGGAAACCCCCAAAAATAAAACGATTTTTTTAACATTTTTAACGACTTTTTTTCTTAAATGTTCAAAGCGAACGAGAAAACCACACAGATGTTTTTCATTTCGTGAGTTCATTAGGAAACCCATAAAATCCTAGACATTTCTTTAATTGACCAACTAATTTATTCGTCATAATTTTTAATTTAAAATGTATTTGATATTACGAGGGTAACAAGATTTTTAACCTTATTTTTTTTTATTTTAGATTATCATCCGGAGTTTATTCCTGACCCCGATAATAAATCGCTAACCCTGCAACCGGATGTCACTCAGACAGTACCCCCTTGCTACGAATATCCATATACTACTCCAGCGACATCTGTTACTAGATCCGTATCCGAACACCATTATGACGTACCACATTTAACTTCTGGAAGTGATATACAGATGTCGCCGGCAACTAGTTCCACATTGGAGTCATCTAGCGGGAAGAGAAGTCAAATGATCGGATATAACTGTAAGTATTATATATCATACATAATAAAAAAATATTTCAAAATGTCAAAAATTCCAAAATATCGGAAATTTCAAAAATAAATCAAAAATTTTAAATTAAAATTATTCGAACATTTCCAAAATCATAAAAAAATTCAAAGCAGTTCAATTTCAAAAATATATGAAACATTTTAAAAATCAAAAAACAAAAATGTAAAAAATTCAAAAATATATAGGAAATTTCTAAAATTTATCAAAAATTCCCGGAATTTTAAAAATTACAAAAACAAAGGTGTCAAAAAAAATTTGGAACTTCAAAAATTTAAAAAAAAATTAGGCACTTCAAAAATTTCAAGAATATATGAAACATTTAAGAAAAATTCAGATTAAAAAAAAACTGAATTTTTAGAAATTCAAAAATTTCGAAAATATATAAAAAATTTCAAAAATAATAAAAGTTTTATAAATATATCAAAAATGTAATAAAGATATCAAAAAAAAATTATTCGATATTTCAAAAATATATCAAAAATTTATAAAAAATAAAAATTGAATACAAAACTCTGAATTTTAAGAAATTTAAAATTTGCAATATTTAAAAATTTCAAAAACGAAAATGCAAAAAAATTTGAAAATTTCGATATTAAAAATTTCAGCAATTTTACAAAATTTTAAACACTTCAAAAATATATTAGATATTTAAAAAAAAATTTAATAAAAATTAAAAAAAACAAAAATGTCGAAAAAATTTCAAATATATTTAAAAAAATTTTAAAAATATATTAAACATTTAATAAATCAAAAAAATTCCAAAAAAGAAAATGTAAAAAAATTTTAAAATATATTGGAAAATTCTAAAATATATCAAAAATTCCGGAAATTTTAAAAATTTCAAAAAATTTGGAACTTTAAGAATTTTAAAAAAAATTAGGCAATTCAAAAATTTTAAGAATTTTATGAAACATTTAAAAAAAATTCAGATTAAAAAAAACTGAATTTTAAGAAATTCAAAAATTCCGAAAATATATAAAAAATTTCAAAAATAACAAAAGTTTTATAAACATATCGAAAATTTAAAAAATATATCAAAAATTTAAAAAAAAATTTCAAAAATTTATCAAACATTTAAAAAAATAAAATATTAAACTAAATTTTAAGAAATTTAAAAATTTCAAAAAAAACAAAAATGTCAAAAAAATTCTAAAATTTCGATAATTTTAAAAATCACAATTTTAAAAAATTTTAAGCACTTCAAAAATTCAAAACTATATCAAATATTTAAAAAAATCAAATAAAGATTAAAAAATAAAAATATCAAATATTTTAAGAACTTCAAAAAAAATTTAAAAATCAAATACAAACTGAATTTTAAGAAATTTAAAAATTTCAAAATTTCAAAATACAAAAATGTCAAAAATTGGAAAATTTCGATGATTTTAAAAATTTTAAGCACTTCAAATATCTCAAAAATATATTAGATATTTAAATAAAATCAAATAAAAAAAAAACAAAAATGTCAAGAAATTGAAAAAATCCGATAATTTTTAAAATTAAAAAAATATTAAGCACTTCAAAAATTTCAAACATATTAAAAAAAAACAAAAAAAATCAAAAAAACAAAAATGTCAATAAATTCAAAAATATTTCGAAAATTTTAAGACTTAAAAATTTCAAAGATTAAAAAATTTTTAAGAAATGCAATTAAAATATATCAAAAATTTCGGAAATTTCAAAAATATATTGAAAATTTCAAAAATATGTCAAAATTTCAAAAAATATTAAAAAAATTATTCCAAAATTGCAAAAATTAAAAAAACTACGAAAATTTTAAAAACAAAAAAGTACATTTAAAAATAAATTCACATATCAAAAAAATTTAAAAAAGTTTAAAATACAAAAATGTCAAAAATTTATTAATAATTTCTAAAAATATTAAAAAACCCTAAGAAATTTTCAAAAATCACAAAAATTCCAAAAATTCCGATTTTGTCAAAAATATAAAAATTTTATACATTTGAAAAATTTCAAAAATATATCTATCATACAATTAAAAAAAAGTTAAAAAATTAAAAATTTCCAAAAGATGTCAAAATATTTAAAATGATCAAAACTGTATTGAAAATTTCAAAATATATTATAAAAATGTCAAAAAATTATAAAATTTCAAAAATTGCAAAAATTAAAAAAAAATTTAGAGAATTTTAAAAATTAAAAAAAAAAAGGTTTTAGCACCTCAAAAATTTAAGCACCTTAAAAAATTCCGAAATTAAAAACAAGATTGAATTTTAAGAAATTTTTCAAAAAATTAAAAAATATATCGAAAATTTCAAAAAATATTAAAATTCATAAAATTTCAAAAATATATCAAAAGTTTCAAAAATAAATGTAAAAAATCACAATAAAACTTGAAAAATTGCAAAAATTCTTAAAATTCCGAGAATTTTACTTTTACAAAAAAAAATCCAAAAATTAAAAAATCTGAATTTTAAGAAATTTAACAATTTAAATATTTCAAAAAACAAAAATGGCAAAGTTTCAAAGTCATAAAATTTCAAAAATTGGAAAAACTTCAAAAATTGCAAAAATTAAAAAAATTCCGAGAAATGAAAAAATTTTAAGAACTTCAAAAACTTCATAAATTATTCAAAAATTAAAGAAAAGGAATTTTTAAGGTTTCGAAAATAAATTAAAATTTAGAAAGTTTCAAAAAATATTACAACAAATTGAAAAGAAAAATGTCAACAATTTAAAAAATTCAAAAATTTACCGAAAATTTAAAAAAATTATCAAAAACTTTAAAACAACTGTTTTAAAAATTTCCATTTAAAATTTTTTTTCGCTGAAAATTTCAAAAATATATCAAACATTTAAAAAAAGTGTAAAAATCAAAAAATTTAAAAATTTCCAAAAACAAAGATGTCAAAAAATATTAAAAAACTATAAAATAAGCAGCTCAAAAATTTCAAAAATATATATCAACCATTTAAGAAAAGTCCGAAATTAAAAACAAGATGGAATTTTAAGAATTTCCAGAATTTCAAAAAAACAAAAATGTCAAAAAAAATAATAATAAAATTTCAAAAATTGCAAAAATTCTAAAAATTCCGAGAATTTTACTTTTACAAAAACAAAACAAAAAAATTAAAAAATCTGAATTTTAAGAAATTTAACAGTTTCAATATTTCAAAAAACAAAAATGACAAAATTTCAAAAATATGTCAAAAAATCATAAAATATCAAAAATTACAAAAACTTCAAAAAATGCAAAAATTTCAAAAATTCCGAGAATTGAAAACATTTTAAGAACTTCAAAAATTTCATAAATATGTCAAAAATTAAAAAAAATAAGGAATTTCTAAAGTTTCGAAAATAAATTCAAATTTCGAAATTTTCAAAAAATATTACAACAAATTCAAAAGGAAAATGTCAAAAATTTTAAGAACTACATATATCTATCAAAAATTTTAAAAAAATAAGGAATTTCCAAAGTTTCGAAAATAAATTAAAATTTCGAAATTTTCAAAAAATATTACAACAAATTCAAAAGGAAAATGTCAAAAAATTCAAAAATTTCAAAAACTTTTAAGGACTTCAAAAACTACATAAATCTATCAAAAATTAAAAAAAAATAAGGAATTTCCAAAGTTTCGAAAATAAATTAAAATTTCGAAATTTTCAAAAAATATTACAACAAATTCAAAAGGAAAATGTCAAAAAATTCAAAAATTTCAAAAACTTTTAAGGACTTCAAAAACTACATAAATCTATCAAAAAATAAGGAATTTCCAAAGTTTCGAAAATAAATTCAAATTTTCAAAAAATATTACAACAAAATCAAAAGGAAAATGTCAAGAAATTAAAAAATAAGGAATTTCCAAAGTTTCGAAAATAAATTAAAATTTCGAAATTTTCAAAAATGTATCGAACATTTAAAATAAATATCAACCCACTTTTGAAAATTTCCGTTTCAAAAATTTTAATCACTGAGAATTTCGAAAATACGTCAAAAATTTAAAAAAATAATTAAAAATTATAAAAAAACTGAATTAGGAAATTCAAAAATTTCAAATATTTTAAAAATTTCAAAAATTTTGAAAAGTGGGAAAATTCTAAAAATTCGGATAATTTTACACTTTTACAAAAAAAATTCGAAAATTAAAACAATCTGAATTTTAAGAAATTTAACAATTTCAAATTTCAAAAAGCAAAAATGGCAAAATGTAAAAAATACGTCAATAAATCGTAAAATATCAAAAATTTAAAAAAAATGTCAAAAACGACCCAGTTTTAAAAATTTCCATTTTAAAAATTTTAATCACTTAAAATTTAAAAATAACATTAAAAAAAAATATAAAAAAACTGAATTAGGAAATTCAAAATATTTTAAAATAAGATAAAAAATTTCAAAAATTCAGAATATTTTAAAAATTTCAAAAATGTCAAGAAATTATATTTTAAAAATTCCGGAAATTTTAAAAATCTTAAAAAATCAAAAAATTGCGGGAATTTAAATTTTTTAAAAATTTCGTAAATTTCAAAAAATTCAAAAATTTCAATTTCAATTTTCTTCTGATCATACTTGATTTTTGATAGTTTCAAGTTCATTGAATTTCCCGAAATTTTCGAAAATTAAAAAAAAAATTCAAAAACTTCTAAAACAACCCACTTTTAAAAATTTTCATTTCAAAAATTTTAATCACTGAAAATTTCAAAAATACGTCCAAATTGAAAAAATAAATCAAAGATCATAAAAAACCTAATTATGAAATTCAATTATTTTCACAATATATAAAAATTTTCAAAAATTTTGATAATTTCAAAAATATCAAGAATTTTAAATATTTTAAAAATTTCGAAAATTTTAAAAATTGGAAAAAATCAAACAGTTGCGAGAATTTAAAAAAATTAAATTTTTTTAAAAATATCAAAAACTTCAATTTCAATTTTCTTCTGATCATACTTGATTTTTTTGATATTTTCAAGTTGAATTTCCCGCACTGCAAACATTAATCACTGCACTGAAGGTAGTTTTCCTAAGCCAAAACTGTTATTCCCCTTCCATTGACCAATATATTTTTTTCTTTCAGCTGATTCAACATACGAAGTTGTCACAGACACAGTGACCCTACCTATAGCCAACCTTCCAACAGCTCACGCAGTTACTCCTACCACAAGCGGAAATTATACCAGATCCACCCTATCAGGAGCTGGAGGATTTCTAAATCTTTCAGAATCAAGAGTGAGTCTCTTAGTTCCAGAAGGTGCATTATCCAGAAGCAGGAAACAGAAACTTTTCCTATCAATACTAAACGACGATTGTTTCCGTCCGAAATTAGCGGAAGGTCTAACTCAATTGAGTCCAGTAGTATCGTGCGGACCTAATATTTCTCTAAACAAAGCAGTAGTACTAAAAATTCCCCACTGCGCTGAAATTACCCGAAATATCTGGCAAGTGTCGATCCTTCAAAGCGACTGTAGCGATTCCCAGTGGCAAAACGCAGTAACCTTAGGCCAAGAAACAATCAACACCAACGTATTTTGTCAATTAGATAAGTCTGCTGCTTACCTAGTAACCGAATCTCTAGCTAGGTACGTCATAGTAGGTAGATCAGCTAATGGTGCTGCTATTAAAAGACTGAAACTAGCTGTGTTCGCACCGAAACTTTGTTTCCAATCTTCCGGGGATTATAGCGTTCGAGTATACGTGTTAGAAGATACGGATTCTTCTATGGAGACAGTTTTTGGACAGGAAAAACGTCTTGGTGGATACCTATTGGTTGAACCGAGATCGATAACGTTCCAAGATGGCGGTAGTAATCTTTGCCTGGCTTTAGATAATATAAGCGAAGGTTGGAAATCGAAACCTTCTACTAACTACCAAGAAATTCCGTTCAGGCACTTATGGCAAGCTAATAGAAATAGTTTGCATTGTTCTTTTTCTCTAGAAAGCTTCGAAATTAGTAGAAGTTTAAGTTTCAAGCTTATAGTGAACCAGAAAGGTTTCGATTATATCCAAGTGTTTGATATTCATTGTAAATATGATGATGGTGAGACTAGCGATAAGACCAGTTCTGGAAAGTTTAATCATAATGAGTTTGTGCCAAAAATGTACGAAACTACTAAATCTACTGACAGTCGTAAGGGTGTGGAATATGCTAAAAGTGCCAAACGTGTCGAAACGGAAAATATGATCGTTACAGATCGAGGCGTATCAACTTGCGACGATTTTAATTTTAGATTAACGAAACCGCTCAGAAAGCAATTATGCCAGTGTTTGGATGCTCCGACGCAAGGTGGACATGATTGGAGAATGCTGGCTCATAGCTTGAATGTGGATAGGTATATAAATTTTTTCGCGACTAAGCCCTCGCCGACTGACTGTATTCTGGATCTTTGGGAAGCCAGGAATAGAGGCAGTAATGCTCTGACTGAACTTAAACAGATTTTTACTGAGATGAAGAGGTTCGATGCTGTGACTATTTTAGATAATTCGTTGGGGCCTAATTGGTTGTAATTTTTTTAGTTTTTGTAAATATATGGATAATTTTTTTTATAGCGTTACAAGTGGAGGTTGAAATATGGGTCAGTTGTTGAATATTTATTTGGTTAAAATATATGGCATGAAACATTAAATTTTTGGAATAAAATTATTTTAAAAACGTTTTAAAAAAATATGAAAATATAAAAAACTGTCAAAATATTTAAAAATGGTAAAAATGTCCAAGGTTTCAAAATGTGGAAAACCGAAAATTTTTTAAAATAGTTATAAGAATTTAAAAAATTCAAATGTTTTTGTAGAGGTCAAATTAAGATTTTTTAACCTAAAAAAATGTTCAAAATGTCAAAAAATCATCAAAATGTGATTTTTTTTTGAATATTAAAATGTTAAAAAAAGTCGGAAGCGTCTAAACTCAAATTAACGAAAAACCTCAATGATTAGACACTTAAAATGTCAAAAACGTCAAAAAATGTCAATTTTTTAAAAAAATCAAATAACAATAAAAAAAGCAAAAAATGTCAAATAATTGAAAAATTCCGATAATTTTAAAAATTTCAAAAATATTAAAAAAAATTTAAGCACTTTCAAAAGTTTATCAAACATTTAAAAAAAATTCAAAAAACGAAAATGTCAAAAAATTTATAGAACATTTCAAATATTTCGAGAATTTTAAAAATTTCAAAGATTAAAAAAAAAATCAGAACTTGAAACTATATAAAAAATTTCGAAAATACTGAAAGTTTTCTAAATATACCGAAAATTTTAGAAATATGTCAAAAATTTCAAAAAAAAATTATTCGAAATTTTCAAAATTTTACAATAATTTCAAAAGTTACGAGAATTTTAACAATTTTAAAAAATCTAAGAACTTCAAATATTTTAAGGACTGTAAAAAATTTTTAAAAATGGCAAATCTTAAAAATCAAAATCCATCAAAAAATGCCTAAAAGTATCAAAAATTATAGAAAAGATTTTAAAAAGTGGAAAACCGTCAAAATTTTTTAAAAGAGTTATAAGAATTTTAAAAAGTCAAAAGTTTTTATAGAGGTCAAATTAAGATTGTTAAACGTAAAAAAATGTCAAAAATGTCAAAAAAACATCAAAACATGTCAAAAAGTAAAAAATGTGATTTTTTTTCAGTATTAAAATGTTAAAAAAAGTCGGAAGACTGAAAACTCAAATTAATAAAAAATGTCAATGATTAGACACTTAAAATGTCAAAAACGTCAAAAATGTCAATTTTTATAAAAAAATCAAATAAAAGTTAAAAAAAATGTCAAGAAAAATTCTGATAATTTAAAAAATTTCAAAGCTATTAAAAAAATTTTAAGCACTTTTAAAATTTTAAAAATATATCAAACATTTAAAAAAAATAAAAAAAAAGTCAAAAAAAATTCAAGAAACAAAAATGTCTAAAAATTTATTGGAAATTTCAAAAAGATATCAAAAACTTCTGGAAAATACCAAAAGTTTTATAAATATATCGAAAATTTTGAAAATAAATTAAAAATTTCAAAAAAAAATTATTCGACATTTTCAAAATTTTGCAAAAATTTCAAGTCACGAGAATTTTAAAAAATTTAAGAAATTCAAATATTATAAGGATTTCAAAAATATATCAAATATTTAAAAACAATTAAAAATTAAATACAAAACTGAATTTTAAGAAATTTAAAAATTTCAAAAAACAAAAATGTCAAAAATTCGAAAATTTCTATAAATTAAAAAAATTTAAAAAAATTTTAGGCACTTCAAATATTGCAAAAATATATGAAATATTAAAAAAAAAATCAAATAAAAAAACAAAAATGTCAAATAATTGAAAAATTCCGATAAATTTAAAAATTAAAAAAACTTCAAGCACTTCAAAAGTTTCAAAATTTTAAAAATAAAAAATCGAAAAAAATTCAAAAAACAAAAATGTTAATAAACCCAAAAATATTTCGAAAATTTCAAAAAAAATAAAAATTTCTTGAATTTTAAAAATTTCTATAAAAAAAATTTAGGGACTTGAAAATTTAAAAAAAATTAAGCACTTCAATAATTTCAAAAATATATCAAAAACTTCGAGAATTTTCAAAATTTCAACGATTAAAAAATAATTTAGCAACTTAAAAATATATAAAAAACTTCGAAAATAACAAAAGTTTTATAAATATATCGAAAATTTTGAAACAATATCAAAAAAAATTTTTCGAAATTTTCAAAATTTTGCCAAAATTTCAAAAAATTTTTAAAAATTTAAAAAAAAATAAGAACTACAAATATTTTAAGGACTTTTAAAATTTATCAAACATTAAAAATAAATAAAAAATTAAATACAAAACTGAATTTTAAGAAATTTAAAAATTCCAAAAAACAAAAATGTCAAAAATTCGAAAATTTCGATAAATTAAAAAATTGTAGGCACTTCAAATATCGCAAAAATATATTAATAAATATTTAAGAAAAATCAAAAAAAAATTAAAAAAAACAAAAATGTCAAATAATTTATAGGAAATTTCAAAAAGATATCAAAAATCTCGAGGATTTTAAAAATTTCAAGATTAAAAAAAAATTATTAACTTGAAAATTTTAAGAAAAAATTATTCGAAATTTTCAAAATTTTCGCAAAAATTTCAAGTTACGAGAATTTTAAATAATTTAAAAAATTTAAGAACTGTAAATATTTTAAGGACTTCAAAAATTTCAAAAATATATTAAATTTAAAAAAAAAATTAAAAATTAAATACAAAACTGAATTTTAAGAAATTTAAAAATTTCAAAAACCAAAATGTCAAAAATTCGAAAGTTTCGATAAATTAAAAAATTTCAACAATTTAAAAAAAATTTAGGCACTTCAAATATCACAAAAATATATGAAATATTAAAAAAAAATCAAATAAAAAAACAAAAATGTCAAATAATTGAAAATTCCGATAAATTTAAAAATTAAAAAGACTTCAAGCACTTCAAAAGTTTCAAAATTTTACAAATAAAAAATCAAAAAAAATTTAAAAAACGAAAATGTCAATAAACCCAAAAATGTTTCGAAAATTTCAAAAAAATTAAAAATTTCTTGTATTTTAAAAATTTCTAATATTAAAAAAAATTTAGGAACTTGAAAATTTTAAACAAATTAAGCTCTTCAATAATTTCAAAAAATATATCAAAAACTTAGAGAATTTTAAAAATTTCAATGATTAAAAAATAATTTAGGAACTTGTAACTATATAAAAAATTTCGAAAATACCGAAAGTTTTATAAATATATCGAAAATTTTGAAAAAATATCAAAAATTTCAAAAAAAAATCGAAATTTTCAAAATTTTGCAAAAATTTTAAGAAAATTTTAAAATTTTTTAAAAATTTAAGAACTTCAAATATTTGAAGGATTTCAAAAATTTATCAAACATTAAAAAAAAATTAAAAATTAAAAACAAAACTGAATTTAAAAATTTCAAAAAACGAAAATGTCAAAATTTCGATAATTAAAAAATTTCAGCAATTTTAAAAAAATTTAAATACTTCAAATATCGCAAAAATATATCAAATATTTAAAAAAAATTAAATAAAAATTAAAAAAACAAAAATGTTAAAAAATTGAAAAATTACGCTAATTTTAAAAATTAAAAAAATTAAAAAGATCAAAATTTTCGAGAATTTTAAAAATATCTAATATTAAAAAAAAAATTTAGGAACTTTAAAAAAATTAAGCACTTCCAATAATTTGAAAATTATATTTTAAAGAAATTCAAAAGTTTAAAAACAAAACTGGATTTTAAGAAATTCAAAGAAATTGTATCAAAAATTTCGGAAATTTCAGAAACAAAAATATGTCAAAAATTTCAAAAAATATTAAAAACATTCGAAAATTTGAAAAATTGCAAAAATTTCAAAAATTGCAAACATTTCAAAAATTAGGAGAATTTTAAAAACAAAAAAGAAATTTTAAGAACTTCAAATATTTTAAGAACTTTAAAAATTTAAACACAAAAATCAAAAAATTTAAAAAACTTTAAAATACAAAAGTCTCGAATATTCGAAAATATATTAATAATTTGAAAAAAAAGGTAAAAACTTTTAAAAAGGTCAAAAATTTTTAAAAAATAGTGCAGTCTCCAAAATCAAAAAATATCAAAAAAATGTCAAAAAGTATCAAACAAAACATAACAAATAATGTACAAAAAAGATATAAAAAAACAGGTAAAAATGTCCAAAAATATTAAAAAGTAAAAACTGTCGAGAAATGTCAATTTTTTTTCAGTCAAAGATTTTAAAAATTCGAAAAATGGAGAAAAATTGTCCAAAATGGAGAAATATTGTGCCAAATGATACAAAATCTTCTACAATCATCAAAAAGCATAGAAATACGAAAAATTGCTAAAAATGATCTAGATGCTAGAAATCACTTAAGTTTTCCCAAGAAAATTTTAAATTTTCCAAAATAAAATCTAAAATCAAATAACGTGCTAAAGTGATGGTAAATGTTAGAGTCTTCCTTAAATCATTTGAAATCGACTAAAATTTTTTCATAAAAATGTCTAAAATAGAGAATAATTGTCCAAAATGAGGAAAAATTGTTCAAAATGGAGAAAAACAGTCCAAAATTTTCCTAAATCGTTTAAAATGATCAGAAAGCAATAATTGTGTAGGTTTTACTAAGAAAAGTTTAGATTTTCCAAAATAAAATAAAATGGGCCAAATTGACTGAAAGTTTTTGAATAAATATCGAGAACGGAGAAAATTTGTCCAAAATGGAGAAAAATTATCCAAAATGGAGAAAATTTGTCCAAAAATGAAGAAAAACTGTATCAAAATGATCCTAAATCTTCTAAAAACAAAAATGATCTTAAATCAAAGAAAATTTGTACCAAAATGATCCTAAATCTTCTAAAAAAACAAAATTGGGCTTAAATCGATTAAAATGAGCTTAAATAATTGTCAAAAATCATAGAACTACTAAAAATTCCTAAAAATAGTCTGGGAGCTAGAAACTACTTTAAATTGTCCAGGTTTTCCCATGAAATGTTTAAATTTTCTGGAGAAAATTTGTCCAAAATGGAAAAAAAATTGTCCCAAAATGAAGAAAAATTGTACCAAAATAATCCTAAATCTTCTAAAACAAAAATGAGTTTAAATCGATTAAAATGAGCTTAAATAGTTGTCAAAATTCATAGAACCACTGAATTTTCCTAAAAATAATCTGGTGGCTAGAAACCATTTTAAATTGTCTAGGTTTTCCCATGAAAAGTTTAAATTTTCTGTAAAAAATTTGTCCAAAATGGAGAAAATTTGTCCAAAATGAAGAAAAATCGTACCAAAATGATCCTAAATCTTCTAAAAACAAAAATGAGCTTAAATCGATTAAAATGAGCTTAAATAGTCAAAAATCATAAAACTACTGAAAATTCCTAAAAATGAACCATTTTAAATTATCTAGATTTTCCCATGAAAAGTTTAAATTTTCTAAAATAAGAACTAAAAATTACCAGTTTTTTCATGTAATTGTCTAAAATAGAGAAAAATTGTACGATCTGGAAAAAAAATCCAAAATGGAGAAAACCTGGCCCAAATGTAGATAAATTGTCCAAAATGATCCTAAATTTTCCAACCTAACCAAATTGTCTTAAATTCGTTTAAAATCATCAAATAGTGCAAAACTAATGAAATTTCCTAAAAACGATTTAGATGCTAGAAATCACTTTAAATTGTTTTTTTTTCGAATAAATTGTCCAAAACGGAGAAAAACTGTCCAAAACATAGAAAAAGTGTCCAAAATGGAGAAAAATTGCCCAAAGTACAGAAAAATTGTCCAAAATATAGAGATTGTTCAAAATAGATTAAAATTGTCCAAAATGAAAAAATCTGTATAAAATGACACTAAATCATCTAAAACAGAAGAAAATTGTATAAAATGAGCTTAATCGTTTAAAACGTTGAGAATGGATAAAAATACTGTTTTTTTTTTGTTGAAACGAACTAGCGGCGTCTAAAAATCACTTTAGATTGTCTAAATTTTCCCAAAAAAAAAAATTTGATTTTTCCAAAACAGTTTAAAATAAAATAAAATGCTCCAAATTTATCTAAAATGATCTGAGATAGATTTTTTTTTGGATCGTCATAAAATCATCAGAAATCAATTGAAATATGCAAAAAAAAATAGTGAAAATATTAAAAAATTTCTAAAGATTTGTAGTATTCAAAAAAAATCTTAGAATCATATTAAAATCAACCGAAATCATATTGTTTAAAATGTATTTAAACGTATCTTAAGTCATCTAAAAACATTTGAATTATAAAAAAATTATCTAATCTTGTAATTCTTTCTAAAAAGATTCTATAATGAACAGAAAGTGTCCAAAATGATATAGAATTAGGTAAAAATATGGAAGTACCCAAATTTTTTTAAAATACTCAGACCATAAAATAATCTGAAAATTTTCCAAAAATTTTCTTACCATTAAAAATTAAAAAATAATTTAAAATGATCATCTTACTTTTAGAAATTGTCCAAATGCTATAAAAAATGGTACAATTTAGTCTAAAAATGGTGCAATTTATTCTAAAAATGGTAAAATTTGGTCTAAAAATTGGACAATTTAGTCTAAAATAGTACAATTTATTCTAAAAATCATCTGTGTCATTCCAGATCTTTCTTGGATCGCCTGTAGAGAAAAATGTGTATTTTTTTCACCCTCTAGCGGCGAAACCACGGAAAATTCGAAAAAAAAACTTTGTACTAGAACATTTTGCACTAAAGTGCATTGTTTATCCTCAAAATCTGGAAAAACTAGGGAAACCTACGTGCACATTTATTGCGCGCCCTCTAGTGGCGCAACTATTGGAAATTCTGGACACACAGACAGACCTTACTCTGTAAATGGATATTTCCATCGTTATCTCGAATTTTTTCTGCTTGTTCACTATACTTTCCCTTTGATGGAACCGGGAAATAAAAAATGGTAAAATTTGAACTAAAATGCTAAAAGTTGGTCTAAAAATGGTTCAATTTAGTCTAAAAACGGTACAATTTAAGATAAACATGCTACAATTTGGTCCAAAAATGATACAATTTAGTCTAAAATGGTGCAATTTAGTCTAAAATTCTACAATTTGGTCTAAAAATGGTATAATTTAAGCTAAAAATGGTACAATTTAGTCTAAAATACTACAATTTAGACTAAAAATGGTACGATTTAAGAATTTAGTCTAAAAATGGTACAATTTAAGCTAAAAATGGTACAATTTAGTCTAAAATGGTGCAATTTAGTCTAAAATGCTACAATTTGGTCTAAAAATGGTATAATTTAAGCTAAAAATGGTACATTTTAGTCTAAAATACTACAATTTAGACTAAAAATTGTACGATTTAAGAATTTAGTCTAAAAATGGTACAATTTAATCTAAAAATGGTACAATTTAGTCTAAAATGGTGCAATTTAGTCTAAAATGCTACAATTTGGTCTAAAAATGGTATAATTTAAGCTAAAAATGGTACATTTTAGTCTAAAATACTACAATTTAGACTAAAAATTGTACGATTTAAGAATTTAGTCTAAAAATGGTACAATTTAAGCTAAAAATGGTACAATTTAGTCTAAAATACTACAATTTAGACCAAAAATGGTACGATTTAAGAATGGTACAATTTAAGCTAAAAATGGTACATTTTAGTCTAAAATGGTGCAATTTAGTCTAAAATGCTACAATTTGGTCTAAAAACGACACAATTTAAGCTAAAAATGGTACATTTTAGTCTAAAATACTTCAATTTAGACTAAAAATGGTACGATTTAAGAATTTAGTCTAAAAATGGTACAATTTAAGCTAAAAATTGTTCAATTTAGTTTAAAATTGTTTTAAAATAATTCAAAATTGTATATAATGAAGTAGAACTTGGAGATTTTCTAATACTTCTCAAAAATTTAAAAATCGGCGTAAAAGATCTAAAATTTTCAAAACGTATTTAAAATTTCTAAGAACATCTAAAATTTGTCCAAAATGATTTAGAATCATCTAAACCCTCATAAGTGCTTCTAAAATTATTTAGAAAATTTTAATAAATTATCCGAAATAATTTACAGTTATCTTAGATTTTTCAAAACCATATATATTCGCCTAAAAATAAAAATTCTCCGATATGGGTAACTTGTCTTGATTTTTTCAAAAAAAAATCAAAAATTAGGCTCTTCAAAAATCAATTAATTGTGCTCGAGTTTTTAAAAAAAATTTTGTATGCCCTAAATGACAAAAAAATAATAATATTAGTAGACATTGACATAATTTATTTTAAACGTCAAAAATTTTGTTTAAGAGCAATTGCTTCGTGCACCGTATCTCAGATAAAGGGGAAATTTCTCCTGTGCGACCCCCACCACAAATTTTTAAGCGACCGAGGCGATTCACGTAAACATTTTATTTAACAGCGCTTCAACCCCGGTGTTTTGTGTCGACTTTTAAAATACGGACTCAAGAAATTTTCAAGCCCAGTATTGTTGAGATTATTTTTAGTGCCATTAGTTTCGCGGTGTTATTTGTGGATTTTTTAAAAATTTTCTTTTTATCGGAAAGTATGGGACTAAGGAATAAACGATATTTTCTTAAGAAAAGAGGGAAGAATATAAATGACGAATAAAATTCGAATAATTTTTAATTTTTTGCGGCATACTGTATATATCTTACAAGAATTTTTATTTTTGGGATATATTGTATACATCTTACAAAAATTTCTGTTTTTGGGACATGCTCTTATAAGAATTTTCGTTTTTGGGACATACTATATACATTTTACAAGAACTTGTATTTTTTTGACATGCTGTTATAAGAATTTTCATTTTTGTGGCATACTGTATACAACTTTCAATAATTTTCATTTTTGGGACATAATGTACGCATCTTACAAAAATTGTTATTTTTGGGACATGCTGTTATAAGAATTATTATTTTTGTGGCATCCTGTATACAACTTTCAATAATTTTCATTTTTGGGACATGCTGTATACATCATACAAGAATTTTTATTTTTGGGACATGCTGTTATAAGAATTTTAATTTTTGGGACATACTGTATATATCTTACAAGAATTTTTATTTTTGGGACATATTGTATACATCTTACAAAAATTTCTGTTTTTGGGACATGCTGTTATAAGAATTTTCGTTTTTGGGACATACTATATACATTTTACAAGAACTTGTATTTTTTTGACATGCTGTTATAAGAATTTTCATTTTTGTGACATACTGT
>CAUJLB010000173.1:102500-160172 GCA_963243735.1 Neocrepidodera transversa
GCTGTTTTATTATTATCGGATTGGGATGCATTTGTATGGACCAAGTTGATATCGTTGCAAAAATTAAACAGATCATTTTAAATTTGATGTTATATTTAAGTCAAAACTAAATTCTTATTATGTACTATTAGATATTATGACCTATTTATTGCTTTTAAACAATGATTTATGCTCCTTATACAATACCTCTGTTAATTTGAGTATGCGTCATGAAAGCTAAACCAGGCCTAACAATAAATCACAAAATAGGGAAAATTTAGAAAAAACAGGAAAAACTCTAAAAAATAGAAAAAGTAAAGAAAACTAGGGAAAAATAGGGAAATATCGGAAAAAAGGAAAAGAGGAAAAATGCGGAGATAGGTGACCTTTTTAGAGGTTAAGTTAAGGTTTTAACATGTACCTGCAAGTAATTTTTGTGCGCTTTATTTTAATATTTTATTAAAGCAGCAACAATTTCAAAGATTAACTGTCATGTGTTAATTAATTTGAATATATTCATTTATTTCCTATTTTCTTATATGTAAACATAATGAATAAATTTTAATCTTTCTTTGAATTTGATTATGTTCTTATTATTTCAATGATAAATTATATTTATAGGGTACAGCTGTTAAGATTGTAAAAATTTTATTTCAATCACATTTGTTGTAAAGTTTGTGAATCATTTAGGTAAATAAAAAATCATTTTATTTATTGCCATTTTAGCCATTCAATCTCAATCAATTATTAATATTTATCATTTGGTCTTTTAACATTTTCAAATAATAATTTAGAAATATCATATAATAATAGTTTTATAGTTATAATTTTTGGTCTTGTTTACAAGTTCCACCGATGGTCAGCCCTTAGATTAAAGCAGGTACGCGTGTTCGCAAGCCCCACGTAACAGGTTATTTTCGCAAAGCCCACGTTCGCATGTCCCACATAGGCGTCCCATTGCTTGTTAATAAATAGTTACAGGGTGTCACAACTAATAATTATGGTAACAATGTGAACAAATTATATAAAAATATTAGATTGGCATATCACAGTATGTCAGATTTTTTATTTTGTGAATCGATAACTGTGGAGGATAATCCTGAAACACGTTGATTTTTATATTTAAACACGCGATTTGTGAGATATTTTTTATACGTAAGCGTCATAACGTTACCGATGATTTTTTTAATGGAAATGTATGTCGTGCGGTACCTTTTGTAAAAGTGTCGGTAACACAGATCGTTGGCTTTCGGTTAAATTATGGCTGTTTATCTGCTAGAGCCAAAGTGGGTTCGTGCCTCGTATCTGATAAAGAAATTTTAATTTAAAAAGTTACAGTGTTAGCTACTTTGCTCGAATATGTAAACCGCATTGAATATTAATTTAATTAATGTCTAATGCGGAGCGTAGATTTTCTTTCCCCCTGTGTCACTGTGCCGATGATGGTGGTGAGGTTTTCCGGGTTTTCCTACACCTATAGTTAAATGGCGCCATCAATCCTCAGTAAGTCGCTCCGGAGCCCCACGACAAATAATAATACCAGCCGTCCCTTCCCCGTCCAATCCATTGGCTCTAGGGTTCACTCGCAAGGGGGGTGAAAAGTAGGGCGAGAATTATTATTATTATTATTGTTTCTCCAACCATATTAACAAGTATACCTTTAATAGCCAAGTTAGAAGATATTGCCTTTGAACAAGTCTACAAATTTTTTTAATTTCTTTAGATTCAAATTATCTGCTTGTTTTCTTAACCTTTTTTCTCAATAAAATGCAATTAATTGGAAATTATCTGGAGAAATATTTTAGCAAAACAAAATTAATAATTAAAAATAATGTATGGGATTTGAAATTATAGTTCGCTACAGATTCAAAATTTAAAAAATATTTTAATGTTGGAAAATCAATTAAAATTAGTTTCTCTTTCGATAAAAATATCTTACAAATAATAAATTTAATGGGAAATGAGCTTCATAGTGATTTGTTGTATTTTAATTTTTTATTTTTTTTTGGGTGGTGTACTATTTTTGAATAACAACATTAACCATTGTAATAAGTCAAATACAATTATTTCTTTATTTAATTTATTGAAATAAATTAAGTACACATCTGTTCTATTGCTAGAGCTGCTAAGTTTTTAAACAAATGTTTTAGAGAGTATATTATTATGTTGTATCCCCATATAACGCGCATATTTATTTTTAAAAACTTAGATTCTTAAACTTTTTACATTAGATAAAAATTAATTTTCAGACGTTTTTCAATCATTGTACTATTTTATTTAAATATTTGCACTATTTTCTGATTTAAACTAAAAGCGTTACCATAAATAAATTTTAATTAATTTAACTAATGGTTAAGAAAACAATCATTTAATTGCAAAATCATTCATTTTGGCACTTCCATTAATTTTTTTATGGGTCAAAAAAATTAGAGTGGTAAATGTTGTCGGTACCATCTCTAATGGCATGCACCTTTATGAAGTTTTCATAACTTTCTTTTTGCCAAAATGCTACCTTTTAAAAAATTAATTATCCACCCAACTTAAAATAATTCATAAAGTTGTTTTTTCTCTCTTAAGAGACGCCAATATAAAATGTTATCTTTTGCCTGTAATGGTTTTTGGACGAGCAGTCCCTTAATATTATAGATAGGAAGCTGCGGTTTTCACTAATAATTTCTGTATTTAATTGTTAAGAGCGCGTATGTGGCTTTTTTAAATTTTTTTTTTAGGAAAAGTGATACGACTATCAACTTTTTTCTCTAAATAAATTTAAAAAAGTAGCACAGGTGCGCTCTTCTAATAAACATTTTAAATATCATGAGAAAAACCCGCATATTTTTAGTTGCTATATTAAGCGAGAACTATTCCAAAAACGAATAATTACGTTTTGTGCCGCTCTACCCTGTTCTGGGTAGAAGAAATTGGGCTAGAGGGAAGGATTACTTAACATTAACCGGAAAATACAAAAAAAAGTTATTGTAACACCCAATTTATTACAATACAAGCACATTTTTCTTAGGTAATTATCTAACCGGCAACCCCAAAAGTCACGTGGTGTGCGTTCTCTTAAAGTAAGCCTCATGTTCCTAAATTAACTTTTCTAGATTTAAGAGGCCCACTCACTACGTGACTTTTGTATTTGCCGGTTAGAAATTTACCCAAGGAAAATGTAGTTGTATTCTAATAAATTGGATGTCAAATTTTTTTTTGGTTTTTCCGGTTAATGTTAAATAATCCTACCTTCTAGTCCAACTTTTTCTGCGCAGAACAGGGTAGAGCGCCATAAAACATAATTATTCATATTTGGACGAGAACTCGCCTAATATAGCAACTAAATATATGCGGTTTTTCATGATATTTAAAATATTTATGAGAAGAGCGCGTCTGTGCTACATTTTTTAAATTTGTCTAGAGAAAAAAGTTGATAGTCGTATCACTTTTACTAAAATTATTCTAAAAAAACTGCCACAGACGCGCTCTAAAGAATTAACTACAGAATCGATTGGTGAAAACCGCAGCTTCCTATCTTTAATATTAACGGAGCGCTCGTCCAAAAACGATTTCTGGCAAGATAACCTATGGTATTGGCGCCTCTTAAGAAAACTCTTAACTAAAGAGGGTTATCGGTCGAATATTACAACATATTGTGTGAATAATTAACTTATTATAGATAAAAAAAATTTACAGCATATAGAATTACAGATTGTCACATATTTTTTTATTTATTTTCTCTTATATTAAATTTTTATTCCTGTGATTAAAAATATCTAAGGTTTTATAGCAAAAAAAATATATTTTTTAAAGTCTGGTTGCTTCGTTTTTTATTTAAGAAAAAGACTGACCATAAGCCCAAAGGAGCAGGTAAATTAAATATTTCGACTTAAAAATCCCATTGCTCGGTTTTAAAATGGTTTATAACCAGTAGTAAGGCATTCATAGTTTCCGAGCATTTGGTAATTTAAGCAGTGTTGTCATATGCTGCAGTCCTGTAAACGATTGAATTGAAGATACCTAGAGTCGGTCTGACCTTAGGTATTTAAAATATTACAAAAATTTTCTTTATTAAATAAATAAACCATAATAAATAAAAAATATGTGTCTGAAATAAGTATTACAAGAAAGTACATTAATTGCGAGTGAGAAAAAGTGCATATATTACATATAGCTTTTGTACTATTTATTTTAATTTAAAGGCGGCAACATCGCTTCATCCCTAGGAAACTGATTTACTCTTTGTCTTTGGTTTGAACCTTTTGCCTTTAAGTCAGTGTAAAACTAAAAATTTAGTTTCGTCTTCGTCGTATAGGATATTTAATTTATTTATGGAAGAATTTAGTCATAAATTAGATATTTAAAAATATATATTAATTATGCAGGGTTTAACAAAAAGTCAGTGGAGTTAATTTATATTTAAAATTACTATAACCATTAAACCTGAGTTTTGATAAATTCCGAATAACTGTAGTTATTTAAAAAATAATAAAATTCAAGAAAAAATATTTCGTGTACAATGATAAAAAATGTATAGGTAGTGCTTCTAAAATCTTCGCACTGCATTTACTATTTGTGCAAGTAAAAAATGTTTCATCACTTTTCATAACTTTTTTTTTTGAATATGTATACCAATTTAAAAGTAATAATTTGCAGCCGCGCTGACTTGTTATAATTTCAAATTCACTCATTTTATATTCTAAATACTCTGTTTATACCCATTGACATAAAATAATTTCAAGAAATTTGAAATATTGGGAAATTTCGTAATTTTTACCTGTTTTTATTTGGTTCTCAGTTTACATGTCGGATTATTAATCCCTGTTTCAAATGGTTCTCAGATTACATGTCATAAAATGATTTAGTGCTGAGTTTATATTCTCCGTCAGATTTTATAAAAAAATTATATGCTTTACAGGTCATTATTCAAAGAAAAAATGCATTAAGTTAGTTTTAAAAACTTACCGACAGACCGAAAACTGGCTTTCCAAATCTATTTTTTGTTCAAAATCGCCTAAAATACGATGCTTTAACAGTAGTTGTAACAAACTTGTAATTAAAAATAGTAACGCATTGACTATTATAATTTGATGTAAAAGATATTGTGTCTGAGAAGCATTATTTTTTATATGTCTACAGGGTGTTTCAAATATTTTTAAAACACTCTACGTACGTTTCGCTAACTATGTTAGCATCATTCATCAGGAGTTGATCAACTAGTTTTGGTTAGTGGTATCGATATTATTCAACATTGTTGAAAACCAAACTTTCCAAATTTCCAATTCAATATGAATAATACGTAAGTCGACTTGTAGAATCCAAATATGTAAAAATTCAGTTTTACGCCAATTTCAAAGAATCCGGAAGTCCGCCATTTTGGATTTTTATGTCACTTAATTCTAAATTAAATCTAAACTGACCAACCAAAATTTTAAAATAATCCGTTTATTTGCTCTGAAGATATGAACTTGGCCCGACCTCCTGAATGACCCGGTATACTTTTTTTTAATAAATCTGGCCGTTTGTTTTAAGGTTATTAGGAATTTATCAAAACTCAGGCTATAGAAATACACTATTGGGATTTCGTTAACCGTTATAGATACAAAGTTGGTTAAGAGGAAGTGATACATGACAAACAGAAAGACCTGCGGGGCGTCGGGTGAAGGGGAGGTATATTATTCGCTACTGATAGGCGTGTCCTAAATACTACGAATACATTATTACTTGGTCGTCAATCCGTTCCTAGACCGAAGTTTATTACTTTTGTCCAGGTGTTGATCTATGTCGAACACTTACGAGGGGGAGTCTAAATTCTTTATGGCGGTACCGTTGGTGGAATTATAAAATAACAAAAAATAACAGCAAGTTGTAGGATAGGAAGCGAACCGTTGGCGAGTTTCGTATATAATATGCGATTGTAATAATGGCCATACGCTGTTCTATTTTTTCTACTCCCATTATATATTAATTATCTTAAATGAAAAGGAACTTTTTTTACAACATATTAATTAATTAATCTTTTTGTTATTAACTTTTAAAAAATTTAAAATATTTTGACAGTTGTCAAAATAACTGTCAACTTACCTAAAAATAATTATATTCTATTGGTTAAAAAAGTATCTTTATTGATACAAATAAATTATTTGATTATTATTATTATTTTTAGAATTATTATCATTTTTTAAATTATTTTTATTATTTTATTATTTACCCTATAAAATTATAATTATAACAGGAATAAACATAAAAGTGACGTACCGACGCGCGACTACTACATGTAGTCTGATTATAAGGAACAGGCGTTTTTATGGCTGTAAAAAGGACACATTTTATATAGGAGTTAATTTATCATAGTGAAAATCACTATCATAATAAAATTTATGAAACAGAATCATTAAATAGGAGTATAAAATAGTTATTTATGCAACAAGTGCGTAATAGTGATACTTTTTTCACGAATGTGAATTTTGTTTGACAATCACATGAGCGAAAAAGGCACTTTACACACTAGTTACATACAATATTTTTTCGTCTACCATAATATTTATGTACAAAAATTGCTCATGAGAAAAAGCTATTTTGCAATTTTTTTAAGTTAACTGGTTTTACTTTAACAAAATTTTTGGCATATAGAATCTTGGCAAGATAAGAAACATAAGGATATTGCAATAAAATGTCGTGCACATGCGCAGAGACTATTTTTCAACTTTTCTTTTACTGTAGGTATGAGGAGATTTTTAAATTAAATTCATTTGTGACTTTTTATCTTTCATTATCTCTTTTATTCAAAAGTAGGATAAAATATGGAAAATTAGTGAAAAGTAGAAAAATTACGGCAAAATAGAGACAGGCAAAATAGAGAAAAAAAGGGAAAAACATGAAAAAAAAATAGAGAAAAATATGAAGAAATACGGCAAAATAGGGAAAATAGACAAATGTACGAAAAAATAGGGCAAAATGGGGGAAATATGAAAAAATGGAGAAAAATAGGGAAAACGGGAAAATGAGGCAAAATGAGGAAAATAGTAAAAATTAAGGCAAAACGGAAAAATAGTAAAAAGTAAATTAATTTGCTAAAAATTATTATTATTGGGTAAAACAGGCAAAATGGGACAAAACGGGGAAAACAGAGAAAAATGGTGAAAAATAGAGTAAATAAGGGTAAAATGGGAAAAAAATGTGAAAAAAATAAGAAAAATAAAATAAGAGGAGAAAGGTAAAAATAGAAAAAATGGGAAAAAATAGAAAAAAATGAGAAAAAATTACGAAAAAATTGGACAAAATTGAAAAAAATATAAAAAAAGGAGAAAATAGGAAAAAATCAAAATAATATGTAAAAACAGATAAACATGGAGAGAAATAGGGAAAAATTGGGAAAATGTTAAAATATCGAAAAATAGGGCAAAATAGAGAAAAATAGGAAAGAGTAGAGCGAAATAGAGACAAATAGGGAAAAATTAGGAAAAACAGGAAAAAATAGGGCAAAATAGGGAAAAACAAGAAAAAATAATGAAAAACAAATAAAATAAGAAGTAAAAATGGGAAAAGAATGGGAAAAAATGGGAAAAAATACGTAAAAATGGGAAAAAATTGGAAAAATAGGAAAAAAAGGGAAAAAGGGAAAAAGGGAAAAAAGGAAAAAACAGGAAAAAATAGGAAAAAAATAGGAAAAAATCGGAAAAATATGAAAAAACAGATAAACATGGAGAGAAATAGGGAAAAATTTGGAAAAGGTTAAAATTTGGAAAAATAGGGAAAAATTAGAAAAAAAAAGTAAAAAATAGCGCAAATAAAATAAGAAGTAATAGGAAAAATTCGGAAAAATATGGAAAAATGTGGGAATAAATAGGAACAAATGTGTCGAAATAGTGAAAAATATGGAAACGATAGAGTAAAACAGGGTAAAATAGGAAAAATAGGGGAAAATGGGAACAAATTGGAAAAAAAATTCAAGATGAGATCTTTGAAAAAAAATAATGCAAAATAAAAAAATAGAAAAGAACAGGAAAAATTGGAAAATTTTGAAAAAATCAAGTAAAGCATGCTCGTACAGGTATTCAGCTAGTATTTAGTATAAAACTGTTTTATTTTTCGACACACGGAAAGTGGAAGAGGCCACGTGACTTGCTTTGTTGCCATTTATAGAATTACCCAACGAAAATATTTATCAGAAGAGCGCATCTGTTCTACTTTTTCAAATTTATCTAGAGAAAAAGTTGATAGTCGTATCACTGTTACTAAAAATAATTCTAAAAATATTCCACAAATGCGCTCTCAACAACTAAATACAGAATCAATTAGTGAAAACCGCAGCTTCCTAGCTTTAATATTAACGGAGCGCCCGTCCAAAAACTATTTCAGGCAAGATAACATTTTTGTATTGGCACCTCTTAATAGGGGCATTGTCAAGTAAACGAATTTCATCTCTATTCATAAATGATTAATTCCTTTGAATTCTGATAGCGGCGCCACTCTCCAGATATAAAATGTTGTAATATGTAAGGGTTTCGTAGTCCCTAACTTTTAAAGTTTATTTTTTATTATTAACGGATAAAAAAAATTGTACGTATTGGTAAAGGTCTGATCTATGTTCCTTACCCTTCAATTTTTCGAAATTTGATTTGGATCTTTTCTAAAAAAAATGTGAAAATACTAAAAAACGTAGAATTTTGCGATTTTTTTTTGAAAAATCTAAATCAAATTTCGTAAAGGTGAGTGGTAAGGAACATAGATCAGATCTTTACTAATACGTACAAATTTTTTAATCCACTAATAATAAAAATTAAACTTTAAAAGTTAGGGACTACGAAACCTTTGCATCCACTGCTTTATAGTAAGTACAACTTCCTCTTAAAATTTCACTTTTCGATATATTCAAATTCTATTCGTGGAACGAACCCATAATAAAAAGAATTGAGCTTAAATCACATTTATTGCTAAATCACTTTTATCAACGAATAAAGAATTAGCGTTTCACAAGTTGGCGCCCAACGTGGGGCTCGAACCCACGAATTTCGTTTGTTTTTTAGGTTTAAGAAAATATTAAAAAGATTTAAAGATTTAAAGAAGAGAAAATAAAAATAACCTGGCGCATATGAGACGAAAAATGCATTTTTTAACAAAATTAATAATAACACAGATAAAGATAATAAAAAATATCGAATATCACAATCCGCATATATACTTAGAATGCTTTTTTTAATAAAACTAATACGATTACACACATAAAAATAATAAAATATCGAATATCACAATTCGCATATATACGAAGGTGCGGAACCCTAAAAATGAGGGAATGGTAATAAAAAAATCATATTTATTAATATATTGGCATTTGTTTTTAAAATATACGAAACAATAAACATTATCAACAAATTTCAAACTTATAGGTCAATGGAAAGTAAAAAAATTCTTCGGAACAAAATTTTGTAAAAAATGCTGACTTTGGCAGCTTCTCATGCCTACATTTTGCAATATTTTTTAAAACAAAAAATATGCTTTTTATCTACTCAATGAGTTCTATTTAACGATACCTCACTCGATGGGGTAGGCCAAAAGCTTCCTAGCTTTAATATTAACGGAGCGCCCGTCCACAAACTATTTCAGGCAAGATAATATTTTGTATTGGCAAGTTTTATTAAATTGCAGTGCCGCCGCTGTGCTGAATATACCTACGTTCTTTTCATAATTATATTCTTCATTGTGATCACATTGCAATAATTTTTTTTTCGTTTATTTATGACAAGTAAAAGTAGAATTGTGTGTGCAGCAAAAAATTGACCAAAACAAATATAAAAATTGTTTTCATCGGTTTCCAGCTAAATTCAAACGTAAATGTTTGGTCATGTATTACTTTTATTTTTATTATTTTGAGGTTTCCTGATTTTTTTTCTTTCCTATGTACGATATGAAATAATAATAATTTCATTTTTCACGAAAATTATAATTCTTTACCCTCGTAAACATTGTAAAAAGTAAATGAATTTCATCTCTATTCATAAATGATTAATTCCTTTGAATTCTGATAGCGGAGCCACTCTCCAGATATAAAATGTTGTAATGTAAGGGTTTCGTAGTCCCTAACATTTAAAGTTTATTTTTTATAATTAACGAATGAAAAAATTTGTACGTGTTGGTAAAGATCTGATCTATGTTCCTTACCCCTCGCCATTTCGAAATTTGATTTGGATCTTTTCTAAAAAAAATGTGAAAATAGTCAAAAAACATGGAATTTTGCGATTTTTTTTTGAAAAAACCATATCAAATTTCGAAATGGCGAGGGGTAAGGAACATAGATCAGATCTTTACTAACACGTACAAATTTTTTAATCCACTAATAATAAAAACTAAACATTAAAAGTTAGGGACTACGAAACCTTTGCATCCACTGCTTTATCGTATAGTACAACTTCCTCTTAAATGGGAAAAAAAGTTGCATATTACCAAAACAAATTTACTGGATTTTGAAAAATTTTAATATCAGGTCCGGTTTCCGAGATATTAGATAAAATCCAAAATTGACGATTTTAGTTTTATTTAATTATCACCTTGATTTTTAAATTTGAAAGAAAACTTTATGAATCTTTTTTGTTGAAGACCAAATACCGTTTAATTTTTTTTTAAATACGGACCTGTCCTTTTTATTTTATTGAAATATCCATTTTGTTCTCTACCCAACCATGTATTACACTTAATTTTTTTTTATTAAATTTCGGCAATGGACTGTACTTTGGGAAATTTTGTAAGTACGGTCCTGTTCATTTTATTCCAGAATATTTTTAAGCCGTCTTGAATAACTTAGCTTTTTTTTAAAGTTAGCATCTAGGAAAAAGCACAATTTAATACACAAATCTATAATTACAACAAAGAGATAGGTACGACGACGTTTAAATGAGACAAAAGTTGCATATTTTTAAGACTTTAGTGACGTTTTAAAATTAATAAAATCAGAGACGGTTTCCAAAAGCGTTTTGTTTTACTTAAAATTAGTAAAATTAGTACTTAGTTGTATTAATATTGGAAGTATAATGCATATCTTTAAAAAAAGCAGTGTGCCGTTTATTTTACTTTCGGTGAAAATCACTTTGTTCTTAAACGTTTTTGATTGTATTTTGGTATGACTGGATACAAAATAAACGTGATAATTAAATAAAACGAAAATCGTCAATTTTCATTTTAAGCAAATATCTCGGAAACCTAACCTGATACTAAAATTTTTCAAAATCCAGTCAATTTTCTTTGATACTGTGCAAATTTTATCCTATTTAACCAACTTTGTATCTAACGGTTAACGAAATTCCAATAGTGTACATTGAAATTTTCAACACCCTGTATACAATTAACTTACTTTTTTAAATACCAATTTTATGACAAAACAAATTCAATATACTCTGATAAATTTTTTTTTAATTCAAGAAATTGAAATTAAAACAAAATGACCTATATACACAATAATCCAACTTTGACCACCAATATCTCTTAAACTGGTAGCAGGATTGAGTTGAGTCCATGGAGACATTTAATCATAACGTTCAGATGGACAAAATAATAACATTTAAGAAAAATTGACCAAAAGACATTTTTTACAAAAGAAGTGATGGATCCATTAACTTGTTCACAAACCCCACGCTATGCCATTTATTAGTTCGCACAGCCCACTTTCATAATAGTCACGCCATCGTAGAAGTGTCCATAGCTACAAGTTGTCATGTTTAATTTGAACCGGAGATTCAAAAAACAAAATATACAGGGTTGCCCATTAAAAAATGAAATTTAGTAGAATTTTTGGAAGAACCGGAAATCGGCCATTTTATTTATAAAATGTGCACTCTTGAAATTTGGAAAATCGTTTAATGTGACCTTTAATAGAATATACTGCTTAAAAACCAAATATTTTCAAAATGTATAAGTTGTAATTTTTGGTGAATATTTTACATTTTTTTCTCTTAAAATCAGCGATCATGTAACTCTTTAATTAACCGCAACTTTAAAATTTAATAATGAATGAATTTGTGTTTTATTTCCGTAATTTCCTATAAGTATTGAAAAACTCTTAAGTGTGTAAAATTTTTATATATTGATATTGATTAAATTACAATGAAAGTCGCATTAACCGCATATAAAATTAATCAAACTTAGCCAGTAAATTTAATTGACTTTCAAGTTTCAAAGAAAAAAATAATTTTAAACAATTAAAAATATATATTTAAAATCAAATCTGACTGATATTCTGAGAAATAACTATATGTAAATATACAATAATAATAATAAAAACATAACTGTGTAAAATATTTAAAGATTGATAATACAGGCATACATGGGTAAAGTATTTATACATTAATAATAATGGCGTACATGTGTAAAATACTATAATTTAATATTAATGGCATACGTGTGTAAAATATTATGCATTATTAATAATGGAGTACGTGGGTAAATGGTCGGTAAAATAATAATACTGGTAATCGAGTGTAAAAGAAAGGAATTTCTATATTTATGACGACGGTAGCCACAATAAAAAAATTTTAATATCTTTTTTATTTTGGAGTGTAAAACTAAATGAATCAAATTCAAATTTTTGTTTTTCAAATATCTATTTACATCTTTCAATATTTTAGTTGACACCACAATTACGCTCCATGCACGGTCTCCACAATTATTATTAAGCGTGTTTGTGTGTGTGTGTGTGTGTGTGTGTGTGTGTGTGTGTGTGTGTGTGTGTGTGTGTGTGTGAACACGATAGCGTCTAAACGGCTGAACCGATTTAGATGAAATTTTATATACATATTTAGGGTAGCAAGGAGACGACCTGTATAGATTTTGAAGTTAATCGGACAACCAGAAGTGACAGTTGCTATAAGTGATGACGTCATTACTAAACAAGATGGCAATAAAGTTTTACACATATATTTTGTATACGTTATATAGTTTAATTTCGAATAATTGAAATTTTTAAAAACTTTTGCCATTGTTGCCAGATTTATCAAAAAGTAAATTTTTTTCATATATTTTTTTTAAATTGACAAATTTATGCATTTTTATGAAAAATTACAGGATATAAAGGTGGAACATAAAATTTTCTACACATTTTGTCATTATCGTTTTTTCGAGTTCCTCATAGTTTCGCCGCTAGAGGGCGTGAAAAAAATATATATAGACATTTGCGACTTTTTTTAGATTTTAAGCCAAAATTATGAATTTTTATGAAAAATTACAGGAAATCAAAATTGTAGAACATAAAATTTTCTACAAATTTTGTCTTTACTTTTTTTTGTGTTCCGTATAGTTTAGCCGCTGGTTTTAGGTAGATTTCCATATATGGAATCAACCTATTGTAATCGATTCAATGACGGGACCCAGAACCGGGAATAGGGGCGATACGCCGGCGTTTATGACCTTCTGAATAAGAATCATTAAAAAAAAATTTATCGGTATATATATATATATGTATGTATGTATGTGTAGACATTCCGTTCCGGCACGATAGAGGTCGCAATTTTTATCCAATCGACACCAAATTTGGTACAAAAATTCTTTGGGGCAGTAATTCGTTGCGTATTGCAAATGGACATTCTACCTCCAAGGGGGTGAGAATTGCAGGGGGTTAAAATCTCAAAAAATTCAGATCTCCGCCATTTTTGAAAATATTAAAAAAGACCATTGGACTTTTTTTATGCTCTAATTATTATAAAATTAATTTATCTAAAACTTTTTTTCATCCGACCCACGGGAATGGACCTGGAGGGGGTTGAAAATTCAAAAAATTTATCTTCGCAATTTTCAAAAATATTGAAACAGTTTATAAAACTTTTTTTATGTTCTTATTATTATAAAATTAATTTGTCTGAAACCTTTTTTAATCGGAACTAAGGGGATGGAACTGGAGGGGGTTGAAATTTCAAAAAATATAAATCTCCCCATTTTCAAAAATATTGAAACAGGTCATAAGACTTTCTTTACATTTTAATTATTATAAACTTAATTAGTTTGAAACTTTCAAAAAAATCATATCTCCACTATTTTTGAAAATATTGAAACGGCGGGCATTAGACTTTTTTCATGTTTTAATTATTATAAAATTTATTCGTTTGAAACTTTTTTCGATCTGACCATATCGTGGGGTGGGGAAGAGTGAAAGTCAAATTTAAACAAAACTATCTACCTCCCCTGTCTACTATACCGATAGGATTTTTTTTATTTTTAGTGTGTTAATATTTACCATTAAAAAAATTAAAACATTCTTTGAATAATTTTAAAATCATTTGATTCAATTTTATTCAAAAAGGGAAATAGACCTTTTTTAGGTTTTCTGAATTATAAGATAAATTCATAAAGTTCGTTCAAAAACATAAATTTTTAACCAAAAATTCAATGAAATTACAAAACAACTTCTTTATTTTTGATATAATGACAATTCTAAATATGAAGAAACTATAATACATTGTAATAAATATAGTTTTATATTACCTTTCGAGTGGTACAATTCCCACTTTAATATCTTTAATATTCTTAAAGGTATTCAATTTAGTTTAAAATCGTAATAAAATTTCAAATTTTTTTTGAGCCGTTTTTTAAAATTCTACAATTTTTGTAATAAAATTTTGAAAAAAATCAGAATTATAGAGTTTTTTATTACAAATTTAAGTTATTTTATTAAATTTTTAATATTAAAATTTAACTAAAACGAATACATTTAATTTGGCTATGCGAAATTCTGGAAAAAAGTAAAGACAAAATTTTTATTTTATGTTGTACAATTTTGATTTCCAATAATTTTTCATAAAAATTCATACTTTTAGTTAAAACTTAACAAAAACGTGCAAAAATCTATATAGAATTCTTTCACGCCTTCTAGCGGCTAAACTATGTGGAATTCGAAAAAATAGTAGAGACAAAATGTGTAGAAAAATTTTTCATAAAAATGCATAATTTTGGCAATTTCAAAAAATAATATTTTTGATAAATCTGGCAACAATTGCAAAAGATTTTAAAACCTTTATTCATTCGAAATTAAACTATAACGTATACAAAATATACGTGTAAAACTTTATTGCCATCTTGTTTAGTAATGACGTCATCACTTATAGTAACTGTCACTTCTGGTTATTTGATTAATACCAAAACCTGCACAGGTCGTCTCCTTGGTACCCTAAATATGTGTATAAAATTTCATCTCAATCGGTTCAGCCGTTTAGACGCTATCGTGTTCACACACACAGATACAGACATCATGCTAAATTTAATAATTGTTAGAAATTCAGAACCTAAAATTTTTTCATCACCTATGCAAGTAAGTTTAACTAAACAAATATATAAGCCATTTTGTTCATCTTATACAATTTGCGAAGCTACCGCAGACGGCAACTGCGGTTATCATTCATATTCAATTGCACTATTTGGAAATGAATCTTTTTCTAACGTATTTCGGGTTTTATCAATATGGCATATAGTAAATAATCCAGTATTTTATGAACAACAAATAATACGTAATTATATAAGTTCTCCTATTGAAGCAATTAAAAATACTTGCATTTCAAATTTAACATCTATTTCAGAAAGACAATGGATTGACATGTATAATCACGTTTCTTTGGCAATTGTGTTAGAACGGCCAATCATTACTCATTTAAAAGTACTGCACAATTTGACTATTAAATGGAATAATATGTCTATTAATGAATTGTCAAACATTTTGCGTTCACATCAAAGTACATTATTTTATTCCACATTAAAACCAGAATGTGATGAAAAAGTTCCAATTCGATTGTATTTATCAAATGATCATTATGAACCAATAATTAAAAAAACAGATCAAAGTATTTTATATTCTGAAGATTTTGTAGCAAATAATAAAATTTCATATCATTTAATAGAATGATTTTTATTAAATAAGGTACATATTGCTTCAGTTATCTTATCATATCATAACGTACGGAAAACTTCTGGGAAGCATATATGAAGCAGAGACCAAACTGCCTATAGAGCAGACGTGTCTTCAGAAACTGCTAGACAGAGATATTAGGGATGGCGTATTGATTAGGTTAGGTTAGGTAAAGTGCTGCAGGTAGATAGAGTGCATTCTACGGAACAGGCTAATATGTACATCTTTGAGGGGCTAGAAAAAGGCAGCTCATGTGACCAGGTATTGTCCGTGGGGGGAGTTCTGTCTCCTCTGCTATGGAATCTAGTAATGGATGGGCTGCCAAGTAGACAAAAAGACGGGAGATAACGCAATAAGCCGACATGACTGCAGTCAATCCGGTTAATAAAGAACGGTCCCGGGAAATTTTATTACTAGTAGCCCGTGTAATATTATAGAAATACTTCTTAATTAGTCGTTGTTAATGTTAATATCATTGTTAAATTATTTTTTTCTTTTTAACCTTTTAACGTCTTAAAATAAATATTATCTACTATAAGCTCCTTATACAGTTATTTCTTAGATCAAAACTGGCCTGGATCAGTCTACAAATCCCTCTTGTTTTAGCATACCAATGTGTTTAAAAAATAAATCAAATTCAAGGATCTTACTTCATGTGAAAGTTTGTGTTAGTTTGTATTAGTGTATAATGTGTTGGATGACGACCAACTCTTTGAAATGAAAATAATTTGCGCTGACTGACTTTCTATACACCGAGAAAATCTTTAATACTTTAATAAAATTACTAAAGTCGACATTTTGTATAAACACATTTTCAAACAAAATTAAATTCTTAAACGAAAAATGATGGTGATAATAATTGTGGTTTTTTACCTCTTCTTATAATTTCTGTTTATTCTTTTATTATTATTGTGGTCAACATATAACTTTTTCGATATTTACGTATCAAATAATGCATACCTACTATGTCACTATTGACAAAAAAACGTTGTTTCAGACAACAAACACATTTTTAACCACACCAGTTTTTTTTTTAACTGCCAGTCCTAAGTCTGGGAAAAGTGGGAAGGAGAATGTTTGGCTGTTTGTTGTATGTATTAAAAGTAAAGATTAAATTTCTGATTTTTAACTTTTTCTATAGTGAGCTTCATTGGTAAACGCACAAACGGGCCAACTGTGCCAAGAATCTAAAGATGATTCAATATCTGAAAACACCAAACAAAAGATAATTTACTTAATTCCAAATCATCAAAAAAAAAGAAGAATTATAAGTAAATCTATCAAATTTAGAATTATTTAATTAAGTAATTTTACTCAAATTGTAGTGACTGACAGATAGACAGACAGACAATCTCGTATTTCAAGTTTGGTTAAATTTACAAGTTTGAAATATATTTTAGAGAATGAAATTAACTTAATAAAATTACAAAATTTGAAATTAATCAAATAATTTTAGAAAAATCCTGTTGGTTTATAAAAAACCGACAAATAAAGACCTTTTGACCTTCTATATCTATAATTTGAATATATTTATAGATTTGAAATATATACACGATGGTGTCTAAAAGGCTAAACCGATTTAGATGAAATTTTACACATGTATTTCGGTTAAAAAGGACTCGATATGTATAGATTCTGGTTTTATTCAGACAACCGGAAGTAACAGTTGCTATAAAACCAAAGACCATCTACCTTTGTATAAAACTATAAAACTATTGAAATTGTTACCAGATATACCAAAAAGTAATTTTTTATATTTTAAGTCGAAATTATGCATTTTTATGAACGTATTCAAAGTTTCAAAATTGTAGACTATAACATTTTCATCCGATTCCTCCAACTGAAATTTTATTCTTGATTCTTTAAAATTTCAAATTTATTTCCCATTTTGATTTTAAATCTCCATATGTTCTACTGGTCCAGGTCCTCAATTGGCTTACCATTTCTTCTTCATGAGATTAACATAATAATGATTTTTATTTATAAAATTTTGTTTGTCTCTACTATTTTTTGGTATACAAATTAGACCATCTTATTGATCAACATTCAAAATTCCGTTTCATAAAATATAATTACAACATTGACGATTCTTTTCTCACAACTCTTATGACTTTTCCATATTTTTTTGTATTAAATATTTTCCTATGTCTCATTTATGATTATTGCTACAATTGTACCTATTTACTTACTATTTTTCTTAAGAATCGCCAATATCATATGCTATCTTGTCCGAAATCGGATTTGGACGGGCGCTCTGTTAATACTACAGATAGGAAGCTACGGTTTTTCCAATATTTTGTATTTAATTATTAAGCGCGCGTCTGTGGCACTTTTTTTTAAATCATTTTTTGTAAAAGTGATACGAAAATCAACTTTTTTCTCTAAATAAATTTGAAAAAAAGTAGCACAGACGCGCTCTTCTAATAAATATTTTAAATATCATGGAAAAAACCGCATATTTTTAGTTGCTATATTAGGCGAGATCTCTGCCAAAAACGAATAATTATGTTTTGTGGCGAGTAGGATTTGTTAACATTAACCGGAAAATATTAAAAAAATAATTTTTATACATTACTTCGCAGAATAAAAGCACATTTTCCTCTAAGCAGCAACTAGGAAAATCACGTGCGGTGTGCGGGCCTCTTAACATATCAAATTTTATTACTTTTATTACTTTTAAGAATAATTGATTAAACAATTACGTTACTACTAGTGTTCGGAAAGTTGGGTGGGATTACCCCCTCATTTTTTTAGATTGAGATAAAACAAATTTGTTTTAACATTTTTTTTGATTTTCATTTAAAAAAATATTTTTACAACGGGTTGGTTTATCACTTAATGGATTAATTAAATAATTTTCTTATATATAAAGAAAAATATAATATTTTTTTTTAGTTTATGTAGGTAATGGAAAAAATATTTTATTTATTTTGATTAATCTATTTTTCTCGGTGTAGTGTATATAATTTCCCTTCATTTTTAATTCCCATCCTAATTTCGCTTTTAATTACAATTACACTCTAAAAAACCCCTTTTCCTAAATATCTTTTTCCGACTAACGATCCGCCGGCCATTTGTTATCCATTAAATCAACATGTGTGCATAGATAAAAGACTCCCATGTGGTCTGTAAAGGTACTTTATAGCCAAAAATTTACATGGACCATATGCCTGGGACCACAAAATACCTCTATAAATAATCGAGAACCGTGTAAATGATTTAATCACGGCGTTACGTATGTAAAACATTATTTTTGACAACGGTAGGTTGAAATACGAGGGATATTCGAAACAAGTAATTTTTTTTGTTGGTATTAGTACTGGCAATTCTTTAAAGAATAATAAAATTCAAATTTATCTGTTGCCGTGTAAGTGCTGACAATGCAGTATAATGCCGATGTTTGCGATAATTTATCAAAACGAATACTGCGCAAGTAGATGAAATAGTGTGGGGGCCGCGTTGAAATTTATACCAATTTTTTTAACTTTTTTTACGTTAAATTCGGAAGCATAGAAAATTTAAAAATAAGTCCAAAAAAAAAAGAAAAAATTATAATAAAAAAAATCAAAATACAATAAATCAAATAGAAAGTATTTTTAAATAGTTTAAATTATTAATTGATCTACTTTGACTTGCAGAGTTGCTAATGGAAGAAACTAAAAATATTCTTTTTTAAATTTACAATTATCCGATTTTTCCAGAAATTATCCATTTTTTTTTTAAAGGAGGAGGGTTTTTGTTCTAATTTATTTTTAGTCAAAAATTAAAAAATATATATTTTTTTACTATTTATAGACAATATTCCAACTATTCCTATCCCAACCGTGCCAAGGGATTTGACGGCTACTTGGAGCATCGGATGTGGCAGATAGCCGGACAGTCTACCAAAAACAACCTGGTTGTTTATGGGTAGGTTATCACCAGAATAACCAATAAGGTGACGCTGACCAATCCCCAAACCTAATGGTGTCAAAAGACCCGTGCCTACAGGTGCATACCCAAACGGAGCCTCTGGGATACAGGGCAACCTCCCACATTATACAGCCTTAGATCTGCGCAGGTGGTACCGCAGGTGTGGACCACCCATTTCCCTATACTCGTGAGATTCATTATGAACCAAAAGGAAAAAACAATCAAAAAAAAATTCCGACTCTGAGAGTGAACTCTTAGAGCAGAATAGGGCAAACATCGCAGAGGAATCTGCGTTGGCTAGCGATGGAGGTGGGCCAATCAACTGACCCTAAACTCAGGCTTTCGGAAGCTCAGAAAAGGCAGCTGACCAAAGCCAGGAAACAGAAATGTACACAATAATTGTACCAAACAAAATTGTAACAGTTGGTCGATATATTTCTAGTCCTGTAAAGTAACTAAATCAGCTCAGGCCGCTTTCTATCGATAATTTCGACTAAAATATAAATAGGTCTCTGTATCAAGAACAAAGCTGAAAATAATATGTATTTGATTAGTACGTCAATAGCCCTGTGAAAATAGCTACGCAGCTCAGGCCGCTTTCTGTCCATTATTACGATTAAAAATACGGGTCTCCGGTAGAAAAAACGCTGAGCAATAAATATTCAAGTATTAGAATGAAAAATTATAAAATTTACAAATGATATAGTGTGATTTGGTACGATAATTATGAATAAATTCATATCTAAGCTAACTTTAACCAAAGTTTCCTTTACAAATTTGTAAATTACATAAATTTTTTAATATTTTTAAAATGCAACGATTTTTCAGAAAATTTAATAAAAATTTCAGTATCTTGGCAACGCAGCATCCGATTTTTAAAAATAATTTATTGCCAGTAGGAATCCAAGATGGACCGAGAAAAAGCCCACAAACACCTCCTCGGCCCGCCAAGAAGCCCAGAAGTATTCCAGCCATAACTAGAATAACCGGGACCTACAGCGAAGCCACAACAGGAATCAAGATGGCGTTTATAGATAAACACCATCCTGAGGTAACTATGAACCAGGAACAAGCTGACCTGGTTCAGAACAAACTGGTGGATGTAATCGATGCAGCTCCCTCTTGAAGCAGTGAGCCTTTCCAGTTCATCAGAACTACGTTTAGCGTAAATATATGTTAGGTGACCTACGCGAACGGCAGAACTGTCGACTGGCTCAGGAGTGAGATCTGTAGTCTTGGTGGTTTCTGGGAGGATGCTTCTTTAACAGCAGTTAAAGCTAAGGAGTTCCCAAAGAGACCCAGGGTCTTCGTCTTTAGTCCTGGGCCTGTGAAGCATAGGGGACCTAGTCAGGAAACGCCTAGAAAGACAAAATATGGACCTAAAAGTGAACGGCTGGCTCTTCCTGAGCCAGAAAACAAAAAAGGATGACCAATTGCTCTCTTACTCCATCAACGAGGTATTTTTTAGTACCTTGAAAGCGAAATTCATGAGAGCTTATTACAAGCTTGGGAGAGTAACTTTTAACGTCCTGGAAGGACTCGTTGATGGTGGTAAGGCCAATCAGGGTCCTTCAAACGAACCTTTAAGACAGTAAGTTGGCTTCGGCGGATTTTACTGTGAAAAAAGTGAACTTTGATATGGCCCTCATACAGGAATCCTGGGTCAACAGGGGTGAGATCGTGGACCGGTAAAAAATTTCTGTTACAGGGACTTAACGGCAGTTAACTAAAGATGAGGCAGGGAAGTGGGACTTAAGAGATTATTCTCGGATCGGCCTATTTTCTCTATTATAATCCTACTCCACCACCATCCAGGAAGCTAGATGAACTGGTAAGGCATTATAGGGAGAATGGTGTACAATGTCTCATCGGATGAGATCCCAACGCACACCATCTGACCTGGAGTAGCAGTGACACCAATAAAAGCAATGAGTCTACTAGAATTTATTACGGTAAATAACCTGGATCTACTAAAGGTACTGCTTTTATCAGTAATTTTGTAAGAAACTGGCACGTGTCTAAGGAGCTCAGCTTTTTAGACCACAGACACATTTACTTTACAGGACAATTACATATACAAGAAACTTATCGTAAAACCCATGGAAAACAGACTGGGAAGCCTATGAAGCAGATCTAGAAAACAGTTTAAGGTGGTTAAAAGAGAGATAAAAACTCAACAGACCTGGAGCTAACAGCAAACCAATTACAGGAAGCTGTTATTTCGGCCTAAGAAAATAACTGTCAACCTGTAAGGAAAAGTTCGAGCAGGAATGTGCCCTGGTGGAAAACAGACTGGAAAGCATATGAAGCAGATCTAGAAAACAGTTTAAGGTGATTAAAAGAGAGATAAGAACTCAACAGACCTGGAGATAAGAGCAGACCAATTACACGAAGCTGTTATTTCGGCATACGAAAATAACTGTCGTCCTGTAAGGAAACGTTCCAACAGGAATGTGCCCAAGTGAAAAACAGACTGGGAAGCATATGAAGCAGATCTAGAAATTAGTTCAAGGTGGTTAACAGACAGATAAGAACTCAACAGACCTGGAGATAACAGCAGATCAATTACAGGAAGCTGTTATTTCGGCCTACGAAAATAACTGTCGCTCTGTAAGTAAAAGTTCTAATAGGAATGTGCCCAAGTGGAAAACAGACTGAGAAGCATATGAAGCAGACCTAGAAAACAGTTTTAGGTGGTTAAAAGAGAGATAAGAACTCAAGAGACTCGGAGATAACAGCGAACCAATTACAGGAAGCTGTTATTTCGACATATGAAAATAACTGTCGCCCTATATGGAAAAGTTCCAGTAGGAATGTGCCCTGGTGGAACAATGAACTTGCAGGATTAAGAAGGCAAGTTAGAAAAAAGTATGATAGAGCAAGGAATGATTGGGATGAAGGAGGAGGATATTTTAAAGTAGGGAGGGGGTACAGATATTAGTCATAAATATACCATAAGTAGTAGTAGTAATAGTTTATGGTAGTTTATAACTAAATAGGGGAGAGGGTATTTAGACTTCCCATTTGGGATATAATCGTTTTAATATTTTCTACAGATAGTAAAAAACCATTTTTTTTTATTTAATAAATTAGGCCAAAAAAATTCCTCCTCCTGTATAAAATTATTTGTACAAACTACTGTTTTATATATATATATATATATATATATATATATATATATATATATATATATTACTTACCGTTAGAAGCCATATTGTAAAGACTTTGATGTTGTCTTTTTTTCCTATAGATTCTGATGACGAAGTACGACAAAAAACAAACCAAGAAAATGGCAAAGGTGAGTCCGATATACAGGAAGGTGTCGTTTTGGGTTTTTTGGATGGCTGAAACAAAAAAAATAATAGATTAAAATAAAGCTATTTAAATAAAATCACTTTTAAAATATATATTTTTTTAAAACAAATAGATATTAGCTAAGGTTCATTTGGAGTTCATTCTGCGCAGGATTTTTCTATATGTAATTATTGTACGTCATATTTCAAATACATTGTCGTTTCCCGCGTTTAAATCTGACCATTAATAACGGATATATAAGATAAAGTTCTTTTGGCGTTAATTCTGCGCAGGATTTTCCTTTACGAAGGTACGAATATTCCCGTCCCTCTGACAGCCCGCGGAGGTCCCTATCTGATAGTAGCCAAACTAGCTAAAAGTGTATTAAAGAAAGCTGGCAAGTGACGCCCTCTGTCCGATAGCAGTCCAAACGGTATTAAAGAAAACTATAAAGCTGATTAGTAGCGCCATCTGTCTTATAATAGCCGAACTAGCTGAAATTGTATTAAACGAAACTATCAAGCTGGCTAGTGACGTTATAGCCATCTTTGTCTGACTCGTTGAGATACTGATGTTCTCTCTCTAGCACGTTGAAGTGCCTATACGTGGCTATCTTTAAAGAACTACCCGGGAAAAACCGCAGCTTCCTATTTATAACAAAATGGGAGCGAGTCTAAAATAATTTTAAGCAAGCTGAAATATAATGTTAAATTGTAAAAAAGCTGCTTATTATTTTCTAAGGAAATAAATCGACCTGAAAAGTTAACTTTAACATTAAAAATTTATACATAAAGTTACGATAAATAACTTTTTAACAAATCAAATTCAACATACAAATACCTAATTTCCTATAAATATATTTAGTATAATCTGTCTCTCGTTTTGGATTCCGCTAGCGAGAAGGAAAATTTTGAGCGATTCCGCTCCAACTAAACTTTAAATTACTTGGTAATAAAGTACATTTGCACAATAACAATTTACATGATCCAATTTCCTCTCTAACTTGGGAATTCTAACTCAATTTGCTCTCTGCTGGTGTACATCTACCTTTATTCCGAATTACACGTATAGAGTAAAATATTTTAATTTGACTTGTTCGGTATAGCGGGTTTTTTTTTTAATATAAATTTCAGTGACTGGGGAATAAAAAATAACGACTTTGTAAAATCAAGCTTCGAAAATTTTAAATTTGTGACTATATAAAATAACACTCTATACTTTATTCACTATTCTACAATTTAAAAATTACCCATATAATTTTACTTCGGTCCGGACCGGAAGTATTAAAATCAACAAAAAAAAATTTGAAAATTTTTTTTTTTGCTTAAAATAACTTTTCTTGACATTTTGAGCCTCCACGATTAGGTGAAAAAAATTTTCATGTCCGTCAGTCTGGATGGATGGATTTATATCTCCGCCATTTTTAAAAATATCGAAAAACGTCATAAGACTTTTTTCAGGTCCTAATTTTTATAAAATTAATTCCCTTAAAACTTTTTTCGATTTGACCATCATGGATGGAACTGGAGGAGGTTGAAATTTCAATAAAATATTGTAACAGGTTTTTTCATATCCTAATTATGATTATAAAATTAATTTGTATTAAACTTTTTTTTATCCGATCTACGGGGGTGAAACTGGAGGGAGAAATATAAAAAAAAACTATTTTTCCGCCATTTTTAAAAATATCGAAACAGGTTAAGGATTTGGATTATTGGATTTTTTCCATGTTCTAATTTTTACGGTTTTTTGCGATAAATCGTAAAAAATCGGAAGAATTGTAAAAAAATCGTAGAAACATTCAAAAAGTCGTAAAATTTCGTAAATAATTAAAAAATTTGAGAAAGAGAAAAATATCGAAAAAATCGTAAAAAATGGTAAAAAATTAAAAAAAACGTAAAAAACCGTAATAAATGGTAAACAATTGTAAAAAATGGTAAAATTTCGTAAATAAGCTAAATAATCGTAAAACATAACAAAAAATCGTAAAAACTGTAATAAACCGTAAAAAACCGAAAAGAAATTTAAAAATAATAAAAAAACCAAAATTAAATAAAATAAAATCGAAAAAAGTCATAAAAAATCGTAAAAAACTGTAAAAAAAATCGTAAAAACGCGCAAAAGTCGTAAAAATTCGTAAATAATTTAAAAAACTGAGAAAGAGAAAAAAAAATGGAAAAAACCGTAAAAAATGGTAAAAAATTTAAAAACATGTAAAAAATTGTAATAAATGGTAAACAAATGTAAAATTTCGTAAATAAGCTAAATTATTGTAAAACATTATAAAAAATGAGGGGGTAATCCCACCCAACTTTCCGAACACTCCTAGTAAAGTAATTGTTTAATCGATTATTTTAGTTTTTCTGCATCAAAATACATTAATAAAATAAGTTTACAAAAATAAAAAAAAAAATTAATTTTTTCTTAAAATTTTTTTTAACTTTTTATAATTTTGTATAATTTCACAAGTATTATTTTAAAATTATGAAATATTTCACACATATTGCACTTTTTGATCCCTTTCGGGTGTACTAGTTACTTTGTGCATTTGTTTTACCATTTTCGATAAAACAAAAGGACAACAAAATTTAATTTTTGTTCTATTTTGGTTATAATAATTACAATGTTAAATTCGAAGAGACTAAATTATTTTTTAAATTTAGAGTTTTATATTACCTATCGAATGGTATAAATCCCATTTTAATATCTTTAATATTTTTAAAGTTATTCAATTTTTTTTTAAACTTATATTAAATTTCAAAAAAAAATGAGGAATTCTACAATTTTTTGAATAAAATTTTGAAAAAAATCACAACTATAGAGATTTTTACTACAAATTTAAGGGTAATTTTTTAAAATTTTTAATATTAATTTTAACCTTAAATCAAATCAAACCTATTTTTGAATAATTTTAAAATCATTAAATAATTAATATCTCATTCAATTTTATTCAAAGTGGGAAACAAACCTTTTTTTTAGGTTTTTTGGATCAAAATGTATTAATAAAGAAAGTTTAAAAAACTAAAAAAAAAAAATTTTTTTGTTAAAAATTCATGGGTAAACCCATTGAATTGTTTTAACTTTTTTCATTTTTTTCTATAACTTTTACAAATACTATGTTAAAATTATGAAATAATTTACACACATAGTACTTTTGGATCCTTTTCGGATATGCTATTTATTTTTTTCATTTATTTAATACTTATTGATAAAACGAAATTACAAAAAATTTTAAAAAATTTCTTAATTTTGTGTATAATAATTACAATTCTAAATTTTAAGAAACTAAAATACATTTTAAATTTAGAGTTTTATTTTATCTTTAGATTAGTGCAAATCCCAGTTCAATAACTTTAATATTGTAGAAGTTATTCAATTTAGTTTAAAATCATAATATAATTTTAAATGTTTCTTAGCCAATTTTTAAAAAAATCACAATTTTTGTAATAAAATTTTGGAAAAAAATTATAATAATAAAATTAATTATTACAAATTTAAAGATATTTTTTTAAAATTTTTAATATTAAAATTTAAGTAAAAAATAATAATTTAATAAGGATAAAAATTGCTTAAAAATTAAAATAAAAACTAGCGGCGAAACTATGCGGAACTCGAAAAAAAATTAAAGACAAAATTTGTAGAAAATTTTATATTCTACAATTTTGATTTTTTGTAAATTTTCATAAAAATCCATAATTTTGTCTCAAAATCTAAAAAAAGTCATAAATGTCTATATACATTATTTTTCACGCCCTCTAGCGACGAAACTATGAGGAAATCAAAAAAACGGTAAAAACAAAATGTGTAGAAAATTTTATGTTCTACAACTTTCATATCCTGTAATTTTTCATAAAAATGCATTATTTTGGTTTTTTAAGAAAAATATGAAAAAAAAATACTTTTTGATAAATCTGGCAACAATGGTAAAAGTTTTTAAAAATTTTAATCATTCGAAATTAAACTATAACGTATAAAAAATATATGTGTAAAACTTTATTGTCATCTTGTTAGGTAATGACGTCATCACTTATAGCAACTGTCACTTCCGGTTGTCCGATTAACTCCAAAATCTATACAGGTCGTCTCCTTGTTACCCTAAATATGTATATAAAATTTCTTTTAAATCGGTTCAGCCGTTTAGACGCTATCGTGTTCACACACACACACACACAGACACACACACAGACACACACACAGACACACACACAGACACACACACAGACACACACACAGACACACACACAGACACACACACAGACACACACACACACACAGACACACACACACAGACACACACACACAGACACACACACACACACACACACACACACACACACACACACACACACACACACACACACACACACACACACACACACACACACACACACACACACACACACACACACACACACACACACACACACACACACACACACACACACACACACACACACACACACACACACACACACACACACACACACACACACACACACACACACACACACACACACACACACACACACACACACACACACACACACACACACACACACACACACACACACACACACACACACACACACACACACACACACACACACACACACACACACACACACACACACACACACACACACACACACACACACACACACACACACACACACACACACACACACACACACACACACACACACACACACACACACACACACACACACACACACACACACACACACACACACACACACACACACACACACACACACACACACACACACACACACACACACACACACACACACACACACACACACACACACACACACACACACACACACACACACACACACACACACACACACACACACACACACACACACACACACACACACACACACACACACACACACACACACACACACACACACACACACACACACACACACACACACACACAGACATCATGCTAAAAATGGTATAAATGGATTCAGGTGACCTCAAAACGTAAAGATCCGTTAAAATCTGGGTATGGTCAAAATATCATGATCGCAATACTTTCCTTCTATACAACTCTGTTGTTCGGAAAGTAAAAATCGTAAAAACCGTGATAAACCGTGAAAGACCGAAAAGAAATTAAAAAAATCTGGAACAAATGAAGAAAAATCGGATAATATCGTGAAAAATGCGAGAAAATTATAAAAAATAGAAAAAAAAAGAAAAAAGAAATAAAATAAAATAAAAAAAAATGGTAAAAAACAGGCAAAAAGTAGTAAGAATTCGTAAATAATCTAAAAAATTGAGAAAGAGAAAAAAAATGGAAAAATCGTAAAAAAAAAGGTAAAAAATTTTAAAATATTTTAGAAAAACGTAAAAAATCATAAAAAATGGTAAATAATTGTAAAAAATCGTAAAAAATTCATAAGAATTTGGTAGGAAATCGTAAAATTTCGTAAATAATGCTAAACTATCGTAAAACATAAAAACCTTTAAAAAACGTAATAATCCGTAAAAAACCGAAAAGAAACTGGAAAAACCTAGAATAAATGGAAAAAACGGATAATATCGGGAAAAATCGAAAAAAATCTCAAAATCGGTAAAATCATAAAAAGTCGTAAAAATACGTAAAAAAATCGTAAAAAACCGATAAGAAACTGGAAAAATCTGGAACAAATGAAAAACAACCGGATAATATCGGGAAAGACCGAAAAACGCGAGTTAATTATAAAAAATAGAAAAAAATCAAAAATAAAATCGAAAAAAATCATAAAAAGTCGTAATTGTAAAAATCCGTAAAACAATTGTAAAAACAGGCAAAAAGTCGTAAATCGTAAATAATTTAAAAAATTGAGAAAAAAAATGGTAAAAAATTTTAAAAAAAACGTAAAAAATTGTAATAAATGATAATAAATTGTGAAAAATGGTAAAATGTCGTAAATAATGCTAAATAATCGTAAAACATCATAAAAAATCAATCGTAAAAAATCGTAAAAAATAGTAAAAAACCGTAAAAACCCGAAAAGAAACTGGAAAAATCTGGAATAAATAGAAAAAAAAACGGATAATATCGGGAAAGATCGAAAAACGCGAGTAAATTATAAAGAATTAAAAAGAATCAAAAAAATTATTAAATTTTCGTAAATAATTGAAAAAATTAAGAAAGAAAAAAAATGGAAAAATAGAAAAAAAATCGAAAGAAATGGAAAAAATCAAAAAAAAACGTAAAAAATAGTAAAATTTCGTAAATAAGCTAAATAATCTTAAAACATCATTAAAAATTGTAAAAAAACCGAAAAGAAACGTAAAAAATCGTAAAAAATTGTAAAAAAAATCGTAAAAAATCGTAAAAAATCGTAAAAAATCGTAAAAAAATCGTAAAAAAATCGTAAAAAATCGTAAAAAACCGTAAAAAACCGTAAGAAATCGTAAAAACCTGTAATAAACCGTAAAAAGCCGAAAAAAACTGGAAAAATCTGGAACAAATGAAAAAAAATGGATAATATCGAGAAAGATCGAAAAATGCGAGTAAATTATAAAAAATAGAAAAAAATCAAAAAAACAAATAAAATAAAATCGAAAAAAATCCTAAAAAATGGTAAAAAAAAAACGTTAAAAAATCTTTAAAAAAACAGGTAAAAAGTCGTAAGATTTCGTAAATAATTTAAAAATTTGAGAAAGAAAAAAAATGGAAAAATCGTAAAAAATCGTAAAAAATATTAAAATATTTTTAAAAAGGCAAAAAATCGTAAAAAATGGTAAACAATTGTAAAAAATCGTAAAAAATTCATAAGAATCTGATTTAAAATCGTAAAATTTCGTAAATAATGCTAAATTATCGTAAAACATAAAAACCGTTAAAAATTCGTAAAAAAACGTAATAAAGCCTAAAAAAACCCAAAAGAAACTGAAAAAAATCTGGAAAAAATGAAAAAAACGGATAATATCGGAAAAGATCAAAAAATTCAAGTAAATTATAAAAAATAGAAAAAAATTTAAAAAAATAATAAAAAATTGTGAAAAAACGGAAAAAAGTTGTAAAATTTTGTAAATAATTTAAAAGATTGAGAATTGGGAAAAAAATTTAAAAAAACAAATAATCGTGAAAAGTCGTAAAAACTCAGAAGAAATTAAAAAAAAAAAACTTAAAAAAAATGGCAAAAAACAGGCAAGAAGTCGTAAGATTTCGTAAATAATTTAATAAATTGACTAAGAGAAAAAAAATGTTAAAAAATCTTAAAATATTTTAAAAAAAATCGTAAAATTTTGTAAATAATTTAAAAAATTGAGATGGATAAAAATAATTAAAAAAATCGTAAAAAATGGTAAAAAATGGTAAAAAAATGGTAAAAAATGGTAAAAAAATGGTAAAAAATGATAAAAATTTTTTACGGTTTACCCAAATTCTTTGCCATGCCTTGTTTTTGTTTTTTCTTTTTTTGTTTGTTTAAAATGTCCTGTAACAAAGTTACTTTTTTCCGTAATAATTAAAATATATAAATTAAATTGCGCACGGCACTGGAGTAGAATTAACTTAAAATTATGAGAGAAGCTTCAGAATAAATGGTCAATCGTACCAGTTGAACTTTCGCCCGACAGATGGAGACACTCTCATCTGTGCTTGGTTCATATTGAGTATGGCAATTCGAACCGTTGTCGGCAGCTGCAGTGGCAGCCAGAAATACGAGTTGCTGCAGCCGTCCTAGTTGGAATAGCAGTGGCCATGCGACCTTTAGAGACAGGTCAAGCAGAAGTCAAGTTCAAGTTGTACCAGAGTCCATGACCGTCATCCGATCACACCACTCCAGCAAAGCAGTGCCTGTACACATCATCGTTACACATCTTTCAACCGGATTTTTTTGGTAAAAATAAAAGTTTTATTTATTAGATTTCATTTGTTTTGAGTTTTAACATCCCAGCAGGAAATACTCAGGTAACTAAACCCAGTAGGGCAAATAAAGACCGCCCTTCTCACCACCAGTGATTTTGGTCAATACCATAATGACCCATGGAGTATTTTCTTTCTCCACTGAAGCTGCCCGTGCAGTGGCCTTCACACTCTAAACGGAAGGTGGCGTCCGAGGCAATCCGAAACCTGGACTAAGGCTCCAAAGTAACAACTAACGACAGAAGTGCCGTTACAGTCCCTTTGTCTTGGTATGTAAGGTCGTATCTATTTTTAATTAATCCATTTTTATGTGCCCTTTGGATTCCCTTATATGTTCATTGTATATGCCCTATGTGACTATCTATATTGGTATCTATTATAGTTTTTAGAAATACTTTAATGTTGTTATATCGCGTGGGTGTCATTGATCATGGCTATGGCGTTATTCGAGTCTATATGTTAATATTTATCCTTCTGCTTTGCAGAATTTGGATATTGTTTCCACTAGTTCTACAGCCCTCTGTTTAAAAACAGTCCTAAGGCTGACTCTTCGTCTTTCTGACTGGCGTCTGTATAAATGTCTATTTCCGGTTCGTATTCATTGTCAATGATAGTGGGGAGACTTATGTCAAGATGTATTTTTTTTGAGCTTCGGCTGCCAAGGCCATTAGCTCTTTCACTTATGAACAATAGAGTTATATTTTCTTATAGAGACCAGATGTCTTCAGGAGGGTGAGTAAGTTCTTAATTGATTCTTCGGTTTTTTTATTTTAGTGGATGTAATTCCATTTTGTCTCCTTTGGAGGCCGTGTATTGGGCAAGATAAGAGGTGGATAAATTTCACTGGAATATTATCCAGAAAATACCAAATAATTCATATTTCTTTTAAAATTAATAATATTAATGTTTCAGTTCATACTAATGTCTATTATTGTATATTTTAAAATCTAAATATAGATTTAAACTCAACACAAGAGTCATTCCGTCTTTCTCTCAGACGTTTTTTCTGTCTACTTTCAAAATACCGTTAACGAAAACAAAATACATAATCGATCGTTGCTATGCAAGCAATATTATTGTTCTCTCATATTATCCCATCATTATAAGAGACAAAAAATATAAATATATTTCTTCCCGCTAAGATTCTGAATTCAAGGTTATTTGGATACCACGTATCGTGTCTCCTACCACTAACACCTGCAACCCGCTAAAATTCAGACATAATCGGGACTCGCTCATCGACTGTCTAAGGATGCAGTCGCATTTTAATAGTAAAAGTTTCTTAAAATAATTGTAATGTTGCGTAATTAAACACACACAAAAAAGTTTTCTGAGGTTTCATAATAACATAAAAATGTACATAGTTTTACAGTGAGTGAAGTGATGAGTTGTTTGATTTCGGTTTCATAATTATTTTTCTGTTCATGTTGGTACTTGGAGTAAATGGAATAAAAAGTACATTCTTATTTTAAATACTCGTTTATTTTGGTTTAACTCCTACCTAAAGAGTTTGGTCCTTCGATGCATATATTTAAAGAAAATACAAGTCCAGTGTTCTTTCAACATTTATGAATACTATTATTCGTAAATCGTTCAAGAGGTATTAGTCGAACTATACATATTTCACATGTTGGTCTGGGTGCACCATCTAAAAGATACAGGTGAGTTAGGTTTGTCTGTCCTATTCTGACTCTACAAAGTGTTACTTGCTCTCTTCTAGACAATTCTTTGGGATAAAACCACTTTCTTGTTGTCGGCTTGATTATTTTTAGTTGCCTGTTATATTTAGCCCACTGTTCTTGACACACAATATTGATTTTTTGCTTTACAAATTTCTTTACGTCTTCTAGAGGAACGGGGGCATCTTCTATCCGGTTTAATGCTGTATTTATTTGGATAGGCAGTCTTGGCGGTAAACGCTATATGGTTAGCTTCTGCTTCAGCTTGAAGAGGTGTTTTTCCTGTAATTACGTGCAAAGCTAATGTTGGAGCTGTTTTAAAAGCCTTGAGGAACGGCCTTTGTATTGCCTGATGTTGTTTAATAAGATTGGTGTTGCTCCTCATATTTCGAAGCCATTTTTTTTATCGCGTTCTCATATATAAATTTGATATTAGCCGGCCTTCTGCCCCAGTTATGACCCGTTATAGCACACAGTTTATCTGCTATATTGGCGGTCTTTTGCCGTATTTTTTTTGACTTTGGTCCATAGAAAGCCCGTATCAATCGATATTCCCAGATATTCTATTGTTGAAAGATTAGAGATTGACCTATGGATTTTTAGTCTGAGTGTTTTTGTCGATTTTATCGGTATAAAACGTGATACAGGTGGATAGACTGCATCTTTGATGATGGAGAAAAAGGCAGCTAATGTGACCAGAGGTTATCCGCAGGGGGGAGGGAGTTCTATCTCCCCTGCTATGGAATCTGGTGATAGATGGGCTGCTGAGAATCCTATAAGAAGAAAGATACAAAACATCAGGATATGCATATGACCTTGTCATATTCTTCCAAGGAAAATTCAATACTACGTCTAGGGACCCATTGCAGATGACCCTAAACGCAGTCACGCTGTGGACAGAACATCACGGTATGAAAATAAGCCTCTCCAAGCCTAACATAGTTATTATATAAAATAGTTCATTATATAAACACTCACTAAGAATGAATTTTTTTCGACATTTTGATTTTATGGGGCAGAAAAACAGTGGCTTACATAGAGTAAGTATATCTATTGAAATTAATTTAGTTAATCTCAAATTTGGGGTGAGTTCTGTAACTTTAAAAAAAAAAAAATAAACATTACAATTTTAAATAAAAATAATTATAAATTTAGTTATTTAAATTTCTTTAATCTCTTCTGTTCTTTTGCTATTCTTATGGTTACTTGATTTTATCTTTAAATTTATCTCTTGATTTTTTTCCTTAATTTGCTATTGGAGTCTCATCAATTTTGGATCACTTTTATAAATTGATTATTTTTGTTTCTTCACCCTGTATATTTTTGATATCTGTTGTTTAATTTTACAAATATTTTTGAATTTAGAAACTTTACCAAAAGTGAAATTTTCTGTCAAATAAATATTACAGGGTGTGCAAACCTAAGAGACATTTTTTAATCAAAACTTACGTAATTTTGACATCATCCTGTATATATTTTTTTGATTTTATTTCCAACTTATGAGGATTTTTTGATTAGATACTTTAGCAAAAGTGAAATTATCTTTCAAATTAATATTACAGGGTGTGCAAATATAAGGGGCATTTCTTAATCATAATTTACGTATTTTAGAAATCATCCTGTATATTTTTATATCTGTTGTTTAATTTTACAAATATTTTTGGATTTAGAAATTTTTATTAAAGTGAAATTTTCTGTTAAATTAATACTACAGGATGTGAAAACTTATATAAGTAATTTTTTAATCATAATTTACATTTTTTTTGACATCGCCCTGTATATTGTGCATTTGTTTTTTATTTTTAACAAGATTATTGTATTTAGAAACTTTTATCATAAGGTAAATTTTCTGTCAGATTAATACTACGGGGTGTACAAACTTATGAATCATATTTAATCATAATTTACGTATTGTTAACATCATCCTGTATATTTTTATAATTGTTTTTAATTTTTATCAAGATCTTTGGATTTAGAAACTTTTAACAAAAATGAAATTTTCTGCCAAATTGATTCTACAGAGTGTGCAAACTTAAAAAGCATTTTTTAATCATAATTTACGTAGTTTTGATATCATCCTGTATATTTTTTTTAATTTTATTTTATAAAAAAAATTGGATTAAGAAAATTTTATTACAAGTAAAATTTTCTGTCAAATTAATAACGCAGGGTGTGTAAACATATCAGGCATTTTTTAATCGTAATTTAGGTACGTACTCATAACATCATCCTGTATAATTTTTAACATCATCCTGTATATTTTTATGATTGTCTTTTATCTTTATCAGGATTTTTAAATCCGGACAATTTTACCAAAAGTAAAATTTTCTGTGTAATTAATACTACAGGGTGTGTAAACCTAACCTAACCTAACCTTTTTTTTATCATAATTTACATATTTTTAACATCGTCCTGTATATTTTTTACATTTGTTACTTTCCGAACAACAGAGTTGTATAGAAGGAAAGTATTGCGATCATGATATTTTGACCATACCCAGATTTTAACGGATCTTTACGTTTTGAGGTCACCTGAATCCATTTATACCATTTTTAGCATGATGTCTGTCTGTGTGTGTGTGTGTCTGTGTGTGTGTCTGTGTGTCTGTGTGTGTGTGTGAACACGATAGCGTCTAAACGGCTGAACCCATTTAGATGAAATTTTATATACATATTTAGGGTAGCAAGGAGACGACCTGTATAGATTTTGGTGTTAATCGGACAACCGGAAGTGACAGTTGATATAAGTGATGACGTCATTACCAAACAAAATGGCAATAAAGTTTTACACATATATTTTTTATACGTTATAGTTTAATTTCGACTGATTAAAATTTTCAAAAACTTTTGCCATTGTTGCCAGATTTATCAAAAAGTAATTTTTTTTCATATTTTTCTTAAAAAACCAAAATAATGCATTTTTATGAAAAATTACAGGATATGAAAGTTGTAGAACATAAAATTTTCTACACATTTTGTTTTTACCGTTTTTTTGATTTCCTCATAGTTTCGTCGCTAGAGGGCGTGAAAAATAATGTATATAGACATTTGCGACTTTTTTTAGATTTTGAGACAAAATTATGGATTTTTATGAAAATTTACAAAAAATCAAAATTGTAGAATATAAAATTTTCTACAAATTTTGTCTTTAATTTTTTTTCGAGTTCCGCATAGTTTCGCCGCTGGTTTTTATTTTAATTTTTAAGCAATTTTTATCCTTATTAAATTATTATTTTTTACTTAAATTTTAATATTAAAAATTTTAAAAAAATATCTTTAAATTTGTAATAATTAATTTTATTTTTATAATTTTTTTCAAAATTTTATTACAAAAATTGTGATTATTTTTAAAAATTGGCTAAGAAACATTTAAAATTATATTACGATTTTAAACTAAATTGAATAACTTCTACAATATTAAAGTTATTAAACTGGGATTTGCACCATTCTAAAGATAAAATAAAACTCTAAATTTAAAATGTATTTTAGTTTCTTAGAATTTAGAATTGTAATATTTATAACCAATATAAAGAATTTTTTATAAATTTTTTGTAATTTCGTTTTATCAATAAGTATAAAATAAATGAAAAAATTAAATAGCATATCCGAAAAGAATCCAAAAGTACTATGTGTGTAAATTATTTCATAATTTTAACATAGTATTTGTAAAAGTTATAGCAAAAAATGAAAAAAGTTAAAACAATTCAATGGTAGGTACCCATGAATTTTTGACAAAAAAATTTTTTTTTTTAGTTTTTTAAACTAACTTTATTAATGCATTTTGATCCAAAAAACCTAAAAAAAGGTCTGTTTCCCATTTTGAATAAAATTGAATGAGATATTAATTATTTATTGATTTTAAAATTATTCAAAAAAGGTTTTATTTCTTTTTAAGATTAATATTAATATTACAAATTTAAAAAAATACCACTAAATTCATAGTAAACAACTCTATAGTTGTGATTTTTTTCAAAATTTTATTCAAAAAATTGTAGAATTCATAATTTTTTTTTTGAAATTTAATATAAGTTAAAAAAAATTGAATAACTTTAAAAATATTAAAGATATTAAAATGGGATTTATACCATTCGATAGGTAATATAAAACTCTAAATTTGAAAAAAATTTAGTCTCTTCAAATTTTGGAGTTAATCGAACAACCGGAAGTGACAGTTGCTGTAAGTGATGACGTCATTACTAAACAAGTTGATAATAAAGTTTTACACATATATTTTTTATACGTTATAGTTTAATTTCGGATGATTAAAATTTTCAAAAACTTTTGGCATTGTTGCCAGATTTATCAAAAAGTAAATTTTTTTCATATATTTTTTTAAAATTGACAAATTTATGCATTTTTAGGAAAAATTACAGGATATAAAGGTAGAACATAAAATTTTCTACATATTTTGTCATTATCGTTTTTTCGAGTTCCTCATAGTTTCGCCGCTAGAGGGCGTGAAAAAAAATATATATAGACATTTGCGACTTTTTTTTAGATTTTAAGCCAAAATTATGGATTTTTATGAAAAATTACAGGAAATCAAAATTGTAGAACATACAATTTTCTACAAATTTTGTCTTTACTTTTTTTTCGAGTTCCGTATAGTTTAGCCGCTGGTTTTAGGTAGATTTCCATATATGGAATCTACCTATTGTAATCGATTCAATGACGGGGCCCAGAACCGAGAATAGGGGCGCTACGCCGATTATGACCTTCTGAATAAGAATCAGTAAAAAAAAATTATCGGTATATACCTATATATATGTATGTGTAGACATTCGGTTCCGGCACGATAGAGGTCGCAATTTTTGTCCAGTCGACATCAAATTTGGTACAAGAATTCTTTGGGGAAGTAAGTCGTTGTGTATTGCAAATGGGCATTCTACCTCCAAGGGGGTGATAATTGCAGGGGGTTGAAATCTCAAAAAATTCAGATCTCCGCCATTTTTGAAAATATTAAAAAACACCATTAGACTTTTTTATGCTCTGATTATTATAAAATTAATTTATCTGAAACTTTTTTCATCCGACCCACGGGAATGGACCTGGAGGGGGTTGAAATTTCAAAAAAATTATCTCCGCTATTTTCAAAAATATTGAAACAGTTTATAAGTAAGACTTTTTTATGTTCTAATTATTATAAAATTAATTTGTCTGAAACCTTTTTTAATCGGACCCAAGGGGATGGAACTGGAGGGGGTTGAAATTTCAAAAAAATCGTATCTCCACTATTTTTGAAAATATTGAAACAAGGCATTAGACTTTTTTCATGTTTTAATTATTATAAAATTTATTCGTTTGAAACTTTTTTCGATCTGACCATATTGTGGGGTGGGGAAGGGTGAAAGTCAAATTTAAACAAATCTACCTCCCCTATCTACTATACCGATTGGATTCTTTGAATAATTTTAATATCATTTCATTCAAAAAGGGAAATAGTCCTTGGGTTTTCTGAATTATAAGATGAATTAATAAAGTTCGTTCAAAAAAATTAATTTTTAACCAAAAATTCAATGAAATTACAAAACAACTTCTTTATTTTTGATATAATGACAATTCTAAATATGAAGAAACTATAATACATTGTAATAAATATAGTTTTATATTACCTTTCGAGTGGTACAATTCCCACTTTAATATCTTTAATATTCTTAAAGGTATTCAATTTAGTTTAAAATCGTAATAAAATTTCAAATTTTTTTTGAGCCGTTTTTTAAAATTCTACAATTTTTGTAATAAAATTTTGAAAAAAATCAGAATTATAGAGTTTTTTATTACAAATTTAAGTTATTTTATTAAATTTTTAATATTAAAATTTAACTAAAACGAATACATTTAATTTGGCTATGCGAAATTCTGGAAAAAAGTAAAGACAAAATTTTTATTTTATGTTGTACAATTTTGATTTCCAATAATTTTTCATAAAAATTCATACTTTTAGTTAAAACTTAACAAAAACGTGCAAAAATCTATATAGAATTCTTTCACGCCTTCTAGCGGCTAAACTATGTGGAATTCGAAAAAATAGTAGAGACAAAATGTGTAGAAAAATTTTTCATAAAAATGCATAATTTTGGCAATTTCAAAAAATAATATTTTTGATAAATCTGGCAACAATTGCAAAAGATTTTAAAACCTTTATTCATTCGAAATTAAACTATAACGTATACAAAATATACGTGTAAAACTTTATTGCCATCTTGTTTAGTAATGACGTCATCACTTATAGTAACTGTCACTTCTGGTTATTTGATTAATACCAAAACCTGCACAGGTCGTCTCCTTGGTACCCTAAATATGTGTATAAAATTTCATCTCAATCGGTTCAGCCGTTTAGACGCTATCGTGTTCACACACACAGATACAGACATCATGCTAAATTTAATAATTGTTAGAAATTCAGAACCTAAAATTTTTTCATCACCTATGCAAGTAAGTTTAACTAAACAAATATATAAGCCATTTTGTTCATCTTATACAATTTGCGAAGCTACCGCAGACGGCAACTGCGGTTATCATTCATATTCAATTGCACTATTTGGAAATGAATCTTTTTCTAACGTATTTCGGGTTTTATCAATATGGCATATAGTAAATAATCCAGTATTTTATGAACAACAAATAATACGTAATTATATAAGTTCTCCTATTGAAGCAATTAAAAATACTTGCATTTCAAATTTAACATCTATTTCAGAAAGACAATGGATTGACATGTATAATCACGTTTCTTTGGCAATTGTGTTAGAACGGCCAATCATTACTCATTTAAAAGTACTGCACAATTTGACTATTAAATGGAATAATATGTCTATTAATGAATTGTCAAACATTTTGCGTTCACATCAAAGTACATTATTTTATTCCACATTAAAACCAGAATGTGATGAAAAAGTTCCAATTCGATTGTATTTATCAAATGATCATTATGAACCAATAATTAAAAAAACAGATCAAAGTATTTTATATTCTGAAGATTTTGTAGCAAATAATAAAATTTCATATCATTTAATAGAATGATTTTTATTAAATAAGGTACATATTGCTTCAGTTATCTTATCATATCATAACGTACGGAAAACTTCTGGGAAGCATATATGAAGCAGAGACCAAACTGCCTATAGAGCAGACGTGTCTTCAGAAACTGCTAGACAGAGATATTAGGGATGGCGTATTGATTAGGTTAGGTTAGGTAAAGTGCTGCAGGTAGATAGAGTGCATTCTACGGAACAGGCTAATATGTACATCTTTGAGGGGCTAGAAAAAGGCAGCTCATGTGACCAGGTATTGTCCGTGGGGGGAGTTCTGTCTCCTCTGCTATGGAATCTAGTAATGGATGGGCTGCCAAGTAGACAAAAAGACGGGAGATAACGCAATAAGCCGACATGACTGCAGTCAATCCGGTTAATAAAGAACGGTCCCGGGAAATTTTATTACTAGTAGCCCGTGTAATATTATAGAAATACTTCTTAATTAGTCGTTGTTAATGTTAATATCATTGTTAAATTATTTTTTTCTTTTTAACCTTTTAACGTCTTAAAATAAATATTATCTACTATAAGCTCCTTATACAGTTATTTCTTAGATCAAAACTGGCCTGGATCAGTCTACAAATCCCTCTTGTTTTAGCATACCAATGTGTTTAAAAAATAAATCAAATTCAAGGATCTTACTTCATGTGAAAGTTTGTGTTAGTTTGTATTAGTGTATAATGTGTTGGATGACGACCAACTCTTTGAAATGAAAATAATTTGCGCTGACTGACTTTCTATACACCGAGAAAATCTTTAATACTTTAATAAAATTACTAAAGTCGACATTTTGTATAAACACATTTTCAAACAAAATTAAATTCTTAAACGAAAAATGATGGTGATAATAATTGTGGTTTTTTACCTCTTCTTATAATTTCTGTTTATTCTTTTATTATTATTGTGGTCAACATATAACTTTTTCGATATTTACGTATCAATTATTTGTTTTAAAAAATTAACAAAGTATGTTAATTGTTTAATAAGTTAATTACTTTTTTAGATGATTACAAAATTTTTGTTATCATACAATAACGAAAAATAATGCATACCTACTATGTCACTATTGACAAAAAAACGTTGTTTCAGACAACAAACACATTTTTAACCACACCAGTTTTTTTTTAACTGCCAGTCCTAAGTCTGGGAAAAGTGGGAAGGAGAATGTTTGGCTGTTTGTTGTATGTATTAAAAGTAAAGATTAAATTTCTGATTTTTAACTTTTTCTATAGTGAGCTTCATTGGTAAACGCACAAACGGGGCAACTGTGCCAAGAATCTAAAGATGATTCAATATCTGGAAACACCAAACAAAAGATAATTTACTAAATTCCAAATCATCAAAAAAAAAGAAGAAGTAATACTGATAAACATCAATAGTTATATTATCAACAGTATCAACAGTAATGTATGCGTCTTGGATAAATTTCACTGGAATATTATCCAGAAAATACCAAATAATTCATATTTCATTTAAAATTAATAATATTAATCTTTCAGTTCATACTAATGTCTATTATTGTATATTTTAAAATCTAAAAATAGATTTAAACTCAACACAAGAGTTATTCCGTCTTTCTCTCAGACGTTTTTTCTGTCTACTTTCAAAATACCGTTAACGAAAACAAAATACATAATCGATCGTTGCTATGCAAGCAATATTATTGTTCTCTCATATTATCCCATCATTATAAGAGACAAAAAATATAAATATATTTCTTCCCGCTAAGATTCTGAATTCAAGGTTATTTGGATACCACGTATCGTGTCTCCTACCAACGATCTGCACCTGCAACCCGCTAAAATTCAGACATAATCGGGACTCGCTTATCGACTGTCTAAGGATGCAGTCGCATTTAAATAGTAAAAGTTTCTTCAAATAATTGTAATGTTGCGTAATTAAACACACATAAAAAAGTTTTCTGAGGTTTCGTAATAATAAAAAATGTAAATAGTTTTACAGTGAGTGAAGTGATGCGGTGTGATTTCGGTTTCATAATTCAAATTAATGTGCCGTAAATTATTTCTTCTGTTCATGTTAGTACTTGGAATAAAAAGTACATTCTTATTTCAAATACTCTTTTATTTTGGTTTAACTCCTACCTAAAGAGTTTGGTCCTTCGATGCATATATTTAAAAGAAAATACAAGTCCAGTGTTCTTTCAACATTTATGAATACTATTATTCGTAAATCGTTCACGTCTATTGGGTTAAGATCAAGATTTCTTTTTCTGGTAAGAGTTCCCATGACGCCACCGGAATTTGTCGTCAACGTTCGTGATGAAAATGATTAGGGTGAACATTGTTTAGTTTATTATATAAGATCCAATCTCGTCGGTCAAGGTCAAAAGGTTAAGTGGTCACGGGGTCATCCAGCTTGCAGATTGATTTGGAATATCCTAATCACCTACATGATGCGCTTACTTTTTCTGACAATTATAGCGTATGGATATAAAGATTGAGAATTTTTCTTTAAAAAATAAAAATTAATACTAGGCATTTTTCATTTTGTACTGAAAATTAGATATTATCTATAATGCAGACCTGAACAATGTCTTTCTAGTTTAAAAGCTCTCTTATATCTTGACCGGAATAATACCATTGGGACAATTTTTATGGAAAAAACGGTTCTGTATTCAAAATGTGATGTAGAATATATATATTTTTTTCATTACTGCTATTAAAAATTGAAATATTTCATTTGTAATTCAATTCGTTTCGCGATAAGAATGCTCTGAACGAGTTTCCGTTATAACAGAGATAAGAACAGACGTGATAAAAAAGAATTAAATTACAACATAGGCAGAGAGGTATATACAAAATAATATTTATTGCATTGAGGGCTTATAAGAAATTTAGATTTGGTAGAATTTGTCAGTTGTATGATGGCATCGCCAGAACACACACGTAAATTGGAGGAATTTGGAGAGAAAGTTCGAAAATTATATCAAGACATAATACTTTACGAAGATAAAAGTAAAACGATTAAGCAATTTGGCCGTCTGTCTATAAGTTCTGCGTTTAATAAAGTATTTGAAAATCGTCAATTACCGCAGACTCAATATCCACTAAGACGAATTCAGCCTACAAAATGGCCGCATTGAAAATGTCTTTCATAATTCTAACAGCAGTGTTGAACAATATGCTCTACACAAACGTCCCTATTGGAGTAAAACATATAGCCGTATGTTTTAACGAGGAATTTGAGTGCCAGCGTTCAGAATGGCAGATGATGTCTTTAAATAAAGTTAATGATGGAAAATTGCCAGTGTTTTCGATTAATGTACCAGCTAATCAGACGACATACAAGTTGAAGCTCGTATTTCAAGATGGGACCGAGGGTGACGTTGAGACGTGGCAACACATTTCAACAGCTGAAGTCGATTTAAGAAGTATTAGTGGTGGTGAAGTTTCCCAGTTATCATTATGGAATAATAATAAAGTCATTCAAAATGAACTGTACAAAATATTTTCAATGTTATGTGCGATATTATCGGCACTTTCTGTTCTATTGATAAAAATTGTCATAAAAAATGTAAGAAATCGACTTTCTTTAACAAAATAAATAAATAAAAATATACAGGGTGTTTCAATAAAACCCATATATAAATAAGCATTTTTTATTTGAAAAAGTACATTATCTAGGTAATATAATATAATACAACCAATTATGTAACATATTAACGTTGCGTTCAGCACACAGAAATTTTCCAGATGCATGGTTTAGACACGGCGTATGACAAGATTCAAATCTCCTTGTTTGACAGAGCAATCCATCATATTTTGCGACATCATAAACGGCGGGATGCGGGGTACCCAATAACTGTTGGCATTTCTGCCGTAAAAAATCCTCCTTTTGATTTCCTCTAACGTAAATACAGTCTGCAGCATATAGCAAATATTTTTCCAATATATCGTTAATTTCCGTATACTCGATGTTACCCGAGCTGTAGTTTATTCCATGAATATATTTCTCTACATGTCTAACTGTTTTCTTATCACGTGCACTTAAATTAGCGTAGGGTATTGCAGGCTTGAATAGAAAGTTAGAAACATGGGATCCGATTTGAATTGACATCTCCTTTGGATGGAAACTGCCCTCAATATCGAACCCTTGGATATCACAGAGTGCTATTCTCATCGTGGCAAACGTTCAACTACTGGCATTTACTAAGTGATATCTAATTTAAACTTTTCAGTACTTCAGAGAGGGGGAAGTACTCCATTAAACAGTCGTGAATTATAATACAGTAAGCTTTAGTATTAGCGGGAAATCCAGAATCGGCTTCTATATCCAATCTCACGTCAATAGTAGATGATTTCATGGTTTCTTCTTGCTTGGAACAATCAATGATGAACAAAGAACGGTTTTTAAATGCAACATAGTCCAAAAGGCAACTCTTCAAAGCAGAATTTGAATAACTAGTTTGAAAGTTGCTATAGTTGAAATGGGCTTCAGCAAAGTGATTGTTTGCAAAGTCCAACTGCATACGTTCGTTGGGATAGTATTCACCATTCAATGATACTCGAATGCTAGCAGTACTCACGTAATCAAACAAAGTCGGATCTTCCCCAACAGCATCACGTTTATTAGTTTGGAAACATACGACAATGAAACGTGGCCGTTCGATTGCGGTGCTAGTTTTAACTGCCCAGATTTCTCTTCGCGCACCCGCTGTAATTGCAGGCAATTCATTCAGTTCCCATTTTCTAAACGGAATTAGTATCGGTTTGTCAGTTTGAATAGCTTTCAAAAGTTGTTCTTTCACATCAACATTCGGATAAATGTGTTTGATTTTCAGCTCGATACTTTGAATTACGATTTTTCGGTGGTAGTCGTTGCTGTGGCAGTACCAACATTTTTTTCCTTTACAATTATGCAATCGTTATCGTTTCTTGCTCTTACAAATCTAAGAGTTTGTCTGCCGCACGTAATCATAGGATAGTCGTTGAAAATGTTGAAAATATGTTTAAGCGGCATCAACAAGCTGAAAGACTTGTCGTGAGCGGCGAGGATAGGTGCTGAAGGATAATTCCAGCCAGCGATAGCCATATGATTTGAGTCTTCTTTGCTGTAACAAGTGTAAGCTCGAACAGCACTTATAATTCCAGGATCGCGTACTGTTTCAACTTCTCTAGCGGATTCGCTGTAAGTGCAAGAGTCGAAAAGGAAAGCTCCAAAATTGGATGCTAAAGATACATCTCCTCCGCCGGTTATTTCCAATTTCCCTCTAATAGCCAGCAGTGATTGATTCATGGCAAAGAACGAGTCGACTTGGTTGATGCTAAATTCCACAACATCGTTGCAATTGAATGATTTTACGAACGGTGTATAGGACCTATACTCTGCCTTACGAATAGACTCATCAAATGTTGGGGATCGATACAGATCAAACATCGGAGAAGTATGTGCTTCGTCAATTTTTCTTCGTTTGTACATAGTCACCGTTGACATGATATCCAAGTGAACGGAGAAACAATATATTTGCTGCAGTTAGATGTTGACGCTTAGACGCTTGCGGCGACAATAAAGATTTGGAAGCGCCTCTATATCTTATAACTAGTCCCATCGGCTCCTTGCTCTCAATTCCAACACAAGAGTACTAGTTTCACCTCGAAAGTTTACGGGATGGCCGTCTTGATCCAAAGCCAACACTGTAATGTTGGTTATTTCTCGTTGTGGTATAACTGGTAAATATAGCAAATTTGAAGGTGTTTCGTCGATAGCGCAGCCAGGATCGACTTTTACAGCAAATTCGTAGATCGTGTGTGTAGGTCTGTCTCCATCAAAGGCTCCCGACGTAATGTTGGCATCAAAGTGTATGGTTGATACTTTTATAATGTTTACAGGCAAGTCCGATGAATGTATTAGACCAGGATTAAGATTTTTTTCAGAGAATCCCAATATATGCCCAATATTATTTGGCTTTTTAAACGTTATTTTATAATATTTGCTAAAGATTTCGCATTGCAGTGTATTATTGTTGGGTTTTAACGAGAAAAACAGTTCAGGATTAACTTCATTTTCAAGCCCCATCTTCGTTCGTATAAATGCTTCTATATCGGTAATTTCGTAGCATCCTGTAGGAAACTCGATAACTTTCAATTTGTTAGTTTTATCGAAATAGTAAAATTTATCGCCTTTTTCAATGTTCGGTATGGAATTGTACGAATGAAAAGATCTAAGTGCTAATTCATAATCTTTTTTCGGGTCCAACAATATTGGCGTAGAAGGACGAAAAGTGAAGACGTGAGTATTACTGTTTACTCTCAACAAGTGCGACATGATGAATGAAACAATTATATCTGTGTACAAACATTTATTGAATTATTTTTTTAAGGCTAATTTACAAAAACAACAATCTTCTTGAGCATCAGCAGGTCCGTCCCAGTGTGTTATCCAATCAGGTCTATTGTAGTGAACATAGCATGGAAGCCGTATTTGAAGATTAAACTTTGACGTGTATTCTGCAGACAGTTTATGCCATATACTCAATAGTTCTCCAGGTCTCAGATTTTTTATTAAATATTCCAGCGGGATATGCTTCAACTCTTCTGATGTAAATTCCGAAAATGTTTTATTATCAGTCAGATGTGCCATTATGACTTGAACGCCCATATTATCCGCCATTATTGTGTAGAAATTTCAAACACAATTTTCCACAATTAGCTTGATTGTACGTTTGATATGGATCGTTGTTGTAGAAAATTTTTACGTTCCCCAAATAGCATACAAGTTCTCTCGGCGGTTTCAAGTTACCAAATGAATCAAAGTAGTCCACGTGATTGTTTTTCTTGTTGTAGGCCACCCAATGAGTACCATTATTGTCGGAGGTATCCAAATTTACAATACCACATTCACGTTTACGGGGACTCGAAGGTAAAGTGTCTCTCATAAAAACACCTCGAAAATGCGGTATTTTAAGTTTTTTAGCATAACGTGTTAGTTCGAAATCGTACAATGGCCTATTGGGTAGCATTATTAGTTTTTTTGCTTTTTCAGAAATAGACCAAAGCCACCTTTGGCGTTTTTTCGCAAGTACAGTCCCTTACCAACGGCTTCCATTGCTTTGTTGTGACGTTCATCTTCTTCGAGCTTCTTTTGGGCGGTCTTAGCATCAGTAGCTGTTTTTGCAATTGCACTTGCTCCACCTGCAAGACTGCCGAGTGCTCCAAGCGCAGCAAAAATCGGTATTAGAGGCAGAATTCCACCAGATTTGGCAATCGGAATAACTCTTGGAACTTTAACACGATGACGACCTCCAACCTTTTTCACAGCAAGTCTTGCTACCTTCAATGCATTCGAAGCAGATTTTGTTACAGTTGTTGCCGGTTTATAGGACTTTGCAATTTTCTGAAGGATCCCACGTTGAAAAGAAACAGAAGGCTTTTTGACGCCCATCCCAAGTTTGCGTTTACCCTTCATTCCAGTGGTAACGAACCAGGCGGCAGTTTTTTCACCAACAGAAGCGTCCTTGGACTTTACTCGGTCCCAAGCAGCGTTTTCAAGTATCTGATCGGCTTTATGGCGTTCCTCTAAAGATTTGTTTTGCGAATAAGCAATGTCGTGTTGTTTACAAGCAGCGTCCAAAGGATTAATGCCGGGATCTCCGCGTGCAAGTCGCTTAAGTAGTTTTGTACCAGGTCCACAATATTGATAGCCAGGAATATGTAACTCGACTGGTAGCTTATTGATGATGGAATTCAAGACACCTTCACCCTGACACACCAACATGAAGACTGATGATGAGATGTAGCGTCATCTATATTTATTATCTGACATTTCTTCCTCGAACGACACAAGATGAAGGTCGTTCAACAAGAACAGACGCTATCCATCGTCAACTTGGACTTTACACCAAGTAAACAGAGTAAACATGGTAAATTGCTACCGGATTCGTTTCGCGCCATTATATGTGGACCTTCTGGATGCGGAAAAACAAATGTTATGCTGTCGCTGCTCTTCGATCCCAACGGCGCTAAATTTAAAAATGTGTATGTTTATTCAAAGTCTCTGTACCAGCCAAAATATCAACTACTCCAAGAAGTGATTTCCAGTGCTAAAGGCGTTGGGTACTATCCCTTTAAAGACAACGAAGAAATTATAAGTCCCAATAAGGCTAAAAATAACTCTATATTCATATTTGACGATGTTGCCTGCGACGGTCAGCAGAAAATTCGAGAATATTACTCAATGTGCCGGCATAAAGATATTGATGCAGCATATCTCTGTCAAACTTACTCAAAAGTACCAAAACAGCTAATACGAGACAACTGTAACATTATAATCCTATTTAAACAGGATGAAATTAACCTAAAACATATATTTGATGAACATGTGTCTCCAGATGTTACCTTTGAAGAATTCAAGAAAATGTGTGCAGAGTGTTGGGCCCATCGATATGGTACGTTAGTTATTGTTAAAGACTTTCCACTCAATCACGGGCGATACAGAGTAGGCTTCGATAAATACATAAAATTGTAGAGCATATCGTCATTCGACATCATGCTGGCAAAGAATCAAGTAGCTGTAGCTACTCACAAGAGAAAAATCGCTGAACTTGCCCGGTCTATACGTAAAAAGTATCTGGCATTAAAATTGAACAAAACGGAACAAGATGAATCTATTAGGAAACTGTTCAAGCCAATATCTGAACCTCTTCAAGAAATAGTAAAAACTTCGCCAAATTACTCCGTCAAAAAAGAACAAGTAAAAAATGAGCCCAAAGTTGAAGGCCACGAAATGTCATCCATTACGTCGAATTTTAAGCCTCAAAAAGCTTCATCACCCAAAAAAACCGATTTTATTTCATTGGAAGATGTAGCTGAAGGAAACAACGACAACACCGAACAGTTTAGTGAAATTGATGAAGCCTCTGTTTCTCAAAAACCGGTAGCTGTAGAAGCTATTAACGACTATCTAGATCAGTATCCTCCAATGAGTCGACAAGTAGTTCAAGACTACTGGCTGAATAACGAGAGAATCGATCGAGTGTATGGTCCAGTGTACGAATCAGAAAATGATTGGTGGTTTTTGGGTAACAAACGTATAGAGTTTGATGCTAAAACTGAAAGTATAAATGTACTTTATGACAATCAGTGGAACGGGGTGACTGGAACTCCAGGATTGTATCAATTAATTTTTTATGATGACCCTGCTTTTGTTGCAGATGACTTAAACGCTTATAAAGCCATTCTAGAAGCAACAGGAGTTCATCGAAATTCTAAAGGACATTTGAAAGGTACAAAAAAACACAAATATATGGACATTATCCGTCCCCTGTTTCATCCTCGAGAAGGAGCAGGATTAACCTAACCAGCAACACGATGCGATTTGATTTATAATGAAAAACCTATAGAATACGTGTATTGGGACGATCCCAATGAATTGATCGATCGTTTAAAGTTGTTAGTTGCTTCGAAACATGCTGGAAATACTTCACAAGATAATGAAATTACAGCTATTATTAATGAGCTAAAGGAAGCCAATATAATAAAGTAACTTGGTTCCAGAAATGTCATTTGCAAGATGAGTCTCGATAAATTCGGACGTCGTTTCGGGAAACACAAAACAGTTCCGTATAATCGTGTACCTCCAAAATTAGCAATTCCTCATACTTCCGATGGAAATGTTGACTTTGAAAATGTAAAGTTGTGCAACATAAAGGAACCGACAATTGATTCAGATGCTGCAACGAAAAAATACGTTGACAAATTGAAAGTCTTGACCGAAACCGACATTAACAATAAAATGAAACGTCGCATTGAAGATGTATCGGGAAAAATGGAGCAAATATCGCAGAGATTAAAAGATCCTCCTGCGAAAAGTAAAGACCTAACAACAAAAATATACGTAGACGACTCCATAGTACGAGCTAAAGAGTTTTTAAGAAGGGAATTTAAACAAAGTTACGATCCGGTTACTACAGCATTATTAAATACTGAGCAGAGTTTACGTGAAAAAGCCCAAATTTCAGACGTTAATGCATTGAAAACAGAGTTATCAAATGCATCGCAGCAAACGACGACCAGATTACTTTCCGACATTGATGATTTAAGGAAACAGTTTGGAATTGAATCGACTCGTACGACATTAATTGAACCCAAATTAGTGGATTTTTCCAAACAGTTGGAAGAGTTGAAAAATGTAACAGTTCAAATAATTACAAGTTTTGAAACGCTAAATACCACCGTTTCGAAGTCTAATCATGATTTGAGAACTTATATAAATGCATTAAATGATGATGTTAAAAATAGCATTGGCGATATTTATACCAAAATCGATCATTTTAAGGAGACAATTGAAAATAATGAAACAGGCATAACTACAATTAGCGGCAATGTTGAGGGTATTGTCAAAAATGTTGAAACAATGACTGCACGTCTTCATGGAGTAGAGGCAAAATTAAGTAAAATAACTGTATAGGCACCAGCAATCTCCTTTCAATCGTCAACATGTCGTCAAAGGAAAAGATTCAACTTGTTAATGAACTGCATAAACCTGCTCGAAAAAATTACCCTAGACGACGAACCATCATTAAAGGTTTGGATGATTTATGGCAAATGGACCTCATGGAAATGAGAAATTACTCGTATCAAAACAAAGGATATAAATTAATCATGGTTGTTATAGATTGCTTTTCGAAATTCATATGGACTCGACCGTTGAAAACGAAAACTGGTGAAGAAATTACCAAAACATTTAGTGATATTTTAGCACACACTAAACGATGTCCGAAAAATCTGCAGACTGATCAAGGTACGGAATTTTTCAACGCAAAATTTCAGAGTTTAATGAAAATACATCATATTAATCACTATAATACATGGTCTGTTGTAAAGGCTTCAATGGCAGAGCGGGCAATCAGGACGTTGAAATCCAAACTATACAAATATTTCAGTTTAAACGGTAGCTACAAATGGCTGGATGAATTGCCGATAACTACAACACAATACAACGAGACTAAACATAGCAAAACGAGATTTAAACCGATCGACGTCAACAAATCCAACGAACAGAAAATTTTAAGTAAATGCTACAGCCATTTGAAAATTGCCGGGCCGAGGAAATTAAAAGTCAGTGATATTGTACGCATAAGTAAAGCCAAACATGTTTTCGAAAAAGGCTATACGCCAAATTGGACTACGGAATTATTTAAGATTAGCAAAGTTAACATCACTAACCCCATTACCTATCTCCTGGAAGATATGCATGGATCACCAATCAAAGGGGCGTTCTACGAAGAGGAGTTACAAAAAACCACGAATCCCGACATATACCTGGTGGAAAAGGTCTTGCGCCGAAAAGGAAAGAAAATGTACGTGAAATGGCTTGGACTCGATAACAAACATAACAGTTGGATCGAAAATGCTGATTTAGTATAGAAATCAATGTAAAACACGAACAAATTTCTGCAATTGAGGGGCCTTTTGTGACTCTAAACTGTTCGTTTCCGGCGGTACAACTAAAAAATGTATGGTGGAAGGGGACTACATCTATAAATACCACCTCTCAGACAATTTACGCCTCATTCCTGTTTAGTAATTTTGAAAGTATCGTTTAAAAAAGTATGGCTTTCGCTAGTGTTGACCAACGTAATATGAACCTGGATGCAATTATCGAGGCTGTAGCTACTGGTGCTTCTGATGAACCTGGCAAACGTATTGCACCGGATGATGGTGATGATAGCGGTTATGAGAGTAATTATGATAGAGAAATCGACCGAGTTTTGGAGATGTATGAAAATGCCGCCAAATTTGAAAATTACTATTTGCTTAATACAGCGTTTTCACTTAAAAACTTTGACATTAGAGTGGGCCTCTCTCCAGTTAGGACATTCAGCCCAGCAGTAGTGTTGTATCAACCATTAAAGCAGAATAAAATGTCTTTTGGCGTTTATGAATGGTCTATATTTATAGAAATATTACAAAATAAAATTACCGGCTTTTTCTCGAATAAAGATGGCCCAGATGTCCTTCCATGTGGAAACTATGCGACAATCACTCAATTGGTCTACGATGAAGCAAAGTTTATTCTAATATCAAAACATGGAATTGAATTCTACATCACTGAAGAGGATGCAATTCAAATTGTGGAAGCTGATTTTGGACTTGTTAGAAATAAGTTAATGATACTTAAGCTTTTATATACCTAGTGTTTAATTTACACTTAAAGAACGAATATGGCGAATGTAAATACGAGTATAACTTAGATCTACAGTCATACAAGTTGGTATGTAAAATAAATGTTATAAAATTTTTCATAAGTTGTGCAGTGCTTTCTTTATTGTAATTATTGAATGAAATGCTAACTTATAAATGAATTCGTAACTACTTAAAAGCTATTACACAATACATCTTACAGAACTTTTTCTGTATTATTTAAAATAAAGTCTAAAAATGTTGAACATGTTTATTCATATAATAACCTACTATTTTTTTAATAAAGGGCACTTCGGAAATCGAAAACACTTTGTAATGTTCTTAGAGCGAGTATTACTTCTACACCAAACACAGCACAATATATTTTTAATCAGTTTATAGGTGAAATTAAATAAAAATATGTCAAAAAAGACAATAACCTCATATAATGACACATTAAAAATTTTTGATGGGCACCAGGTGACGTCACATATCCTGCGCAATGTCTAATCTGATATGCTTCAACCATGGATTATAATCTCCTACACTCATACAACAGTTGTAGGGAATTTTATGCTTTACAACTTTGCACTGAAACATTTTGCACTAAACAGGATAATGTACCTTCATTTTAAAAAAAAAATGGAAAATTATAAATGTGTATTTTTCTCGATATCTAGCGACGAAACTATGAGGAATTCGATAAAAAGTTACACACAAAAGTTAAAGAAAATTTGATGCTTTACAACTTTGCACCAGAAAATTTTGCACTAAAATACATCCTTTGTCCTCATAATCAAGAAAATCTAAAGAAAACCTGCATGCACATTTTTTACGAGCCCTCTAGTGGCGAAACTATTGGAAATTCTAGGAAAAGTTTTAGACAAATCTTGTACGGAAGTTTATGCTCTAAAACTTAGTACTACAAATTTTTGCACTAAAGTATATTGTTTATCCTCAAAATCAAGAAAAACTTGAGAAAACATACATGCACATTTTTTACGCGCCCTCTAGAGGCGCAACTATTGGAAATTATAGAAAAAGTTTTAGACAAAAGTTGTACGGAATTTTATGTTCTAAAACTTTGTACTACAACATTTTGCACTAAAGTCTATTGTTGGTCCTCAAAATTAAGAAGAACTAGAGAAAACATACATGCACATTTTTTACGCGCCCTCTAGAGGCGCAACTATTGGAAATTCTAGAAAAAGTTTTAGACAAAAGTTGTACGGAATTTTATGTTCTAAAACTTTGTACTACAACATTTTGCACTAAAGTCTATTGTTTGTCCTCAAAATTAAGAAAAACTAGAGAAAACATACATGCACATTTTTTACGCGCCCTCTAGCGGCGCAACTATTGGAAATTCTAGAAAAAGTTTTAGACAAAAGTTGTACGGAATTTTATGTTCTAAAACTTTGTACTACAACATTTTGCACTAAAGTCTATTGTTGGTCCTCAAAATTAAGAAGAACTAGAGAAAACATACATGCACATTTTTTACGCGCCCTCTAGAGGCGCAACTATTGGAAATTCTAGAAAAAGTTTTAGACAAAAGTTGAACGGAATTTTATGTTCTAAAACTTTGTACTACAACATTTTGCACTAAAGTCTATTGTTTGTCCTCAAAATTAAGAAAAACTAGAGAAAACATACATGCACATTTTTTACGCGCCCTCTAGCGGCGCAACTATTGGAAATTCTAGAAAAAGTTTTAGACAAAAGTTGTACGGAATTTTATGTTCTAAAACTTTGTACTACAACATTTTGCACTAAAGTCTATTGTTGGTCCTCAAAATTAAGAAGAACTAGAGAAAACATACATGCACATTTTTTACGCGCCCTCTAGAGGCGCAACTATTGGAAATTCTAGAAAAAGTTTTAGACAAAAGTTGAACGGAATTTTATGCTCTAAAACTTTCTACTATAACATTTTGCCCCGTAGCGTATTGTTTGTCCTCAAAATTAAAAAAAAACTAGAGAAAACATACATGCACATTTTTACGCGCCCTCTAGTGGCGCAACTATTGGAAATTCTAGAAAAAGTTCTAGACTAAAGCTGTACGGAATTTTATGCTCTAAAACTTTATACTACAACATTTTGCACCAAAGTGTATTGTTTGTCCTTAAAATTAAGAAAAACTAGAGAAAACATACATGCACATTTTTTAGGCGCCCTCTAGAGGCGCAGCTATTGGAAATTCTAGAAAAAGTTTTAGACAAAAGTTATAGGGAATTTTATGCTCTAAAACTTTGTACTACAACATTTTGCACGAAAGTGCATTGTTTGTCCTTAAAATTTAAAAAAAGTGAAAAATTCTTACAACATGTTTATTTAATCAATGTCGGTCTTGAGGACCTTCTACAGTACCAATTTAAACCAAAAACTAATGGTCGCATTCGAGGCACACACCGACCCTTCATAGCAAATTTCAGCTTGATTGGTTCGGCAGTTATCGTGGAAGATTACACGCAGACACACAGACAGACCATACGCTGGAAATGGTTTCAATCCTCTTGGGGGACCTTAAAATGGATATTTCCATCGATATCTCGATTTTTTTTTGTTCGTTTCCCTTTGATGGGTCCGGGAAAGTAATAATGATGTGCCGAAAAAAATAAAAATACAATTCTTATACTTCACAATTGTTGATTTATAACATATCAATTATATACCAATCAATAACTTCTTTTAACTCAACTTTTTTTAAATAATAATAATAATTTTTTATGTTTATAAAATTCAAACAAAAATCATAAAAATTATTTCATTACATAATATCATTGGTATAACCACTGTTTGCAATATTTTCTTGTGTAAATACTTGTCTACTTTGGTTACTTAAGGTCCCGTTAATATTTAACATAATCGTAAAAAAAGTACCACTATTGTATGTAAATGTAAATGAAAGACATATGCCAATCATGCAAACACCACATTTGATTGCATTTTTTGTAATAAGGAATATTAAATAGAATTAGAAAAAAATGGTAAAATCATAACCAAAACGTGACCCCATCTATGAACTATGTACTTTCAACAGTCTCACAGATTCTTCTATTTAATATGTAATTCATTCGACTTCTGGCCAAACGATGTCGCTAATAACCCGCGAGATATTCGGATACGATGAAAAAACCCCGTGGGACGCCCGTTTCCATGACAACGGAGGGGTTCCGACGCGCCGACTCATCGGTAAAATACGACTCGAGCAATCTTAACACCGCACCGCACTGATCCGTAAAGAAGCAGTAAAACGTAAGCCATAAGCAGTAGAGTAGGCTGCGGGCTAACGTGCCAACGTAACGATGTGATTGCCTCTGGGATGCCGCGACGGTCAGTCTGCGAAAGACATGAAATTGTAACCGGTTCAATCAGCTGATTGCTAAAATCACCGACAGTGTCAATGTGTTTGTTTATGTTGTCGGTTCGAGTTCGGTATGTATTATTAGTAGGCGGGTAGTTTAGATGTGAAAATGAGTGACGAAGTTACTTCGCCCGGCTTTTTCGGAAGATCAGGTCTTTTGGAAACTTACGTCCGCGGAAATTGGTATCGTGTTTTTGTTAGAGATTGTCCAACTACTAAACCGACACCTACAGAGTCCCCACCTAAAATTTCTCTCTTCCGGTTTCCTACAGTCGTTTATCGCCGAACAGTGAACAGTGGCGTCGTCAACTTTGAACTGCTTCCTGTATTGTTTGCTTTGGCGGCAAATTTAAAATATCTGATCTTTTAAAGGTGTATACATATAAGCGTTAAAATGAATATATCCAACATTAAACAAAGAAGTTGATTTAAATTGATGAATACGTTTAAATATAGGATTTATTTTAAATAGAGGATAATTATAATTTAAGGTTTTTTGCTCATTTTAGCAAATGTTTTTAAATTGTTCATCCTCCAGTTATCCTAGAAGGAGAAAATGAGGGACGATTACCTATTTTAATTTCTTCTGTCACTTAAATTTTTTTTTCAAAAAGTGTTCTTTTTAAATCCTGTTGCTGCTAATACTCTTATCCTGTGAAGTTGTAAAGAAATTCGGATGTCATTTTTTGCCTGATTTTTCATAAACTTAATAACTTTGGATATTATTTGTTGTATTTGGTCAGAATACTTACCATTTTGATAATAAGAAATAACCTACTTAGTCTATATCAATAACAACTTTAAGCACGACACTGGTATCGGCCAGTTTGCCATGTACTTTGCGTTTGCCCATGCGCAACCGTTTTCGGAGATCCTCGGGCCTCGTTCCCCACTTCTCTAATTTTTAACGTAGCGGTCGTTTTAGTAGTTGGACAATCTCTACCTTAGAAGAAGATTATCTCAGCATAACACTAGACGAGTCCTACGAAAATACGACGACATTAAACGGAACTTTAAACAATAATATAGAAACGCCGAGTGGACTGAGTGATTTACCTGAAATACCGGAAGCTGTAGCTAATCAAAAACGTTTAGTGCGTGTAATTAAATCCGAAAACAATGGACTTGGAATATCAATTAAAGGCGGGAAAGAAAATGAAATGCCTATTCTCATTAGTAAAATCTTTAAGGGGATGGCGGCTGATCAGACTGAACAACTTTACGTCGGCGATGCTATTTTATCGGTGAACGGGGATGATTTGAGGGAGGCAACGCACGAGGAGGCTGTGGAAATCACTCAAGAGAGCGGGGAAAGTTGTTGAATTAGAAGGTGAGATAAATGTTCTTTCTGGTGATGGTATTTTAATGATGCGTACAGGTGGTGTGACAGGTTATTGGAATGTCTGTTTATTCGAGATAATAATATGAACATTATGAGTATCGTTTATAAGGCCATGTTTACATTTTACATTTTAATTAAATTTTCTACAAGATACTATACATTTTTATAGCTGTTATTGTTTTATTTAAACCGTAATAAATTTTTTTACTGATTATATTTATGATACACATTTGAAATACAGGGTGTCCCAAATAAGAGTGATCGATTTTAAATGTAAATACACCAATCTATTAATTGCCCTAAATAAATCTGGTTTTCACTATTTGTTTTCGTTTCCCCAAAAGTTTTTTTATGAATTGTTTACATTTTATACCGTCAATACAGGGTGATCTACTATTTTTTTTTCAAAATAAATGGAATAAATATGTATTATTTTAAATGGAAAAACCTGTATGTACTTGTGTGAAGTTAGCTCCCGGAGCTGGCTCCCATAATTAGCTCCTTTCCCCCTCCAGGGAGCCAAGTTCACACAGCTTAAATGAAATATTCATTAGTAAGGGAGCTTACTTCTCTTAAATAAGGCTGAACAGTAAAAAAATCAAAACAAAACTCATTAAAAAAGTAATTTCGTGTAGAAAAAATAAAATATATAGCTGTTAGGGGGACTAAAATGTGTTAACGAAAAAATTAACTTTCTAAAATCTCTCCGAAAATGAAAAAAACATTACAGTTTACGGCAAAGTAAGCTTCATGTTAGATTTCCATTACAAGGACTGAAAAGCACTCAATTTTCTACTTTCAGCCAAAAACTCAACATCCTAAAACCCTGGCGAAATAATTTTTTTTACGACAAAGCAAGCTTTGTGACGGATTTCGATTAGAAGTACTATGGAGTACTAAATTATATCTACGTTCAGCCAAAAACTCAACATTCTAAAACACTGGCATCATAATAAAAAATCATCCCCTTAAAAATGAAATGATTATTTTTTTTACGACAAAGCGAGCTTTGTGACGGATTTCGATTAGAAGAACTATGAAGTACTCAATTATATCTACGTTCAGCCAAAAACTCAACATTCTAAAACCCTGGCGTCATAATAAAAAATCATCCCCTTCAAAATGAAATAATTATTTTTTTTACGACAAAGCAAGCTTTGTGA
>CAUJLB010000174.1:0-100640 GCA_963243735.1 Neocrepidodera transversa
CATCTTACTCTGACCGCAAACTAAAATGTTGCCATTGCCGTAACTAGGCAACTTCTTCTATAGCCACGAAGAACACTACACTTGTTAGTGTACAAAGTCTTGAGAAAGACTGGTTTCGTATAAAAAAAAATTATATGTAGCGACAAAAATATGTTATAAATAACATTAACCGAAAAACATATAAATTTGAAGCATTGAAATCACAGCGTAATGAATTAAAAACACAAAGAAACTTCAAACTTGTCATTGTCATTTTTACCACGTGACCAATGCCTCTAAAGGGTTATTGGCCGAGACTACACACACGTTAACATGTGGATAATTTCAAAAATTACCCACATGTTAAAACATTAAACTTGGTTATCTGACTTCAAAAATATTTATTTTATTAAAAGAAGTCTTTGCTATCTAAATCTAGCCTGTGTATTTAAAAAATAATAATAAAAGAAGTCTTGACTATCTAAATCTAGCCGGTGTTTAAAAAAAAATAAAATCCATGTGGGATTCGATCCCGGGGCCCACCCACTAGCAGGCACTATGTCACGCGGCTACCAGAGCTCATGACTAAATATGTTCAAACTTATTATTTAAGCGAATCACGTTTCACGTGTGGGTAATATCTAAAATTATCCACAGGTTAACGTGTGGCTAGTCTCAGTGTTGTTTATTACATCTAAATCTAATCTATCACGTGACAAAAAAATTCGCAACATATCAGATGCATCCGATGTGGATAATCAAACGCAGTGTATATTTTGTTAATTTTTTAATTATACTTTGTTCAAAATCTTTAATTTAAATTTAAAAAATTAATACCTGTCAACTTTTAATCTTTCCTTTTCGTATTATGCCATCATTACCATTATTTTTGCTGTTTAATTTTAATCTTATGTTCTCATTCGCATTTTGGGGATGTTTACCACGATTGTCATTTGTCACTAATCAATAGTCCATTTTATATTAGACTCGTGGCTAACAACCATTTTTCTGTGCTGCCCAATTTTTACGATTTGAATTATTTTCTTAAATCTCTTTATGACCATGCCTGATTTCTTTCTCAACAGCCCCCACTTGGAATGGCATATCTTTTTTGCAATTTTTGGGTGTTCTCAGATCCACGTTGGTCGTTTCAGCTAGTTGGTGCCAGTCTCTAGCTAAGTACGTAACGTAAGTAGAGCTTTGGCATTGGTTTTACAATTCGCTAATTTTAGAACATTTCTACCTATAGGTCTGATGATGACTTGGGACCGAAACTAGTTGCCTTTCTAACCCAAATAAAAATTTTGTGGTACCCCACTTTGTGCTTTATGTCTTTTTATTACTTTTGAAATGTTATCCAATTTATTTTCACAAATGAGTTTATAGTGGAATAATTCTATCTCTGTGTGTGTAAAATCAAGATGTTTTAAATCTGACATAAGATTCTTGTTTAGGACAATAAAGTATCAGTTTTTGTTGTGCAATGAACCGTTACCAACAAAATGGCATCCAAAGTTAAAAATAATCATAAATCATTTCTTAATTTTAAACGGTAATAGATTTTCAACGGACTCTCAACTAATAAACACCTATTGGTTAGTCGTATTAATGTATATTTATGACAACTTTACCATTCCCCAGAAACCCTAGAAATAAGAAAAAAAAACAATATTGTTTCACTGACAGACATACAGATTCCAAAACAAGAGTTTGTGCGACATATGCTAGAATGGCATTTCTAGATGTTTTATCTACCTTTTTCGCTTATATCCTTATTATAGTCAATAATTATTGTTACTAGTTATGTATGGGTTTCGAAAAATATCTGCCCGAGCAAGTCAGTCGCGCGTGCAGTATAAAGTACCTATAAGATTTGTCCTGTTTTATCTATTGCACATGTGCTTGACTTTCTCTGACCGATATTTTTCGAAACCAGAACAAACCTACTATTAAACCTCAAAAAAGTATATTTTGTCAGTTTTGTACTCGTTTTTATTAAATTTATATATAAAGCAATATATTTAACATTCATAAAACTGGTTAATAACGAAAATCAAATTCAAAAATTAATTTTGTCAGAATTAGAGAAAAATTCCCCTATGCACCCTACGGGGTTAGATGCTTTGTTAGCTCTATGTATGCCGTTATTTTTTGCACGACTTATCGACCTTCACTATGTGAAAAGTTGAAAATTAGTCCAGAACCAAGTAATGTACACTTAACTTGTTTTGTCATGAATTTTCTAAAAATTATCAACCTTCTAAATCCTTCCTTCCGAGGAACCATTTGTTGAAAATTTCTAACTTCGAAAAAAATACACGTGGCTTAAAACCGTGGCATTTGCGTGCGGAAAGTTGTACTTTTCCGCACTGATTTTATAAATGCTAAAATGATTAAAAATTAATTCTTGCTTGGTTACTATGATTACTTTCAGCCTAATGTTTTATTTATTAAGAAGCACTAAGAAAATTTTTGTTTAATGACAAAAAAATATGTTTGCTAAATTTTTTTTTTAATTCTAGGCGCTTGTAGAAAAAATATTGTTCCTAACACTTGCGTAAAGTATCTTTTCCCCACTTAATTGCATGCCCGAAATCCGCTTCGCGTCGTTCGGGCAACTGCAATTGCGTGCGGAAAAGTATAACTTTCCGCACTTGTTAGGAATATAACTATTTCAAGTATCTTTGAAACTTTTATAAAAATATACATACGGCAACATCGTATTATATGTCAGATGTCTAAAAATATAGATCAGGTGTAGTTATTGGTAGACAAATACTCACGATTGTGCGCGTGGGTTGTTAATGTTAGATTAGATTTTTTCTGATTATTTAGAATAAAAATTAAAAAAAAAAAAACAAAACTACTATCAGAATCTAACCGGAGTTAATCGTTAGTAAAAAATTACATTTATTTACCCAAAAATACTTATTTGCTGCGGCAACGGCCGCGAAATTCAATTTCGCGGACTGTGTCGAGAACGTGAAAGACTCGCTTAATTAATTTTATAATTGTAATTTTGTTAAAATTATATTACAAAAATTGTGGTTTTTTTTAATAATTGGCCAAGAAACATTTAAAATTATATTATGATTTTAAACTAAATTGAATAACTTCTAAAATATTAAAGTTATTTGCACCATTCTGAAGATAATATAAAATGTATTGAAGTTTCTTAGAATTTAGAATTGTAATTATTAGAGCCAAAATATAAAGATTTTTTTTTAATTTTTTTGTAATTTCGTTTTATACCTAAGTATAAAATAAATGAAAAAGTAAATAGCATATCCGAAAAGGATCGAAAAGTACTATGTGTGTAAATTATTTCTCAATTTTAACATAGTATTTGTAAAAGTTATAAGGTTAATATTAAAAATTTAAAAAAAAAATACCATTAAATTTGTATTCAAAAAATTGTAGAATTCATATATTTTTTTTGAAATTTAATATAAGTTTAAAAAAAATAGAATGACTTTAAAAATATTAAAGATATTAAAATGTTATACCATTCGATAGGTAATATAAAACTCTAAATTTAGAAAATATTTTAGTGTCTTCGAATTTAACATTTAACCAAAATAAAAAAAATTACATTTTTTTGTCCTTTTGTTTTATCGAAAATGGCAAAACAAATGAAAAAAGTAAATAGTACATCTGAAAGGGATCAAAAAATACATTACGTGTGAAATTTGTCGTAATTTTAAAATAATGCTTGTAGAAATTATACAAAATTATAAAAAGTTAAAAAAATTTTTTTTTTTAAAATTAAGTTTTTTTAAATTTTCGTAAACTAAAATTTTATTAATGTATTTTGATGCAGAAAAACTAATATAATCGATTAAACAATTACTTTACTAAGAGTGTTCGGAAAGTTGGGTGGGATTATCCCTCATTTTTGTATTATTTTATTAAAACAAAAATAATCTTTTTTATCAGTAAATTTTACGAAATGCAGCAATAATAAGTTTACTTTTAATTATTATAGCAATTCAAAATAATTCAATTTTTTCTCCGATTTAGTTCCTAGTTGTAGTTAATTTTTTAAATAAACGTTAATTACCAATGTGTATGTTTATTTTAATACAAAAGTGATTGTTTATATAAACTAAATACAAACAAACATAGAACCTGCCAAAAAACCTCAAAATGTACATTATTGGTAAAATTATCTTGTGGTCGTAAGAAAAATAGTGTACATCATTTGTACGAAAGCGATTTTTCACACTCGTGGGATTATCGCACTCGCCTTCCGCCTTGTGCAATAATATTTCCCACTCATATGAAAAATGTAATATACTATGCCTGGCTGTTTAGACTTTTATAAATGAATACTATACAGTAAAATAAATATTTTTATTTGGTTTAAAAAGATACTTGGAATAGTTTTGGCATATTTTTAATTTTTACTTAATCTGAAAAGCGGTGTGGGACAAAGAAACAATACAGGTGAATTTCATCCGGTGGCTAAAACACTATCTTAATTTCTATAACTACTGTATACGAAAACTTTAATTTGCACCCCCATGACTAATTTTTTTTTTGAAACAATAGGAAATTAACGCATTTTTGTCACCTGTTTATTTTCGATCAAATTTTTAAAATGCTTTATCATAATAGTCTTCGGTTTCGAATTCCACGAACACTGTTTATTTATCTAAGCTTGTTTGAATCGTTCATTTCTTTCAAGTTGTAGACAGTTGACGGTGATTTTTTTATTCTTATCTTCAGAATTTATCTCTACATACTCATTTGCCGCTGAAGGCTCAGCTGATTTCTTTATTTGTTGTTTTTCAAGAAAATTATAGGATCTTATGAATCAATATATATCTAAATTTTAATTAATAATAATAATAATAGTAATAATTTTTATTGTGGGCTTTTTTTATATCAGGATTGAGTATATATGTTAGATGTTTTCCTAATGCAATACAGGGTGGCTACTTTTTAATAGGGACAGTATTGCTATCTCGTAAACGGTAGACGCTAGAAAGACGATTAAATGGGGAAAAATGTGCGAAATATAAAAATAGACAAAATGATTTTTTGAAACCTAAAATATTCCTATTGGTTCCGGAGTTAAACGACAAAATCCGAATTTGTTGAAAATCGTTTTTTTGCCAAAGCTCGGTTATTATACAAAATTTGGAATAACTTTATTAAATGTTTTTGTTGTATTCTAACATCGTTATAAACTGCCACAGTTAAATTTTAAATCTGACGTTTCGTCTCTTCGGGGCCACCATCAACTTTATCTTTTTAAATACGGACCTGTCTATTTTATATCATATTATTAAATCGCTGCGAATACTACATTCAACGATAATAACACTTGATTATTCTGTGACGTTTTGCCCGATCAATGACATACGTGGTTTTACGTATTTTCTGAGGGGGAGACAACAATACACCTTCTAGTGATTCTAGACCTAGAGCATTACTAAGACACGATAGCATTTGTTATTGTAATATTTAATAAATAAATAAATAAATAAATAGAATTTCCTGATATCTATACTTCGAATCACAGCAATGAATTTAAATAAAATAGATAGGTCCGTATTTAAAAAAAACAGTTCATTATGGCCCCGAAGAGCACGAAATAATCAAGTTTTCGTTGAATTTGGTATTCAAATCGATTTAATAATATTACTTAAAATAAGCAGGTCCGTATTTAAAAAGATAAAGTTGATAGTGGCCCCGAAGAGACAAAACGTCACGGAATAATCAAGTTATATCGTTAAATTTAGTATTCGAAGCTATTTAATAATATTAAATAAAATAGACAGGTCCGTATTTGAAAAGATAAAGTTGATGATGGTCCTGAAGAGATAAAACATCACGGAATAATCAAGTTATATCGTTGAATTTAGTATTCGAAGCGATTTAATGATTTTAAATAAAATAGACAGGTCCGTATTTAAAAAATAAAGTTGATGGTGGCCCCGAAGAGACAAAACGTCACGGAATAATCAAGTGTGATATATCGTTGAATTTAGTATTCGAAGCGATTTAATAATATGAAATAAAATAGACAGGTCCGTATTTAAAAACATAAAGTTAATGGTGGCCCCGAAGAGACAAAACGTCAGATTCAAAATTTAACTATGGCAGTTTATAACGATGTTAGAATACAACAAAAACTTTTAATAAAGTTATCCCAAATTTTGTATAATAACCGAGCTTTGGCAAAAAAACGATTTTCGACAAATTCGGATTTTGTCGTTTAACTCCGGAACCAATAGGAATATTTTAGGTTTCAAAAAATTGTTTTGTCTATTTTTATATTTCGCAAATTTTTCCCCATTTAACCGTCTTTCTAGCGTCTACCGTTTACGAGATAGCAATACTGTCCCTATTAAAAAGTAGCCACCCTGTATACAAGAAAATAGTTTTTTTTGGCTTTTATCATCGATGTCTGGGATGGACGATAGCTGCTTCCCTATTTGAGATAAGCAAAAATAACTCAAATGCAACAGCATGAAAGCTATGTTCCAAAAATAACTACTAGCATACAGGTTGTCCGATAAATCTGTGACTACCTTTTTTTAATAAAATATCCTGTATTTTTTATATTTTTAAATTCTTCCTGAGAAGCTGATTTTAATACAACAAATATTTTTACTAACTTTTTACAACAAACAAAAAAAGTTAGGGACTTTTAAATGAAATAAGCTATCAATAACATATTTAATGTTGGTAGTACGTACGTATTTGACAGTTCACATATATAGTCACTTTACGTCGTATCATTCTTGGAGATTTAGATTAAGGGTATTACGCATAAGAAGAAGACACGATTTTTAAATAAAAATATCAACTTTAATTCTTCAATTAATATTTTGATGAGTTTTGATGATTATTATGTAAATGGATATTAGAAATATCAGGCACATGAAAGGGACAGATTATAGATATACCAGATGGGATGTCTTCTGTACAACCTCTGCAGGACATTTTCTGGATATCCCTGTATTGTTAAAGATGTCAACTTTTTGAATTTTACTTGAGCCTAGGAACAAAATCTGTACAGATGGTAATGGAAGTTGAGTACTTTTGATAACCTTATATACATTTTTCTAAAACAAAACTGATACAGAAATAAAAAGGGAGGTTTACAATATGCATTGTTAAGGAAATCTACATTCAGAGGCGCAAATATCATATGGTATCTTGTCTGAAATGATTTATGGACGGGCGTTCCCTTAATATCAAAGCTAGGAAGCTGCGGTTTTCACCAATCAATTCTGTCTGTGGCACATTTTTTAAATTATTTTTAGTAAAAGTATCTATCAACTTTTCTCTAGATGAATTTGAAAAAAGTAGCACAGACGCGCTCTTTTAATAACATTTTAAATATCATGAAAATCTGGAATATTATAGGTACCTTGCAAAATAAAAAAGCGCCAGGGCCTGACACCATCCATACTAAATTATTAAAAAAATTAAGTACGAAACCAATAGTACAACTGAATTACATCACAAATGCAATTTTGGAATTACAGTACTATCCCAAAAATCTCAAAATTGCCTATATTATTGATATTTTAAAACAAGACAAAGATACCAAGAAGGTCGATAGCTACTGCTCCATCTCGCTGCTAAACCCTATCTCAAAAACGATTGATAAAGTCTTACTACAAAGAAAAAGAAGAGCTACAACTCATCTCAGAATATCAGTATGGTTTTAGAAAGGGCCAATACACAATATCGCAAATTATAAACATAATACAATAAAGACAGTTTCAGGAAAAAACACCAACTAGTGGCAGTTGATATGGCCAAAGCCTTCGATCGAGCCTGGATTGATAAACAAACTGTCACAGGTCACCAACCACCACATATGGGGCAAGGAACGCTAACAAAAGTGATCTTATTGTCAGACCTAAGAAAAAGCGATAGATGCCCTATATGAAGTGGGAGGAGTCTAAGAGAAAGATTCCCGCCCCCATCTTTTTGATAACCCTAACTTGAAAAAAACAGGGTTTTTCATTGAAGCTAAAATAATAATATCCCTTAGGTCATAGCTCCATTCCTTAATTACTTTGACCCCAATAACTGGCCAAAAAAGCAAAATAACGATATTCTTCAACATTGTTGAAAACCAAACGTTTTAAATTCCGAATTTAAGTTGAAACTATAATAAATTTTTTGACTTATAATCATTTTTTTTCAGAATTCCCGGAAACATAAACTATTATTGTAATATATTTTTGAAATCGTATTTTTATAATCTTTAAAATACAGTGTCACATGACCCCTTGCTATTAAAAAAAATCGGCTGTGTCGCCCCAGAACTTTCCCGGCTCGCCTATGGAGAATAAGATTATTTTAATTACAAAATACTAAGCATTACATTAATGTATGGAACAAATTTTAAATAGCAAGGCGAAGGTGAATATGTATACCGAACGGATATTTCTATGTTGATAATGACATAAGCGGGCGCACGCGCACATTATATAGCACACTGCTACAATTAGGATTTTCTAAAATCATGGGTGAAAACTATTGGGAATTCGGGAAAAAGTTCGATAGAAAAGTGGTAGGGAATTGTATGCTCTATAAGTTTGCACTAAAGTGCATTGTTTGTCCGCAAATGGACCCCTCACTTCTCTTATGGAAAATGGCTTTCGGCCAATTATTTTAATATTTTAGTATGTTGTAGATGTTGATGTTCTGATTAAATGTCTCCCTGGGTTGAACTCAATCCTATGACCAGTTTTCGAGATATTGATGGTCAAAGTTCAATAATTGAGTACTTAGGTAATTTTGTTTTATTTTCAAATTCTTCAATTTTTAAGAAAACTGATTAGTTTATCTTGGTCTTTTAAAAAATATAATAATTATATATACAGGGTTTATCAAAAAGTCAGTGGAGCTACATTATTTTTAAAGTGACTAAAATATTGTAAACCATTAAACCTCAGTTTTGATAAATTCCTAATAACTTTAAAACAATCGGACAGATTTCCTTGAAAAAATTATATACTTTACAGGTCAATACTCAAAGAAAAACTGCACTATGTAAAGTTTGAAAAATTACATACGGACCCGAATATAGGGCTTTCTAATCTAATTTTTTCCAAAATCGCCTCAAATATGCTGCTTTAGCAATACAGTTGTAACAGATTTGCTGCTAAAATAGTAACACATTATTTTTATAAATGTACAGGGTGTTTCAAATATTAGGTAACTACAAGCTATACCGGGTGACACAGGATCACCCCTTTAAACTTTTTATTTATTAGCCGATTTTTATGAAAGTTTAACTGAGTATAATAATAGTAATTTCTGATTTTCTGACGTATATATTCAATATGGCCGACTTCCGGTTACGCCTGAAATGGACAACAATTTTGTTTTTTAAATGCAACACCCTGTATATTTTGATAAATTTTAATTCTACGGATCAAAATACATGCAATCCACTAGCCAGATGTCAATTTGACAGAACTTTCATTTTTGAGAAAAAAAATTTTTCAGTGTAGGTACTTTGTTAAAATGCATGTCGGTAAGTGGGTATATAGCATATGATTTTATTTGCATTGAAATGGGCTTTAAAAAAATATCAGATTATCCAAGGGGTTACATTAAAAAATGAGTTTAGGTAAAAAACTGTTGCTATTCTAATAAAATTATAATAAATCAGACAAAAACAGGTTTTTAAAGGAAGTAAGATTTTTTGTGAAGTTCTCTTTCAACTTTAACTGATATTGTAAAATTTTAATAAACTACACTGAGTAAAATATTTTATTTTCAAAAAAGTTCTGTCAAATTGACATTTGGCTGGTGTTTTAAATGTATTTTGATCCGTATAATCCAAATTTATCAAAATATACAGGGTGTTCTATTTAAAAAAACAAAATTATTGTCCATTTCCGGCGAAACAACAAGTCGTCTATATTGAATATATACGTCAGAAAATCATAAATTACTATTACTATACTCAGTTAAACTTTCATAAAAATCGGATAATAAATAAAAAAGTTTAAAGGGGTGATCCTGTGTCACCCGGTTTAGCTCGCAGTTACCTAATATTTGAAACACCTGTACACATATAAAAACAATGTTTCTCGGACACCATATATTTTACATCAAGTTGTAATAGTAAATACATTACTATTTTAGCAGCAAATCTGTTACAACTGTATTGCTAAACCAGCATATTTGAGGCGATTTTGGAAAAAATCAGATTAGAAAGCCCTATATTCGGGTCCGTATGTAATTTTTCAAACTTTACATAGTGCAGTTTTTCTTTGAGTATTGACCTGCAAAGTATATATTTTTTTCAAGGAAATCTGGCCGTTTGTTTTAAAGTTATTAGGAATTTATCAAAACTGAGGTTTAATGGTTTTCAATGTTTTAGTCTTTTTAAAAATAATGTAGCTCCACTGACTTTTTGGTAAACCCTGTATATATAATTATTATATTTTTTAAAAGACTAATCTTTTGACTAAATTTTCCCGTAAATAAATTTAGGATAAACTGATCAGTTTTCTTAAAAATCGAAGATTTTTAAAATAAAAGAAAATTACCTAAATTCTAAATTATTCAATTTTGACCAACAATATCTCGAAAACTGGTAATAGGATTGAGTTGAGCCCATGGAGACATTTAATCAGAACGTGAAGATCTATAACATACTGTAGTGGCGCAATTATTGGAAATTGTGGAAAAAGTTTGATACAAAAATTGTAGAAACTTTTATGCTCTAAAACTTTGCACTAAAGACACAAAATCTTTCATGTGCCTTCAATCAATGTCGGTCTAGAGGACCTTCTACCGTATCAATTTAAACCAAAAACTAATGGTCGCACCCACCGACCCTTCGTACCAAATTTCAGCTTGATTGGTCAAACGGTTCGGCAGTTATCGTGGAAGATTACACGCAGACACACAGACAGACCATACGCTGGAAATGGTTTTAATCTTCTTGAGGGACCTCAAAGTAAAATAAGTAAGTGACAGTCATCTGAATGGGGTTGATCTAAATACCCAAAATGTTATACTTTCAGATACTCGGATAAGTGTAAAAATTAAAGTGTTCGAGCATTTTTACTGCTCTTAAAATAAACGAGTTTATAGAAGGGGGAGTAAGACTTACTGTACAAAAAGACACACTTCCGTATAAAATAAACTACAATCTGATAAGCAAAACCAAAAGTAGAAGAGTTTAAATTTGAGGAAATGAATATACACGAAGAAAAAAATAACGCGAAAATTAAAAGTCGCCAATACCATATGTTATCCTGTCTGAAATCGTTTTAGGACGGGCACTCCGTTAATAATAAAAATAGGAAGTTGCGGTTAACATAAATTGATTCTGTATTTAATTTTTTAGAGCGCGTTTGTGGTACTTTTTTAAAATTCTTTTTAGTAAAAATGATACGACTGTCATTTTTTTTCTCTAGTTAAATTTGAAAAAAGTAACACATACATAATAAATATTTTAAATATTATTAAAAAGTCCGCAGATTTTGTTGTTGTTATATCAGGCGAGACTTGTCCAAAAACGAATAATTATGTTTTGTGGCGCTCTACCTTGCATTGCGCAGAAAAAAATGACTAGAGGGTAGGATCACTTAAAATTAAATCGAAAATACTAAATTAGTTATTTTTATGCCTAGGCCGCGAAATAACTTTTTATCCGACTGAAAGAAAACTTATAACTTGCAAATAAATATATTATTGCGTCAAAATCAGCAGCAGTTCAATTTAATTAACAAAATCACAGCTGCTATAGAAATGACTGTTTGAATATACAAAATATCTTGACAGTTCTTGACAAAACGCAAATACGTCTGACATTGATAGTGATATTTCAGTATATATATATATCTCCAGTGCAATGTTTCAGAACCGAAAAATAAGAAATATACATGGATACAATATGCTGTTTTTGGTGCCAACTGAAGGAAATCTTGATGTTTTTGAAGACCAATCTCTTGATGGTTTTGAGGATCTACCATTTTTGGGTTCATTCAAGAACCGTTCTAGAACTGTCAGGAAATTGACCTTGTTTGGGTTCTATCAGAATCATGCTCGGACAATTCTAGAACTGTCTCAAATCAGTACTTGGTCTGAAGCGCAAACAGTGTATGCTCACTGTCCGTGTATTGATCAGTAGATTTCATACTAAATTATTAATTGTTAAAAAAATGGTGTTGTTCAGTATACTATATATTTTATCCCCATCTATAAAACTATTAATATAAGTGACATCTATTGAAATAGCATTGAGAGTGACTTAGTCGAACAATATTTGTCTTTATGTTACGATACATTACGGTGCAGTGATATATGGCGCTGTCTCTGATTTTACATGTAAATTACTATCAATAATTATATTTTACTCCTTGTTCTCAATGAACGACTAAGCGTCGTCCATCTTTATATCTACTTAGCAGTCCCATCTCTAGTTCTCTTATAGCGCATTCGACTGGTCGCACTGGTGCGCATTTAGTTCGACTTTTTTAAGTGCTCTTTGTTCGGCTGGCGGAACTGAACTAATTGTTGCATTCGACTGGAATTGCTCGGCACAAGGGCAGAGTGAAATTTTGTTCGACTGGTAGAAGCGCTTGTTCGAAGTTCGAATTTTTTGGAACTGTACTTTTTTTCAGTGCCAGCCAAAAATTTTTGTTGAAAGTTACACAATATATGTACATATATGTTGTAGTAACCATAACTATAAAACTACTGAATGAAAAATTTTGAAATTTTGCATACAATATTCTGATACCCTAGATTAGATCTGATTAGATTTTGGTGTTAATCGAACAACCGGAAGTGGCAGTTTCTATGAGTGATGACGTCATTACTAAACAAGATGGCAATAAAGTTTTACACATATGTTTTGTACACACTATAGTTTATTTTTGTATCAATAGAATTTCCAATAACTTTTGCTATAGTTGCCAGATTTCCAAAAAAGTATTTTTGTTTCATAATTTTTTGTGTTAACGTGTTAATTTTTTATTATTTCAAAATGGTAAGAGGTCATGTGTTGGCCACATCAGGTTTTTTTCATTTTTTTTTCAGTTTTTTTCAAATTTTTTACGTTTTTTCGTTTTTTTCCCATTTTTACCTATTTTCCGGTTTTTTCCGTTTTTTCCATTTTTTTCTACTTTTTTCCTTTTTTTTTTCAGTTTTTTCCCATTTTTTTCCATTATTTCCGGTTTTTTCCAGATTTTTACCATATTTTTCCAAATTTTTCCAACTTCTTCAAATTTTTCCATTCTTTCCAATTTTTTCCAATTTTTTCCAACTTCATCCAATTTTTTCCAATTTTTTCCGTTTTTTTCATTTTTTAAATTTATTTTTCAGTTTTTTCCAATTTTTACCAATTTTTTCCGATTTTTTCCAATTATTTCAAATTTTTTCCAGTTTATTCAAATTTTTTCCATTTTTCCACTTTTTTTCTTTTTTTCCAATTTTTCGATTTTTTCCGGTTTTCTCCATTCTTTTCCATTTTTTTCCAACTTCTTCAAATTTTTCCATTTTTTCCAATTTTCTCCAACTTCATCCACTTTTTTTCCGATTTTTTCAGTTTTTTTCATATTTTCAATTTTTTCCATTTTTTTTCAATTTTTTCAATAATACCTATTCTAAAAAGTAACCGAAATATCAATTTAAGAGTTTTTTCAAATCCAAGTGTCTAATGAAACGAATTCTTCATGTCTTCACTACTTGAAAGTTTTAAAATTGACAGTGCAATTAACATAATGAAATGTCAATCTAATTTATTAAATATTCTTATTCAATTGTTTTTAGAAACTGCTTCTTTTCCATTAAATTCTCTTCAAGGATGTACCCAAAAAAATTCAAAAAATATTGTAAAAATGATTAAATGTTCTAGTACGTAGTGGAAAAAATAGTATATAAACCACGGTAGAGAAGATTTTTCTGGGCCTCGCAAATTGTAATATAATAATAATGCTAAGAAAAATTACTTTTCGACCTTGGTATACTATTATTTTTATTTAAAAAAAAAATATATGATTAATTTATTGGTATACATTTTTTTCTTCTTTCTGCAAATATTATGTAAGTACACACATATTATTGTCTTTTATAAAACTTCTCTTAATAATATTTTTCTATATATTTCACATTTTACCAAAATTTATATATCTGACAAAAATTCTTTTTCCGTTTATTATCTTGTTTCATATTCCTTTTTCTTTTAAGGCAAATTTTTTTCTTACTTGATTATTTAAAAAAATCTTTTAATCGCATTTTGCTGATCTTTTTATCAATTATCTTATTTTATAACTAAATTTTCTTATTAAATTTCCAAAATTAATTTATAATAATAATAATAACAATGAGAAAAGATTTTTTTATAAATCACAACTGTTGATTTGACATCCTTTCATATTTTATATACCAAATATTTTTAACAAGAAAATTATAATTATAAAAAAAATATTTATGATATCAAACCATTTTTAACAATTAACTTATTCAAAAACTCATACAGAGTATTTGCCATGTCCGCAATTTTTTTTAGGGACCTTAAGATTATCCTGCCTCGGCCACAAGCGACGCAGAAGCCGAGTCCGAAATATAAACGAGTACTGTAATAACACCTAACGGGCGTGCATCGTATGATACATTATTTCATCCCGTCTTTATTCATTAAAAAAAAAAATCGGTTGTGTCAAACTTTCCCGACGAGTATCCCGAGACGAATACTTTTCAGATATTTAATGTTAAATTTTAAAGCTGGTTCTTCCAACGATTAACCCAAACTCATTTTATCGAAATTGGTTCTAATCAATGAAGTATTTTTTCAGATATTTAATGTTAAAGTTTAAAACTGCTATTTTTTATTTTTGACAGATGATAGTTGGAGAAATAATTTTCAAATGAGATATTGCAAGTGAAATTTTAACATTAAATATCTGAAAAAGTATTCGTGGATACTCGCCGGGAAAGTTTTGGGGCGACACAACCGATTTTTTGTTCTTGTGGGTAGAGATAAATTGATCTCGATCAATCAAATATCACGAAAAAAAGTTATTAATTTTAGATTTCATTAGTTTTTTTGTTAAATTTTTATGCTTTTAAATAATAATATTATAATATTTAAATATTTAGATGTTTATTACCAGATAAAAAATATATCTAGTAAATTAGGTATAATTAATCAAAAATCATTTCATTGCTCAATTAGTCAGCAAAATAATCGATAAATAAAATTATTTGCCATTTTGCTATTTTGTTTCGTATTTTTATCTGCTCAGTTCTTTATTTATGCATATCCAATAAGCCATATGCCATGAATGCCATGCATGCATCCTTATTCTTTCTTTTCATCGAGTTTGAGTGGTAGTAGTTATCGTGTCTTATCAAGAATTTGTGATTTTTTTTTATCACGGTAAGTACAAAGTGCATTTTATTATTTCCACTTTTTAAAAATGAATAAAACAAGGCCGTTTCTTTTATCATGTGCAAACATTGCTATATTCTAAACAATAAGAGATACGAAGACGATTAATTGCGAAAACGTTAACTATTTTGGAGAATATTACATTGGTCGAAAAAAATCTACAGGGGCTCTCGCCCTTCTGGAGTTATACAGGGAAAACTAAAAATGCAATATTTGGTTGTCTCCATATAGTTTTTATTTAAAAAAAATATCAAAACACGGAGAAAAAAAGTTTTATTGTATCTGAAATTTTCTACAAAAGTGCATTGATAAATCTTTGATACGACGTTTTGTGTCTTAACGGCCACCATCAAGTTATTTTTTTTTAACACGGACCTGTCTTTTTTATTATAAATATTTATAAACCGTTAAATTCCAAATTCAGTGATATATCATACTTGTTACTTTAACGACGTTTTATCTGAAATAAGTAATATCATCAGTGATAATAATTTTTAATCAAGTTCCTGTCATGGGTCTTTTGTAAATTTGTTTTAATTTTGTCAAAATGAATATATTATTACCTAATAATTTCAAAACGAATATGACAATCAATAGGCATGCTACGACATTAACAATTTCGATAAAAAATAATAAAACACAACAAAGATTTAAGATGTCAAATCTGATATTATCTGAATCAATTTTTATTAAAAATTGTTTTCATAATTCTTAAAACCCAAGTGTAGTAAATATCAATTTTATCCAAAAAACGATTTCTGTTTCATTTGGAACGATAAAATAGCACCTCAGTTCTTTTACCATTTACCAAAAAATAAGGGATGCATGTAATAGCATTACAGCCACTATGTTAGAAAATTGCCATAAAAATTGTATGAATGAAATCAAAACGAATTTACAAAAGCACTATAACATTACCATAATTAAAAGATATTGTCAGAGATGAGTTATTTCAGATAAAACGTGTGATATATCCTTGAATTTTAATTTTAACGGTTAATCAGTATCTGAAATAGAAAAGACAGGTCCGTATTTAAAAAAATTACTTGAAGATGGCCATTAAGACACGAAACGTCGTATCGAATATGTATTACTATACTTTTGTACAAAATATCCTTTTCCATTTTTTGATATTTTTTTAAAATGATATGCGCAATGTTAGCACATTATAAATGAAACAGCCTGTATAGTGAAGGCATAAATATAGTTCATTTAAATTACAATCGGTGATAGTTTTTAAATGGTAAACCAAGGATGTTATATACAGGATGTCTAAAATTGGAAGAAATGAAATTGCGATATCAGAAACCGTTAGTGATATGGGGGCAGTTAAATTGGAAAAAAGTTAACTAGTTTGGAGAGCATAACATTTGCCGAAAAAACTATTCTATAAGTTGTTTCGCCCTTCACAAGTTATACAGCGAATACTAAAAATGCTGTTTTCGGGTTTTTACGCCAATTTTTATTTAAAAAAATTTCAAAAATACAAAAGAAACGTTTTATTATATCTAAAATTTGCTATGAAACTGTACTAATAAATCTTGATACGACGTTTCATGTCTTAACGGCCATCATCAAGTTATTTTTTTTTAATAGTGACCCATATTTTTTATTACAAAAATTGATGGACAAAAGTGATGTATCATACATTACATTTTCTACAAAGTTTTGTATGACAAACAATCATCAATAATCTGTTTATGGGTTTTGATTTTATCTTGTGCCAAAAAGGTGAAAATAATTAGAATAACGAATAATTTAATTTAGGAAATAACTACAAATATTCAACCAATAAACTTGAAAGTATTACTAGGTACATACCTATCAAAAATTTGTTATAGCTAAATTCGTTTTGCAACTGAATTTGTCTTTAAATTTTCTAGAAATATTTTTAATCACCACGCAAGTCCATTATTTTTTGCTTTTTGCTTTTTAATTTCTACTATTATCATATTTTTTTATTTCACTGATAATGCATCTTTTTTATCGAAACTGTTATTTAACGTTATATTCATTTTGACAAAATTAAAACATATTTACAAAAGAACTACGGCAGGACCGTAATTCAAAATTATTGTCACTGATGATGTTAGTTATTTTAAATGAAACGTCATTAAAATGACAAGTGTGATATATTACTGAATTTGAATTTTTACGGTTTATCAATTTTTGTAATACAACTAAAAATAGCATTTTTCCTGTATAACTCGAGAATGGCGAAAGTCCCTGTAAATTTTTTGTATCTCTTGCGGTTTCTGACATAGCAATGTTATCCCTTTTAGTTTTAGACTTCCTGTACTCCTGTATAATACGACTTTTATATCTTTCACACTCTTTTACTACCAACAAGTATCGTAAAGGAAAAATTTGAGAAATTCATTATAATGATCAAAAATTTTTTTTTTTTGGGAACTTTGACCATAAAAAAAATGAAAGATCTGTTTGTTTTTTTTGTTTACAAAAAAAATACCAAGCCAAAAATATCTCCTTTAATTTTGATAAATAAATATTTGATTCCATAAATCACCCTTCTTCAATCTTGCTTCTTCAATTATTTCTAGTCCAATCTCTCTCTCTCAACCATTGTATTATTCTCACATTAATTTTCATAAAATTGAATTAATTCTGTTCACAATTTTTAATTTAATCATTTCTTCATATTAAATCCCACTGAAACAAATTACAATTTTTTTATATTTTTATTTTCGAATTTTCCCACAAAAAATGGGACTAATAAATAATAATAAATAGGTATTTTCTTGTAAATATCCAAGTTGTCATTCTACAGGGTGATAAAATGAATTTCTAATTAACTTCTTTTAAATTAAGACAACTCAAAGATACGTACATATTAGTTAATCGTCACTATTAATACTATTTGAAAATATTCTAAACAATGAAATTAAAAGTCAAATTAAGCTAAAAATTTAAGAACAAAAACATTTTTTAACTCACAATATACAGGGTGTTTCAAATTCGTCGTTCAACCATTTATGGTAGACAGAACTACAGGATGTTAAAGTTAATAAATAAAAACTGTTTTTCGCTATAACTTTTTCAAAAATATATATTTTTTTAACCAATCTTAACGCTAAGTTATTAGACTAATGTTACTCATTGTAAAAATATATATTTTTTAAATACCAGTTTGGTTTCAATTGGGTATGTCCGAATATTTTGCCCCCAAATTTCCACGCCACTGGATAAACTTCAAAAATTGTTTTTTCAATTGCTTGTTTAATTTAGTGAAAAAATTAATAACATTTGATAAAATTAATACTTTTTGAAAAAAAAAAATAGATTGCAATGAGGCACGCAGTTGTTTCAGTTCCAGCTATTTTTTTTTATTTAAATTTGTTTTTTTATTTTTTTTTACTTTATTCATTTTGTTATTTTTTTAAAATTTTTATATAATTATTTCTTCAAAGGCCTTTAAGCATATTTAATTGGACATAAAATATGTATTTTTGAAAAAGTTACAGCGAAAAAACAGTTTTTATTTATTAACTTTAACACCCTGTATTTCAAAAACTAAGAATTTTTGGCTATTGATTTCTGACATAGATATTTTTTATTGTACGCTAGGAGTTTATCATAAATGGTCGAACTCTGAAACACCCTGTATAAAAGAAATTAAAAAAATCTTAATTATTGTGAGTAAGGCTCAAGTTGGATTCTATAAATACACTGTTTCTAACGGAAAAATATTTTTTAGTATGAAAATTTATGGAATAAAAGACAAAGCATCTTAAAAATGGATACAAGACTATCTAAAGGTAAGTTTAATTTGATAACAAGACTTTTTTGATTTAAAAATAGCATTTAATGTACTAAATCATGTTTTTTCTAATTTAAGGATTATATTTTCTGATCCAATTCTATGGAGATACCAAATTTTACACTAGAAGTTTTAATCAAATAAAAGTTGTATATGAAAAGAAATTAGCCAAATGGCGAGGTACCTTTTACGAAATTAAAAGCGTACTATTTCGTCACAAAGATCTACAAATTATCGAAAGTCTAGAGAGGCAATTAAATAATGCAAATAGTATAAAAGTAATGATAAAAAAATTGAGTGTAGATGAAATAACAGGAAGCATCACTGGTGAGTTTATTTATTGTTTATATATAATTATGATATACATGGCTACTCAGAATCAATAATGAAACATAGCACAATAATGTAAATAAAAAAAATTCCCAACCTGTACGATAAAAAATTGTAAAATATGATTACGTTATTAAAACATCTAACTGCAGCCTATTTTATAATATTCAAATACCTTATTTCTAAATGACAAAAATTTTTATTATATAAATAAACAGAATTGGTAGGTATTGGTTATCTAAAAAAAATATTTATGTAATTTTTTAAGTTAATAACTTTTATAATAATGATGGTCATTAATGTTGATTATTTTTATTTTCGCGAGCTCTAAAAAGTGGCCGAAAATTTTTAAATTTCAAAAAATTTAAAATTGTCAAAAATTTCAAGAATTTCAAAAATTTTTATATATTTCAAAAATTTTAAATTTTCAAAAATTTCAGAAATTCAAAGAATCAAAAATTTTATCAAAATGAAAAAAATTACAAAAATGAATTATTATCAATTTTTATTATTATTAGTATTATAAATCTAAAATATTATGAAGAATATACATTTTATATTTAATCTTTTTAAAATTTTGGTGTATATGTTTTTAGAATTATCAAGTTCTGATTCACAAATAATTACTCCTGATGATGTTGAAACATTGAACTGTAGGAATAAAGATAATAGTGCGACTCCCCTTGAGAATATTGAGATTGAGTATATTGAGATTGAGAATATTGAGATTCAGAATATTGAGATTGAGAATATTGAGATTGAGATAGTAGGGGAAAAAGATAAAAATATATTTGGTAGGTAGAACACCATGTTTTTAGTTAAAATGCAGACTATTTTAATGTTACTGATAGATTTTAATGCTATTGAAACATTTATTATATACTGGTTAATTTGTTTAGACAAAGTTTGTAGGTACATTAAACATTTTGAAAATTAAAATAAATTTAACAAATTTTAAAATTTCGATAAACCCACAAAAATTACAAAAAAAATCAATCAAACTACAATTATTTAAAAAGATTTAAACTTATATTTAAAATTTAAAATTAAATATTTAAAAAATGAATTATTACTAATATTATTTTTTTTTTAGTAAAATAAATCTAAAATATAATAAAGTTGTTTTAAAAATACTATAAATGGCATTTTAAACTGGTTTTATTTATTGAATTTTAAAATTTTGTTGTATACATTTTTAGAATAATACAATAAATTTTTCTTTAAGTAAATGAATTCAAAAATTTGGTTTAGTTAGTTAAACTTTTGCTTTTCTACATTACAATCTAATTATTTTCCTTAAGTATAACTGAACTTGAAAAGGATTTCTTCGTGTTTATTATTCTTTTTTTTACATGCACTTGGTATAAATTTAATATAGAAGGTAACTTAAAAACTGTGAAAATTTATCACTCTGACAGGGCTCCGGGTTAGTACATAAAAAATCTAAAGGAGTTTATCTGGAAATGCATTATAAACTGGATTTCTCTTCGTTTTATTTGAACACATATTGTTTTCATTTAAGATAATATTTTACGTTTATAAATAAAGTATCTGTTTATATGTTTTTAGAAATATCAAATTTTGATCCACAAGGTACTTGTAATGATGATATTCTATTGAACTGGATAAATGATGAGCATGCACCAGATATTCATCAGATCCTAAATCCAACTGAAACTGAAGTTAATGAAAAGAGTGAACATAGTGTACTAGGGGAAAAAGGTGAACACATTTTTACACATTTTTAAAAATAAATTATACTGAATAATAAAATGTTTATTGTAAAAATGTTATTTTTTTTAGACAAAGTTTCTACTTGTCGAAAGAAGCTGGTGAGGAAACATAATTGCTTGTATTGTCAAACCATGCAAACAACTTTAAACCGGCATTTGGAAAGAAAACATGACTCGCAAGAGGCTGTAAAAGAAGCAATTAATTTCCCTAAAAGTAAGTTACTTTTGTTTTTATAAAATTTTATAAAGTAAATACTTTATAAATATCGTAATATACCAAACAATATATTATTGAAAAGAAATTTGGTGAAATGATTAAATAATAAAAACAATAATGCCGAAATAATAGATAGTTACGACATCTATCATATGGCTGATGGAAAAACAATAATGCCCTAATTTTTGATATCCATACATCTCACTTTTTATTATTTTTAAATAGTTTCATACTTTATTATCTTAATTATTGAAATTGTTTAACCTATTTAAATTATTTATGCCTTTATTTTTAAAGAATACACACAACCACGCTACTAGGTTTATTAACATAACCAATACAATTTTAAGCTTACACTTTTATAATAATGACTTATGTCATATCTTAAAGTCTTCTTTTTCAATTACCCAAATTATATAAACAAACAGAAATAACTGAAGTCTTATTCCTCAATACTCCTCCTCGATTTTACATTTATACCTAAATTTCCTTGTAGGGGAACCTGGGGCAGAATGGCATACCTAACGTTTGGAAAGCCTTGTTTTCCAGGTATACTTAAATTTCGAGACCGAATTAGGTTCAAAGCATTGTTTGTTACTTAATTAACATCTGAGAGAAGTTTAAAAAACTAATCATGAAGGTAATAATTTTTTTTTCGAACGCCAAATAAATATTTCAAAATGACCGTTCCGCCCCAACATTGAGGCAGAATGGTACCCTTCCGGGGCAGAACGGTCACCAAACAGAAAATAACAGTAACTCTTTTTGATATACATATTGGGTATATATCAAAAACTTAGTTTTAAATACACAACTTTAATATCAAAATTAAAAATATAAAAAGCAAAATATTTTGGCAAAACTCAGTCTATTTGCATATCTCACAAACAAGGACAATCTCGTCGTCGTCGCTATCCACACCTGCGCAAGAATTATGGGCCCAATTTTTACAATTGGAGCATGCTCTCCAACCCTCTACAGATTTAGAATAAAATTCTTTGCAGTACAGACATTCAACGTCATCAGTTTCACTGTCAGTCGAGGAATCTTCTTCTATGTTTGAACGAACTTTCAAATATTTTTTATTATTTTGAGAAATTGTAGCGCGAACAACTTTCTTTTTTCCTTTTTTATCCAGTTTAAACTTCTTTTCGACTTGAGTGACTTGAGGTATTGATGTATCTCCTTCGTCTGTAGGACTACTCTCAATTTTTCTTTGGATTTTTTTTCTTTTTTTTAATTCTTGTTCAGAAATGGTAGCTTCCAACTCCTCCTTATATGGGGTTGAAGAGAGAATCGCCGTCTTACCTCGTTTCCTTGAAATTCTTTTCGTGGTTTTAGAAACCTTTGGGATAGGCATAACATCTGCTGGAGACTTACAATTGAAACTACTATTCTTTACGTCTCCAGCTTCATTCAGTGTTGTTTCACTATTTATTGGATTATTTTCAGGAGTAGACGAATCTATTGAACTTTGGAGTTTGGTAGTTGAACATTGGGGTTGATCACTTGAACAGTGGGGTTGATCACTGACTAAAATATTATTAATATTTTCCGGTAATGAATTTTCACTCTCACTGTCAGCTGTAACGTGAGTTGCAGTTATGTCAGATGTAGCGGACGGCATAAAGTCAGAATCAGCAAACACAAGTTCATCAACAGGCCATATTCCAGTTTTACGAAAACCATTTATTGCGGTTTTCATTCTTGCTGCTTCTAGATAAGCAGCTCCAAAAAGTGTTGAAATTTGGTGTAACGTGATAACCTTTGAGGGATTACTTCTTAACCATTTACGTGTTTCGTGTTCATAGTAGGTGCTTAGTGGTTTCATAAAGCTGACGTCTAGTGGTTGAATTTTATGCGAACAATGAGGAGTTAGGCATAAAAGAACTACACCATTTTCGCGTGCCATATTAATTAGAGCAAGACTTTTTGTATGCGTAGAATGACCATCTAATATGAGAAGAACCTGGTGATTTTCTTTGTTTGCGTTTGAAAATTGTATAAACTGTTTGAACCAAATTAAAAATAATTCTGTCGTGATCCAACCCGAGTCACTTACTTCCACCATTGATCCAGGAGGTAATCCAATTTCAAACGAAGGCTGTCTTCTTTTCCGGGGAAATATCAACATCGGTGGTATAAAGGACCCTGCTGCAGAGAAACAAATTTCTGCTGTTACCGTCTCTCCTCTCTCCGCCGAAGTACGACTACCGACTTGGCGCTTTCCTTTCGGAGCAAGAATTTTGGACTGTGATTTCGGATTAACTTGGATACCGGTCTCATCACAATTATAGATACGATCTCCCGTTAGCTTGTATTTATCGACCGTTTCAGATAGTAGCTTAAAAAATTGGCACTTGTGCCCCAGTATGCCATTCTGCCCCAGGTTCCCCTATATGTGAAATCGTTAACAATATTAAATCCTTTTAAAACAAATACTGATAAACTTATAATACATTAATTTCCTGTCATCGACAAAAATTTCTTTTCCCAGAGGCTTATTAAAAAGGTCTGCTACATTTTCTTTAGAGTGAATATAATCTATATTCATTTCATAATTTTTTACTAAATCTCTTAGAAAATGATTTCTTATATCAATGTGATTTATACGTTTAGAGTTTTTATAATATCTTGATATTGATATAGCACTTTGATTATCGCACAATAGTAAAGGTTTTACATTTTCTTTAAAACGATTTATAACACCCTTAATATTAACAGGTCCTGGGCTACAGACGCACCTGCACATATTCGCTTTCAGCGGTAGATAGAGCTACACAATACTGTTTTTTAGATAGCCAACATACTGGATTCTGGCAGTAAAATAGTATACCGCCACTTACACTTTTTCTGTCTATAACATCAGTTTCACAGTTTGCATCACAATAACCAACTAATATATTGTCTTTGTCTCCTGCTTTGTTCTTCTAGTATATTAACTCATATCTTAATATTGTCTTTCCTGCTTTCCAAATTTCATTTGCCGTTTGCCTAAGCTTCTGCTTAAATATGAAACACTAAATGTTATGTCTGGTCTTGAAATAGTTAACAAATATAGTAAATAAAGGTATATCGATTATATCATCGCTGATTTATTTGAAAGCCACTTTCCATTTTAGTTTAGATTCCCTTGCAATATTCCATATTGAATATTTTTAGAATTTTTTTTATGAGCTTCGTCTGGGATATTTTAATTCTATCTTCAGTTCTTGTTATGTATATTCCAAGAAAATTACTTCTACCATGTTTTTAGCACTGAACTCTTTCTTTAATAGATGCACAGTCTTACTCACTTCTTCAATTCCAGTTATTAGGATGTCGTCTACCCATACTATTATCCATATTTTATTATTAAAGTAGAGACAATAATCATAATCTGACCTTTTACGGTTAATCTTATTTGCAAATTCGCTTAATGTATGATAATCATAGTCATAATCTGATATTTTAAGGTTAATCTAATTTGCGAATTCGCCTAATCTATCATTCCATATTTTAGGAGATTCTACAGTACTCTATTCAATTTTAAGAATTTTGTTTAAGTTTGTTAACCTTCTAGAGGATATATCTAAATTTCTGCTTTTAAAATTCTATTTAAAAATGCTGATGGAATGTCTAACTGTTTCTGATGGAATGTTTAACTGTATAATTTTCCAAACATTTTGTAATGCACGTGACAATAAAATTCCTACTGAGGACATTCTAGCAATAGTAGCGTACAATGGATTACTATACTCCTCTTGCTTGATCTGAAATCCTTTGGCAACAATCCTTGTCTCTTTTGTTCGTTTTTCTTTTGTCTTAAATACCCATTTTGTTTCGATTGGTTTTACATTTTCTAATAATTTTGCTTCTGACCTTGTTTGTATGTTCTTATAGGATTCTTTTTTGTTATACTTTCACTCCATTTTTTGTTAATAAGCTATATGCAGAATATACTTCATATTTATTTAAGTAGTCTAGTTGTCTTTTATTCCTTTCTGATCCTCTGCAACTTAAATCTTCTATTTCTTCTTCATGTTTGCCAGGAATATGTATATTTTCTTTCGCTTGCTCAATATCTATACTTTCATTTTCTAGATACTTTTTGTTTTTCTTGTGATTTTAAGTTTTCAGCTTTTTGTTCATCTTTATATTTTATATCATTTTTATCAAATACTACATCTACAGATATTTTTATTACACTTGTCTTTCATGTCAGAACAACTGCTCATACACGTTCCCCAAAAATTGTAAGCTTTGTTAGATCGTTAGCTCCATACCATCTTGTGCTTGGTGGAATTCCGTTGTTTGCGATTGTAGATCTATTTAGTTCATAAGCTGAACATAATATAACGTCTCCCCACATTTATTTAGGTAAATTTGTTTCTTTTAACTTTGTACGAACTTTATCAATCAGTGTTCTGTTCATTCGTTCTAATGTCCGTCCCATTTTGTTGCGGACCATAAGGTGTAGTATATTGTATCTCTATGACTTTTTTCTTACAAAAATTTTAAAATAGTTTAATGACAATTCTTCTCAATTGTCTCAATGTATTTTTTTTTTTCTTTTCATGTTGAGTTTTAATCATTTTTATGTACTATATAAGATTCTCTTCTGCTTCACTTTTATATTTTAAAAGATTAACAATTACATAATACGAATAATCGTCTATTATTACTTTGAAATACTTGTACCCTTCATTTGCCTTGGTTCACTGGACCTGCTGCATCTGAGTGTATGAGATCATCAATTTGTTTGGATTTCTTTTCTATATGGTAAAAAGCTTTCCTTCTTTAAAAGTTGAGCATACACTCTCAGAATAGGGTAGGCCTAAAATTGTTGTATCCTAACCTTTGATGCCATATATTACTTTCATTTACTTCTGCCTTATTACATACTTATTTCTCATTTTTGTTTACTTATATTTCGATGACAAATAAATTGTTTTGATTTTTAGTCTAGTTCATAATTTTGTCCACTTATTTTTCTTTTCTCCTTTTAAGTCACTTTATGTCCCTTTTTTATTAATTAAGACACTGAAATCAAATTGTCCTTCATTTCCTCTACTATTAATGCATTTATTTTTATCTTTTTCCTTGACAAATTTCTTCAACACTTCCTGTTTTTTTTTGTAATTATCACTTCTCCGTTTGCTAAACATATTTCTACTTCTTTATCTAAAACTTTAAATGTCTAAAATCTAATATAAAGATATTATTTTGTTTATTTCATTTTGGTTTTCACATTGCAAAGCAATAAACTTTTGTCATATCTTAAGTCTTCTTTTTTAATTATCTAAATTATTTAAACATACAGAAATAACAGAAATCTTGTTCTCAACATATTATTGATTTTATGGATTAAAAAAAAAGTTTTTTTTTCTAGGATCTGCTGAGAGAACAAAAGCATTTGAAAAAATAAGAAAACTCGGAGACTTGGAATATAATAATAGGCATGGTAGTAATAAATCTTTAAATGTAAGGAATTCGGCTAAAAGTGAAAGTACTTTCTATCTTCCCTGTGTGCATTGCCATGGATATTTTTCAAAAAAAAATTTGAGAAATCACGTGAGACTTTATTGCAAACAGAACTTAACACGGACAAGAAATGTGATGGGTGCTAGTAGAGTTGCTTCATTCAGAATTCACCCTATGGCTTGTAATGAATTGAAGGATTTTATTTTTCCTTCAATGAAAAATTCAGATTTATTAAAAATTGCTATGTCTGATAAAACAGTCGTTTTGTATGGTAACAAACTAATTAATACTTATTTTAAAACAAGTAAGCATAATTCAAAAATGATTGCTACACAATTGAGGCAAATATCAAAAATATTCTTAACAATGAAGTCAATTAATTCATCTGTAAATGAAGTAAAAGATATATTTGATCCTAAAGAATATGATAACGTAGTAAAATGTATTCATATCATGGCTGGCCTAGAAAATGGACGTTACAAATCACCCAGCCTCGCTCATTCTTCCTGTACACTATTGACACATTTTGCGGAATTTGTAAGATGTCAATACATTAGAGAAGACAATAGAGAAAAGGAGGAGTTGACTGAGAGATTTGTATATTTGATGAAACACAGTCAGAAAACTGATTTAACCAGAGTTGCTACTGAAACTAGAACTCTACAGCAAAGAACTAAACTTGAAGTACTGCCTACCACTAGCGAAATAAGTAATTTAATCATTTTACTGGAAAAGGATATTGAGAATGGTTATAATTTAATTAGGTCAGTATTTGACAAAGATGTTTGGATCAAATTAATTCAGACTATATTAGTGTATATCATGGTATTTAATAGAAAGCGGCCGGGAGATGTTGAACGCACTGAAATTATTGAATACAAAACAATGACAACTGTTGATAAGGAACATTTAAGCAAATTGTCAGCAAGTGAGCAATTACTTGCTTCAAATTTTTCCAGGTATACTGCCAGGGGAAAATTAAATAAATCCGCTTCAACTCTCATTTCGAATAAAGTTAAGATAGCTCTGGATCTTCTTCTTCAGCTACGAGGACAGGCTGGTATAAATGAAACGAACAAATATCTCTTTGCTTCTTCTGATTTTAAGTGTCAATATTTTAAAGCTGATCTGGCCCTTGCAAATTATTGCAAGGCCAAAAATATACCAGAAAGAAAGTTTTCAGCAACGAAGTTAAGAAAGCATCTAGCAACTTGCACTTCAACTCATCCTCAAAATGAGCAACATATTATTAGTGATTTTATGGGGCATGATATAAATATACATAATAATATCTACCGACAGAGGCTCGCCCATACAGATATTGTAACAATGGGAAAAATATTGACAGAAGCAACTGGTATTTCCCCAAACAATTGTAATTCATCAAGACCACCAACTGACATCTCCAATGACCAAGAAACAACATATTGTAATAAATCTTTCCCTGTGGTTGATTCGCAATTAGAAGTTCATGAAAATGAAACAGATATGTCAACAACCGAACTTTTGCCAATTATATTAGAGGAGGAGCAAGAACATGATGAGCCATATCAGCGACCTGTGACGCCCAAGTCGCGGACCAGATTATTTCCTACAACTAGATCTAATAAGAGAACTTGGACTACTCCCGAAAAGAAAATATTACGAAAATCCTGCCAAGACCATTTTAAAAGTAAAACAATACCAAATATTCAGATGTGTCAAGATATAGCAGTCACTACAGGTTTAAATGAATCCCGTACATCTTCTCAAATCAGATCATGGATAATAGCTGAACAAAAGAAGAACGAAAGAGGTAAATATGCTTTAATGGGTAAATGAACAATTGAAATTCTTACTGATGTAATTTTTGTTTAGGCATATAATATTAACGTTTTAATTTATGTCAAGAATGTTTTTTTGCAATAAACGTAACTAGGCCAATCACTAATATTTTCTTTATATTAAGTAAGTAGTCCTATTGTCTTCTCAATATTTATGTACTTGTTTTTTTGAATCTTTAGTAAGCTCGTAGTACCGTTAAAAATAAAAAAAAATGTTTGATACCAACTCAAATAATCCATCAGATATTAACTAGTCAATTCGTCAAAATATTATTGTTATATACAAAAATAAAAGCCTACTTTTATTCGTTTCGAAAAGCGTCATTTAATATGTTCCAATACAAAAAAATTCCAAGTACTGCTTAAATTTCCCTATTTTTAGTCTAATGTTTATTATTTGGTCTTCTAATGTTTTAACTAGTATTATTGTAAATTAAGTTAGTAGTTTCCTTATTGAAACACAACAAATAATTTTTATATTTGTTTTTAGGACCTAAGAGAGGTTGGACAACTCCGGAAAAAGCTAAATGTCGCCAATATTTTAAAAAATATTACCGAAAACAAAGTTATCCTTCTTCTTCTGAGCTACAAGATGCAATAGAGACTGTACCAGAACTTCAAAACAAGAATATCTTAAACTTAAGAAGTCATCTACAACATGATTTTAAATATTTGGCTCAACGAGACTCAATTTAACATTTGTACGAGGGCAGGTTTTGGGTTTTTTTTTGTTTTTAATTTCCAAATAAAGATATTTAAATTTTTAAACACTTTTTTTTTGAGAAATTTAGTATTTTGTTAATTAACGGCTGATTATCATTAAATTATTTCAATATCAATTTTAAATTATGCAGTAATTAATTAGGTATAATTTTAAAAATATTAAATTGGCTTACTAAGACCAAAAACCCGTAAAAATTTATTAACTTAAAACAATATCTTACCTAAAATGTTTATTAATAATGGTTGAGTACATTGACGAGACTTTAAATTTTATATTGCGTAATACATCGTAATTGGAATGAAAGCCTGCCTTTAAAAAATTATTCGGTTCATATTAAAAAAAAAATTGATGATGGCTCTGCTGAGACGAAACGTTGGATACTAAAATACTGAATTTTTAGTACCATTGCACTGATTTCCCAAAATAACTTTTTCTTATTTAACCTACCTCGTAGCTATAACCGTTTAAAAGATCATAATGGTGTTCCATTATTTAAGCATAATTCTAGTTGATAAATAAAATAATTTTGGATTTAACAAACTTATATTTGTTGGAAATACATCTTTTTCAAAATTATATCCTTCAGTTAAAAGTGATTATTTAAATCGAACAAAATAAAAAAAATTTGCGAGGGTTTTTATTATATTTTGACCAGCACTTATTTTCATTGATATCAGTGTTTTACTTGTGAGGTAGGTTAATCAGAAAAAAATCATCATCATTTTTTTTCAATAAGCACTTGTACTTCTCGATAAATTTTTAGTCCAATCCAGTCATGTACAAATAAAATATAGTTGCCTTTTCTATTGGATACGAAACAATGAGGTTTCAATACTTTTATTTGACAATCGGTAGATATGGTGCAATTTTTTCGAAGCGCTTTAAGTAAAGGTATCGATAGATCGACCCTACGTAGAGGCATACTTTTAAGTATAAAACAATATAAAATGTATAACATTGGTTGTAAAATTTTTAAGCTACATATAAAAATTAACCGACGTAGACAACCAAGAGTACAAACTAATGTATTCGTTATTGTCTATATCTAAAAAAAGTGTTTTGCTTCCTTACACTATTTCTATATACATGAAATTATAAGTTTTGATAAATGTATACATTTATTTATACAGGGTGATTCTTTTAGAGTGCTAATTAGAGGTTTCTGGAGAAGTAGGCAGAATTCAAATTTGAAAATTTGCGATATGAGGTTTTCGGGGATGCTCAATTCATCTAAAATATTTAGAGCAACCAGCTACTTCCAGTTATACCGGAAGTGAACATTAACTTGGTTATTTTAAATGGAACACATTATATTTTCTTACATTAAATGATTGCTACAGTCAAACGACATAAAATTGGATGAAACGGCATACATGTCCCTATCTTAACTTTTTAAGTTCCTCTTGATGGTCTAAGAACATAATGTATACAGGGTGATTAAAAGTACACACATTTTGATCATCCTGTATAAACTTTCTTCTTATGCCACCAAGTAGAACTTAAAAAGTTAAGACAGGGACATGTAAGTTTGGCCATTGCAATCATTTAAAGTTGAAAAAATGCGATTTTCAATTGTCTTTAACTTCAAAACTAATAAGTTTACATTATAAGTGTGTAATAGATTTTTGAAATCACCTTCTCAGAGAAAATCTAAAAATATAAGAAAATATAGAGTGTTCCATTTAAAATAACAAAGTTCATGTTTACTTCCGGTATAACCGTGTAAAAAATATAGTGTTCCATAAAAAAAATTGACTTTCAAATGTATCACCCTGTATGATTATAAATATTTTAAAATGTAATCCTTATTGACTTACATAATACCACCGCAATAGAAGTTTACAAATTTATTCCATTTCATCATAAAACTCCATGGCATCGGTCGTAATTCACCCTGTATAATCTGAAATTTAACATTGCTAGTGAGGTTATAGTTATTAAGTTTTGTTATTTTGTTTTCGAAAATGAAAAATAAAATAATTATATTCATATAAAAGAAAAAAAAGGCCATTCTAATAAATTTTTATAAGTAAAAATAATTTGGTGTCTTTTAATCAAAATAAAAACAGTTTTTAGCAATGTTATGTAAAAGTTTATAACGTATAGTTATCTGGTTTACTTTCTATTTCCAATTTTTACATAAAAATAACGTCAGTTTCAGTTTTTATTTTCTCCTATGAGCGAACGTAACATACTAATCTGTATGTATAAAATATTAAGAATAGTAAAAAAAAATTAATATACTTGTAGTCGTCCAAATTTTCATGTTAATAATTATTTGAAAGAATTACATATATTTTTTATACGTTTTTAATATAAGTAACAAGCGCGCTAATGTATTGCATGCCACGCCTTCTTTCCCCAGCCAAATAATTGGGATGGCTGGACTATCCTGTCTATTATTTTCTATTATTTGAGTGGCGGTCACAACATGCGATACGGCGCTTCTATCCTGCACCTGGCTGGACGAACCTGCTTTGTAGTATGTTTTCAGCCAACGCATCCTGCTGTAGAAGAATATATATATATATATATATATATATTGTAATGTTTTTAAAGGAACATAAAAGAAAAAATAAAAATATTAATAAAATAGCATAAAAGTAGTTGCTTACCTTTGCATAATAATGAGAGAGCGCACAGACTATAGGAAGTATAAAATCGTTACATCAACGAAATAGCATGAAAACTTAAATCAGGGTGGAGAAACTCAGGAGAATTAAATCACAACTAAAATAAATAAGAGAAACACATATAAATAAAAGTAAAAGTAAATAAATTTGAATACCTGAAGGACAAATTTATCAAATCAGATGGAATAATGCAAATAATAAACACCTAAAATAAGGAACATTGTAAAACTAAATTTAAGAAAAATTGTAATTATTTATAGGGTATGTATCAGAAAGAATTTGTTGGATAAAAAAAAAATTAAAGATAACGAAAGGATAGGAAAATCAAAGAATAAGAAAATATCTAAAAATTTCAAAAAGTACAAATCAATTTGACAGACAAAAGTCGTAAATTTAAATGACGTAATAAATCAAAGATAATAAGATTTTGAGGGTAACTAAGGAAAAGGGTTGGTTACTAAGGGGTTTATTGATAGGAGGTCGACAAGAAAATTTAGAACGAGAAAGGTGAAAAATTTCAACAAAATTTAAATTAACAGAAATCATGTAAAAGTTATAAAGAAATTCAACAAAAAGTTATATCAAAGTGATTTAGAGGATTGGTAAGAAGTTTACAATAAAAATTATCAAGAAAACAATTACAATTCTTTTAAATAAAGCAAATGTTAAATGCATGGAAAAAGACGTGGTGACGCCATTTTGTAATCATTTTACACATTTGTTTAATTATATTCTACTAGAGAAAAATACACTTACCAGACAATTGTGGATTTAATATAAATAATCCAAAAGATCACTGCAAGTATCCAACAGGTTTTTTCTTCCAAAATTGCTATATAGAATTAGAAAAGTAAGAACAAATTTATGAATGTGAGCATCAATTGCTTATCGTTATAATGAAAGGATGGTAAATCATGTGGACGGTCTCTGCGCAAATGCAGACACATCCAAATAGCTAGCGGAAACGAACGTGGCCGAACAAGATAGACTTAGAAGAAAGGAATATTTAACAATTAGTGCGTGTACCGAGTGGACAAGTAAAACCAGGTTACTAGGTAGTATAATTTATTATGTTTAGGATAAGAAGGTTAAATCTGATCAGATTAATATCATTTGTATATAAATCCACATGATAATAATAATAATAATAAAATTTAACAATACAATGAAATAAAAAATCATAGAAAACATTAAATTAATACAGTTCATAAAAAAAAAACAAATATAATAAAAAGTTAAATAGAATAAAAACTTATTTGGGGAAATATAAAATTACATAATGTGGATTTACTTGATAAAGTTTCATGTAGATATTTGTATGTGCTATAAATTTATGTCAGGGTTAATATAAATAAAATTATAAAATTTACAGTTTTAAAAAAATTATTACCTCTAATGATCCCTAACCTGAGGTAAGAACTTTCATGCTAGATTTCGGATTTGTTTGATTGGCGCCCAAAATTAAAAATAAAACAAAATATTATCAAACAAAAAATCGAGCAAATGATAAAACCTGAAATTTAGAAAGAAATAAAATTGTAAGAGGGTATTAAAATAATAACTAAATAAATAAAACATAACAATATATATATATATATATATACGTGCCCAACTATTATTACGAAGCCCATAAGGTGCTACAGATAATCCGAAGCCCAGCCTAATATTGTAAAATGCTCTGTATATTTTGGGCATATTAGAAGGTAATAAAAATAAGAAGGAAAATTCTCTTCGAGGGGTAACTTATTTCAATATACATAATTTAGGATATTTTACAAATTCAAGGAGTCCCGAGAGAATACTACGTATTGTACTAGACCCAACTGTATAAAATGTATATATTTTTTCAATTACATGAAGCCCAGCGATGTTGCCAAATTTTCTGTTTAATAAATAATGTATGATGCATTATTTTTAGGAATAAAGACTGTCTCTTGTGAAAGATTAAATTAATTATTCAGCTAAAATATTTAAATAATATTGGCTTTTACATAAGGTAAGTAATATGACAAAACATAACTTTTTATTGGTTTAATATAATATACTAATTCGGTACATTCTATAAGGAAAACTAAAATTTTCTAACACTAAAAAACATAATAAAAAATACTTCTTAAAAATAGTGTACACTGGGCACAAGAATTCTTTAATTTTTTAATCGAAAAGTAAATTGTCAATCTATGCATTGATAAAATATAAAATATAATTTAGTTCAGTGATCGATTAAATTTGCAAAAAAACCTGATATACAGGGTGTTTTTTAAAAAGTTTCCACCCCCAATTAAGGCTTACCCAATAATTTTTGATTTGAGGGGGACAAAATTTTTGATAACAAACATCACTCTAACGTCAACCCCCTTCACCTTATGTAATGTTTTTTACAAAGGGTATGATTTGAATTCTGCATTGAATTACCTTTCCTCTGATGTGCCACACTTGGTGTATCGCCATTCAAATTTTCATGTTACGGGGTGGGGGTGAAGGGGGTTAAGGTAGAGCGACAAATTTTGTCAAAAATTTCGTTTCCTTTAAATCAAAAGTCGACGTGTCTCACTATTTTTCTCAAAAATTATTGTGCGAGAGTAAAGTGAGGGTAGGAAAAAACACCCTGTATTTCTGTTTAGGGAGGTAGTAAAAAAAATAAACTTAGTGATTTGAATTCTGCATTGAATTACCTTTTCCCTGATGTGCCACAAATGGTATGTTCCCTATTTAAATTTTAAAGTTCAGGGGCGTGGGGCGAAGGGGGTTGACGTTAGAGTGATGTTTGTTATCAAAAATTTTGTCCTCCTCAAATCAAAAATTATTGGGTAAGCCTCAATTGGGGGTGGAAACTTTTTAAAAAACACCCTGTAGAGGTTATTTTTTTTTTTTAATTTTTGAACAAAATTGTTCAATTTTTGTAATTATATCGGTCGAAATATTTTTATAGCAATTTTTTTAAGTAATGTATGACGCGTTATACCTTTTTTGAAAGAGCTTTTGCTCGTTCCAAGGATGAATGTTAATGGTCTATTGGGTGGTGAAAAATAATAAATTAATAATTAAATCAAATTCATTTAAATAGAAAATAAGTTGCTGTAGCCTCTCCTCAAAATTAAAAAAATTATATTTTTGACATTTCTTACTTGTAAACACACAGTTGGGATTTCTTAAATACAACTAATAAAATTACTTTAACAGAGAAACAAGAAAGAAAATAAGAATTTGAATTTTTTGTTTGAATAAGAAATTTTCTAGTTTCCAAGCAAGACTTGTCAAAAAGAACAAGATGCTTTACCCATTTAATTTTCTTTTTAAATCAACTGAATTTATTCACTTTTTAACATTTCTTATCACCCTGTAAATATTTGAATATATTATTGGAAATTAAGATAAAAGTTTTTTTAATCGATTTAAAAAAAATTAGAGGTGACTTTACTACTTTGACAAAGGTGATTTTAAAATCTTGACAGTTATGTCAACAATCAGTTTCAGGATTTTTAAAAAAGTCATTTTAGGGTCAGTTGTATATGTTACGTTTATAGTATAGTTTAAAACGATAAAAAAAGGTAAATTGATTCAGCTCAAAATATATTATGGGTTCGTTCCACGAATAGAATTTGAAATATATCAGAAGTAAAATATTAAATAAAAAAAAATTTGAACGCCAGTCAGTTGATTTCTTGGTGTAATTAGAAACAATTGACAAAGAAAGTATGATATATTTCAAAATCCGTCCTTTCTTTTTTTTTGGGTTAAGGAAATTAAACTCAAATGAAACGTTAGATTTGTTTATTTGACGAGAATAATTCAAGAGATTTTTCTTTTTTTTTCAATAAAAACTTGGCTCCATTTATGTAGAGAGTCTTGGTATTGTAGGCGCAAGCTGTCCTATTCCTAGCTGTCCCGTCTCAGTTGTCCAGAAAAACTTATTGGACCCGGCAGACTTGACTGTCAGACGTGGGAATCAGCGGAAAATTGACAATCACCAAGAAAAACCAAAAACCCCTATAAATAAAAGGGAGGCAAGAGAGAAATCTTCAGTAGAAAACACTGGCAATATAAAGATATACAAAGTCTATTTTTGATATTAAATAGATAAATGGCAGGTTCTTAGCATGGGAAGACAATTTATATAAATGCCGAGAGAAGAAGGGGGAACATGACGCGGAGGAAGAGGAAAGGGAAAATCAAGCGAACATGAAACTATAAAATATACAGAGTAGAGGAAGAATGAAAATACAGGGCGGCACAAGAAAACGTAATATAAGGTTTAAACTGTAATTTAAACATCAAGTTTAAACCGATGAAAATTAAAAATATTTCTTGAATATGTTCCAGTTAAAGAATGGGTGCCTAGCTTCAGATTACATTGGTTCGAAAAATTTGTTGAATTAATATCTCAACGAAGGCTCTTGAAATCCTGAACCTATTATTCATAAATTCTTGATGAAAGAAAAATTCGAGGTCTTCTTGGGTTTTACACAATATTTATAACATCTATATCTTCTTCATTATCAAATAATATATCTTCAATTATTTCCAAAATATACATTTTGAAAATTTAATTATGTTTGAAAAATCGTGTCAAGAGAATAACAAATATTTGATAGGTTATAATACTGACATGTTATACGAAGTATACTAATTTTCAATCTGCGCATGTGTTAACCGAAGCTTGAAGTTTAATTGGCCCTCCATCCATCAGTTGACAGTTAAACTCGGACTGTCAGTCACAGATACCTATACAACGAACTTTATTCATTAATCCAAAGTTTAACTAACATTTGAACTTTAAACTGAACCCATACAAATTTATTAAAATTCGAAATATCCGAAGAATTCGAAAAACATATTAAAGAATATTTTAAAAATTTTCAATAAAAGAAATGGTATAATATTGTTTAACGGATTATTTGCTTGGATTAAAGAATATTCACCTGGTTTACTCACTTAAGAGAACATTAATAATTCACGTTAATTTTCTCTAATCATATTATGTCCAGAATGGGCTACTTTTGTATAACGAAATCTAATATACATGATGATATGTAGTTATTACTTATTAAATGACTAATATGATACCTTAAATAACTTTGCACAAATTTACTTTTTCTTTAAGAAATAGCAGATTAAAATAAATAATGACGTACTACCTGAGATTTGATTGAATTGGCTCATTATAAATATTTATATAACGTCAGTTTGAAAACCAAAATTTGTTTACGTCTTTATCTTTATGCTATATCGATTGTCATTTTTTATTTGTGATTGTGGGAGTGTTCTGAAAAAATGAGAATGAATATATAAAAGCTACATCAAATAATCTGCCTAATGTGGATTATTTTATGATACACGATTATAAAAGTCGATGAAATTTAAATTTAGGTAAGCCTGCAGTTTAAGTATGTGAGATGTGTGTTGCTAAGGCACAATCACAATAAACCAAATTTTTCTGCCTTTGGATGTTATTTCTCATTAACTATTAACGAAAGCCACTCAAAATCGATATACCGATTATTTTACCTGTACCACCAAATACAATATGTGGTCGAGTAGACATTTTCAAACTAAATCTGCAAAATGGGAGGAGTTACAGGTAGTACGTCATAACCGGCGAAATTTGAAAATAGAAGTCAGTAGGGCCCAAAACCGTTAAGATTTAAAATTATTAATCAGTGTAGATAATACATTTTGACCTTATACATTCAAAAATAATTTAAAAAAAATTACAAAAGTTGCACATTTAGAGGGAAGCCTATGCATGATTAAAATTGTACTTTTATATATCGGTAAGCTAAAATTTTAATTTTCTATTCGTCATTTGTAATAATTCGTGATTAAGTATCCCCAACACTCTATATCCTAAACTTTCACATATTAATTTTGCCCACTTTGCCCTAATTAGCCGTGTAAAAGAATGAATATCAACTTTTGGCGGGAAAAGTTGTATACATCAGGGATTTTAATTAATTTGTTAGTTATATAAAAGAAAGTTCCTGTATTTTAAAAATAACTGAAGCACATTAACTTATTAAAACTAAAGTTAGTGACAGCTACCATTTTGCGCCGTAGCCATTTGCACTAAACGTTTGCTTCTTTGCATTATAATAATTCACTTGCGCTGCACAAATATTAAATAACCGCTCTTACTTTAAAAATGATTAAAACAGACCAAAGACACAACATAAGATGTTGCCAAATCAAAAGGGCCTAGAATTACAATACAGATAATAATAGGGCTCGAAAAATCGGTAAAATATATTTAAAGTGTGCAAATTATATACGAAACGGCTACCCTGCCTCCTAGCGTTGGATGTTGTGTACTATGACGTGGCTATTTGGATAGGAACAGTCAGCTTAGGAAGCCCAATCGAAAATTTTATAAATAACTTTAGATATATAGGTCCAACCTCAGGATTCATTTATACACGCTTATCTATAGGAAGCCCGAAGTCGGGCTTCGTATGTCGGTGTTGGGCTTCGTATTAGCTGAGGTTCATAGAGTTTTTGGCTTCGTATTGATGGTTAGTACGTCTATATATATATATATATATATATATATATATATATATATATATATATATATATATATATGCACAGCTATTCTATTTGCCTCCATATCTCGAATAGGCGCCCAAACCTCCACTCGAATAAATAACTGTTTTGGTGTGTTTTTCACATTTTTAGGCTTTAGTTATATCTGTGAGAGTGAGCATTTTGAGAGGGAAACATACTTTTACGAAAATTTTATACACAATTTTAGTATACATCTTAATGGCGGACACCTCCGAATAGTATTGGAACAAGTTGCCTCCGACTTGTATATTCGCAGATATGTCCAGTAGACACCGGCCTCCAGCAGCGTTGCCGATAGCTACACGTGCTGTGATCTATTTTTAGAAACAGATTTAGTTGTTTGTTTTGTTCATTCATTCATTAGTTCGATCTTCGGCAGATCGTTAACAGTTTATGTTTTGTTGTGCTTTTTCGCCTCCCAGCTGCAGCGAATATATTTTCTTCTTAACATACAATTACGATTATGAACAGGTAGGTAAGTTATTATATTTTGTAGGAATAAAATTTTAATAGAATATTTAATATAATTTGAGCTATTTAAGGAAAAATAATAAATAATAACTCTACACTCGACAATTCCAAAAATATTGTGAAAATTATTGTCCTAAATTAAAAAAATAATTCTAATATTTATTACTGTTTTTTTCTCACTACATCATCAGGACTGTGAATTTTGTCGCATGAACCAAAGGCAACAATCACATGAGTGAAAAAAGGCACTTTACACACTAGTTGCTTACAATATTTTTTCTACTACCAAAAAATATCTAGGTATTAAGTAAAAACTGAGCAAGCTAATTTACGCACTAGTGCGTAAAATACTTTACTTTACGCACTGGTATTTCATTTTATGCAGTATTGTGTAAATTAGAACTTTACGCACGACGAAGTATATGTAAAGTTATTAATTTACACACGGTATTAGAAAAAATACATTTAATTGATGAGTGCAGGCGAAATACATTTTTCCAACAGCTGTAATGTGAACTGATAAAAGCAGTCACAAGGAACACGTAAAAAACGGTGCACTGAGGTTTGTTATAATTTATTTTGGGGGTGGTTAAAGGGGGTGATTTTTTTGCGATTTTTCATAATTTCCAGCGATCCTACACGTCGTATTAAAAAACTTAAATGGGAAAGTGCAAAATAATTTTTTTTCAGTTTTTTATTTTTCATTTTTGCAAAAATATTCGATTTCCATGAAACTTTGTCTTGAGATAAAAAACTTAAAAACTTTTTGATATTCATCAAAATCGCAAAAAAAAATTTTCACTCCCTTTAACCACCCCCCCCCCTCCCAATAAATTAGACCAATCCTCAGAGTGCCGTTTTTTATATGTTCGTTGTGATCCCTTTAATCATTTCCTACTGCAGGTGTTTGGATATCAATTAGACTCCATTTTTTTATATCGGCGGCACTGAATAATAATATTTTAAATAACAATAATGAGTCTGAAACTTTTTTATTACCAAAGTGATGAAAAATTTGTTATTTTTTGACACCGTTTGCAGTTTTTTCCCAATTAATTTCCGTATCATTTCTTCCATAGATCACGAAGATTGGTAGTATTAGCTCAGGAGAATAATTCCTTACCATCACCATGTAAGTCTAGATGCGTTATTATAAATGAAGTAAATCAAATTTTTTCAACAAAAATTATATATAAATAAATTGATGAGAATTTCCGTTAAATTTTTAAAATGCATTACTATTTATCACGTTACACTTAGTCTATTTAGCAAGTGCTTTTTGGGTCAAACATTTTTCTTCGTCTCCGAAAAATATGAACGAGGTGTCATTCGATTCGGAATAGCGTGTAGATGATTTTTGAAAAAATTCAAGTACTTGCAAAAATTGCAAAAGTGATAAACAATTAACTGAAAAAAAATGGGTTTGGTTTTTTGCAAATATCTCAAAAAATATTTGAGTTTTCAAATTTGAAAAAAGATTAAAAAAAGGGGGAAACTTTCCAAAAAAAATGTATCTCCCAGAACTGCAGAACCAATTTTTATAATTTTACCAGAGGGTTGAAAATATGGCTGAAAACGGCGACTCTGGCTTGCTTATGAGCTGCCCATTTTGTACATTTAATGAATAAATATTATTTAAACTAATTAAATATGAAAACTAAGAATTGAAAAATTCAGGCACGTACTCAATAGATTTATGAACATAAATCCGCGGTCAAAATTTTTTTTTCGTAATTTTTTTGTCAGTTATGCATTAGTTAATTAACATTTTTTTCCTACTTGAACATGAAAATTTTAAGTGCGATAATTGTTAAATAACAAATCTGAATTTCTTTTTCTTTTTTACTCCTACTTTTGAAAGGTCTCAGAAGAGATTACGCTTGAAAAAATTAAAAAAATGTGATTTTTCACTTTGTTACTAACAATTTACTTAGGTTAAAAATTAAAAAGCTTGATTAATCATTGAAAAAAATCTCTGATGCAAATTATGATTTTTAAAAAAAAAAACGCTCCTTAAAAAATGTTATTGCTTTGAAACGTATTTGTTAATTAACAATTTTTTTCTACAGTATAAATAAATTATTTTTCTCAAAAAAATAACACATGGTAGTTTTGTTTCATTTTGTAGAAAAAGAAAAAAATATATGGAAATAATTTAATTGTTTATAACAAATTGTTTATTGAATAAATAATGAAAATTTAAATAAAAACAATTTTTTAGTTATTAAAAAGCAAGGTAAATTATGATTAAAAAAGTGGTTTCTTAATAATTACAGGTGATGGAAAAAAATTGTTAATTAACAAATACGTTTTAAAGGAATAAAAAAAAATATTAAGGAACGATTTTTTTTTAAATCACAAATTTCATCAATGATTACGTTTCAAAAAAAATAGATGATCTTACAAACAACGCATTAGTTTATAACAATTTTGTAAATAGGAAATATCATTTTCATGTGAGTTCATCTCATTAAAAAAATGGATAAATAGTAATATGAAAAACAATTTTTTTTTAATGATTAATCAAGCTTTTCTTTTTTAACCTAAGTAAATTGTCAATAACAAATTGGAAAATAACAATTTTTTAATTTTTCCAACGGGAATCTCTTCTGAGACCTTTCAAAAATAGGAACAATAAAGGAAAATAAATCAGATTTGTTATTTAACAATTATCGCACTAATGCAAAATTAATAGAAAGGTCGCTCAAAAAAATTTTTGACTGCGGATTATTGTTCATAAATCTATCCAGTAGATGTCTGAATTTATTCAATTCTTAATTTTCATATTTAATAAGTTTACATAATATTTTTTCATTAAAGGTCCAAACTGGACGGCGTTTACGCAAGGCAGAATCCCCGTTTTCAGCCGTATTTTCTACTCTCTGGGAAAATTATAAATATTGGTCACACATTTCCGGGAGGTATATTTTCTTGGGAACTTTCCTCCTCTTTTTGAATCTTTTTTCAAATTTTAAAAATGTCAAACAGTTTTTGAATTTTTGCAAAAAAACAAACCCATTTTTTTTCAGTTAATTGTTTTTAACTTTTGCAATTTTTGCAAGAGGATCTTGATTTTTTTTTAAAATCGTCTACACACTATTCCGAATCGAATGCCACCCCGTTCATATTTTTCGGAGGCAGAGAAAAAGTTTGGCCCAAAAAGCACTTGCTGACTTGACTAACTAGGCTCAAAATAAAGAAAAAATCGTTTATAATTGGTGAGTGTGTTTTTTTTTCAATTGCTTGTTTAGTAAAAAAATAACTAATATTTGATATGGATAAAACTAATGGATTTTGAGAAAAATTAGATGGAGTGTTTCAGTACAGCGCGCGCTAGCATTAACTTGGAGCCTAATTAGTTTCAATTAGCGGTTCCATCGGCTATACCTAAAAACAAAAAGAAGTATTATGTATCAGTTTCTTATATTTAGGCAGTGGATACGAAAGTAATGAAAGCAGTCCTGCTCCATCACTAACAGAATCAATGGAAGCAATTGATATCGGTTCAGATCTAGACCCAACGTTTCAAACACCTTCACCTTCAAATTCAACAACAGATAATGACAGTAATGATGAAAACTATTTTATTCTTAATAATGTAAATAATTTAAATATAATGGCAACCGAAGTCGAACCTGTGGTCAATTTTCAAGCCGATGCTCATGTACAACCTGAAGAAGAACCTTTCGTCGAACCTCAAGCCAAAGCTCATGTCGAACCTGAAGTCAAATGTGAGGCCGTTTCTAAACCAAAAATTATAATTTTAAATAACATAAAATTGACAGTGAGTTAGATTTTCTTGTATAAATTTGTAATTATGTTTATATGTGTATTATTTTAGGATTCTCAGCCTAATAAACTTTTATTACCAAGCACTTCCAAAGTGGTAAGTAAAGTATTCTCTTTTAGCCAGTTTTTATTTTACATTATTTCAGAGTGGCTACAGTATGAAATCAAAGAAGAAAAGAACTTACTGTAAATTTTGCTTAACAAATGTTACAAATTTCGAAAGGCATTTAGAACGGAATCACAGTGATTTAAAAGAAATGTTGGATATGTTATCATATCCTAAAAAACACACAGAAAGAAAAAAAATAATTGGTCTTTTAAGAAATGCTGGACAGTTTGATGAGTTTATAAGGGGAAATATACATCCAAAGTATGGTAAAATAACAAAAGATAGAGTATTATCCATGCTCTAGATGTAAAGCATTACTTTCAAAACGTTACTTATCACGGCATAAGAAAAAATGTATTGTACCAGGAAGTAATGATAATAAAATAAATCAAGCATCTGAGTCGCAAACTCTTATTGCTTGTTCTTTGAATGAAAATAATACCCTTCACAGAGGTTTTTTCAAAAATGAAAGCAGATGAAATATCTTTAGTTGTTAAAACCGATTATCTGATATATTGTTTTGGTGAAAATTATTTGAAAAAACACAAAAGGGAACAGATTTTGAGTGTCTGCTCTAACAAAATGAGAGAACTGGCACGTCTTCTTATAGAGTTCAGAAAAATCACAAATACTCCGAATTATATGTTACAAAGTATGGTCATACCAAAAAATTTTGATGCAATAGTACAATGTGCTAAAAGATTAGGAGGTTATGATAATGAAAAAAAAACTTATAAATCCCCAAGTTTATCTGCCCATTTGGGAACATCATTAAAACAAGTTTGTGATTTATTAATAAGAATGATTTTAAAAGAAGATCCTTCAATAAAAGTTGAAAATAGAGAACATTCTCTTAAAGAAACAAAACGATTTAAAGATCTTATAGAAAGTCAATGGACAACGGAAATTAGCAGTCTTGCATTCAAAGTTTTGCAAGAAAAACGTTGGGAAAAACCGGTTATATTACCTTTAACAGCTGACATAAAAAAGTTTAAGGAATATGTTGATCAAGTGGCCGATAAAGCAGTAGCTGTACTTAAAGAAGATGCCAGTAATAAAAAAGAATTTAGAAATTTGGTAGAATCTTGTCTTATATTAACTATCCTATTTAACAGAAGAAGGATATGTGATGTCCAATACACATTGGTTAAAACTTATACCGAATATGTAAATTATACAGTGAATCAAACTGAATTTGATAATGCCTTATCGGAATCAGAAAAAATTCTTACCAGATATTACAAAAGAATTGTTACCGGTGGAAAAGGTAGTAGATCAATTGCAATTTTATTTCCCTTAAAATTACAAACATATATTGATTTTTTTCTTAATATACGACCGCAATTAATTTCAAAAGAAAATCAGTATTTATTTGGATGTCCTGGCACGACTAAGTGGACCCGTGGAGATGTAATAATTAGAAAATATGCAGAAAAAGCAAATTTACAATACCCCAGTCAAATTTCTTCTAATAAATTAAGGAAACAGTTTGCTACCGTGATGCAAATTCTTAACCTCACCAACGAAGACATGGATCAATTTGCCCAGTTCATGGGACACACGGAAAAAACACATAATGAATTTTACAAGTAAGTGTATATTTTGATATACTGTAATTCCAAATTAATAAAAGTATGTTCAGGAAATACAAGTAAATTTGACTATTCAACTTTTTTCTTTTTCGCAATGAAACCGTTAATCATCATTTTTACTTATTTATTAGTTTGCAGTAATAATTTAAAAAATAATAATAAAAATCACTAATTGTACTCCTTTTTATTTTAAAATAAACTTTCACGGTTTAAATATTTAGGTATTTTAATGGAATACTCCTGTCTAATTGGAAATGTTACTTGTCTGAAAATAAACACTAAAATTACATACTAATAATGATATAATTAATCTTACTATTATTATTATATGCTGCAATAGGCTTCCACAAGATGTATATCAGACGGCTAAAGTGTCGAAACTGTTACTATTAATGGAGAAAGGAGGAGTGGACAAATATAAAGGAAAGTCATTAAATCAGATAGATATTAGCCCTGAAGAGGAATTTGCAGATGAAGATTCAGATAACGAGGCCGAGAATATTTCCATGACAAATACAAAACCTGCATTTACTCAACAAATTGTACAAGGTGGGGCTGATATATTTCGAAATGTCTTCAATTTATTAACAAATTTAATTTAATTTCTAGATGAACCAAATAAAAACAATAAAGCTACGAAGCTGGTTGGTCGTACAAAATGGAACCAAGATCAAATAAAATTACTAAAACACCATTTTAAAAATCATATTGTTACAAAAACAGCTCCTAAAAAACAAGAGTGTCTTGATTTGCTTGAAAAGCATTCTGACATCCTCTACAATAAGGACTGGGTCCGTATTAAAACTTTTGTGTATAATTGTTACCGAAAAAAGTAATATTTTTCGTCTTTTCGTTCTTTTTTATATTTTTTTAAACCGTTCATTTTCTTTGTTCAATAAACGTATTTCCTTGTTTTCAATCTTTATTATTCCCATTACACACAGCAATTTAATTAAAACAAAGAAGATAGCTTAAAAACTAGGAAGGTTTAACTGTAGGTATACAGGATGGCTAAAATTTGAAAGGATGCCATTGCTATATTAGAAACCGTAAGAGGTAATACAGAGGAGATTAAATGTAAAAAAGTTAACTATTTTGGCCGAAAAAAGTCTACAGGGACGAAAAGAGTGTAATAAACGGCACATAGAATATCATAATCAAAAATTAACAATTTTTCTCTTTATTCAAATAAAACCGGCTAAAGCACAATCACCCTGTACTTAAAGAAATAACAAAATTTAAACACAAAGTAGCAGGCTGAAAACGCTACATCAGCATAATTAGCCATTTCAAAAGTTTAAACATTTTTTTTTAAATCTAGGACGGATAGGAAAAGATTATTGCTCAAGAAAGCGATGTTTGTATATATTTAAACGCGACATCAAGACGCCGTTAAAAAAAAAACTGCGGAGTTTCATTTTTTTTTTGGGGGACCGCGAAAGGTCCGAAGAGTCGGCAGTCAGTAGTCGGCAGTCGAAGATTTGACGGGTTACTTGTGGGCCGTCACGCAGTTAGCGGTTAATTAATTTTTTATTTATCCGTAAGGGTTAATTTTATTTTTCTATTTATCCGAAAGGGTGATTTTCGCCATCGGCGGATTAACGATTTTATTTTTTTGGGACCGGGGGTTAATTTGTTCACTCTTGTGAACGTGTCGGTTAACCAGGGTGTGTTTTGCCGGCTAACACGGAAGCTAAGAAGAATAGCAGCGACTTCAAGAAAGGGTGAGGATAATTTTTCCATTCGACTAACACTAGTTCCTTTTTTCTTAGTCTCAGTACATAAACCTATTTTTTTTTAAGCCATTTTCGTCAGTGCCAGACGTTACGGTCACTTCCACCTTAATTTGGGGGGCGCTAGTGATACAAACCTAGCTTGTATAGGAATATTATTATTTTTAAGGGAAATGATTTTTTCCTTCTAACCAGGGGTAGTTTTTGTTAAAATGTCATACGGACAAGGGGAATAAATATTTTAATTGTAGGCAAGGTTGGGATATAAATATATTTAGTTAAAGAATATTATTATTGTTAAGGGAAATGATTTTTTCCTTCTAACCAGGGGTAGTTTTTTGTTTAAATGTCATACGGACAAGGGGAATAAATATTTTAATTGTAGGCAAGGTTGGGATATAAATATATTTAGTTAAAGAATATTATTATTGTTAAGGGAAATGATTTTTTCCTTCTAACCAGGGGTAGTTTTTTGTTTAAATGTCATACGGACAAGGGGAATAAATATTTTAATTGTAGGCAAGGTTGGGATATAAATAGTTAGTTAAAGGATACTATTATTTTAAGGGAGATATTGTTTCTTTATGAAAAGGGAAGGGTTTCGTCTATTAAGGTAACTGGGTAAGCCATATGAGTTTCATTGGTTTGCGAGAACTTCTCTACCATTTAGAAAGTTGTCACTTATACACATGTTGTCTGTTTCGTTGTCATATGTACTCGAACTAAACCTTAATTTTGTTATTACTTATAAATCCTGCAAGGAATAGAATCCATAACCGTAACGTAATAATATTTAGTTGCTGTCGCTAAGCGGCAAAATTAACGTTTGGTTCAGGGTTAGTTAGTGCCATAATTAAATTTCAGTCAGTGTCACGGGGTTAATTTTTTTGTTTTGGTGTCTTGTTATTATTATTTTTTTTATTTTTTGATTATCAGTCTTGTCTTGATTTAATATAATTGGGTATAAAATTTATCGCAGGTCTTATTATTTAGCTTCCCCAGAACCTACACCCCTAGAGCTGAGTATAATATTTTTCCGAACTACAGAGTTAGTTCAGGGAGGGATCAAAAGGGAAGTAAAATAAAAATTGGAGAACACTGATCAAACTCGTCTGTCTACAACCAGGTATAGTAAACCCTGGCGAATCCAGGTAAGGGGTAGCGACCCCTCACCAGACCCACCCGCTCGGTCTCCTCGATTTTTTTTTTTTTGAGAAATAATTTATTTCTCGGGCTGCCAAGCCCTGGTGACAGTCGCGCTGCCAAACGCAACAAAATAAAGGACGTAAGGACCTAAAGCATTCACCGTGGTGACTGCACAAGGCCCTACGGAGTTTATTACAAAATGGTGACAGCGGTGTTCCAGATTTGTAAACAGACACGGCGAATTTGACAGATGCTTTTCATTTTTTTTGTGTTTCTCTTTTTCTTTCTTTCGTTCAATTTTTAATGTCGGTAATTAAATAGTTTTTTTACCTTTTTCTTTACTATAAATTAATAACTGGTGAACCAAAATCTAGCCCTACTCATATAATGCTGCTGGTAGTGTTATTCACATAGGCAGAGTTATATAAGTTAGACTACGAAAAAAACTAAGTACTGCAATTGCAATTTCGTCCGTAGGTATTCTTCACATAGACAAAATTGCGAAAGCTGAACTTAGACAAAAATTGGCCCAGCAAAATAATAAATAGTACAAAATATAGTATCAAATGCCACGGAAAAGGCTTAGTAAGAACGAAAGAGAGAAACTTAAACGCGCATATGAATGTAATTTAAGCCCTATTAGAGAACCCGACATAACTAAACCACCTCAAACACCCCGTGTTTTAAAGCCAAGCTCACCATTAATAAACCAAGAATCTAATTACTTTAATTTTGACCTAGATCAAAGCGAAATCGAAAAAATGGGAAACAGACCCCCCACGCCTAACTCACACGAAAATTAAATTAAAAAAAAAAATAAATAAAAATAAAATAAAAAGTATATAGAAGAAAAGAAACACAGTCAGGGTACTACAAGTTTCATACGTTTTCTTTCGCGGTTCTCTGTCTCTTTTCCATGGGAAACAGCATTAAGTTAAGAAATATAATAAAATTACTAACCGCAGGTATTAAATATTATGATAGCGATTTTACGTTGTTTTGTCGAATAAGCATAGTATCCGGTTTTTGTCTAATTCACATGTAGGTCAAGGGGAATGAGTATCAAATATATAAAGTATTATATTACATACTGCAGGGCATTGTGGTAGGTCAGTAAAGACACTGAACTTTATTAAAAATAAAAATAAATATAAGCCTAGCTAGGAAATAAAATATTTCTTGATTTCAATAAATTACCTTTTTTTTGGGATTCAATTGTTTGGGGGAAACCCAAAGGCGCACCGAATAAATAGATTTTTTTTTTCTTTTTTTGAAAAAACCAGTGGTGTATCAAAACGGTAAATAAGTTAAAAAAACAGGGACGTATCATTGAACTTAATTTGTGACAAAACCATAGGCGTACCAGTCTTCTTTAGTACATAGGTGGAGGTATTATTTTTTATTTTTTCTCCAGCTTATATAAAAAAAAGGGGAGGTTTAAATTTTACAAAGGGGGAAGTACTACTCAACTTTAGGTATTCCCATCCTAGATCCCGTTCACAGCACCCTTCATTTACAGGCATCGAGGAAGCCAAAAAAAAAAAAAAAATCAGGTATATTAGTTTTTTTTGGGTTGTATAAGTGACAATTTTAAATTATACTGAGACAAAGAAAAATGTCTATTACTAACACATCTACAAATGCAACGGGCGGTGCAGACTCGCTCAACACCGGAGGTCCAGGAACCGGAGCTACCAGTGGCGTACCTCAGTTCATAAGGGTACCATCGACGCAACCCCTAGGCGTTATTGCAGCAACTCTTTCTGATTTTACAGGTAAAGATGTTGCCAGATATCTAGATAAACTCGAGCAACGTGCCAAATTGGACAGCTGGTCAGAAGCAGATACATTAGCGCTATTGAAATTTAAATTTACAGGTGCGGCACATGATTTTTTTAAATCGGACCCTACTTTGGATAATTTATCTTACGCTGAATTAAGGGAAAAATTATTAAGTAAATTTTTATCGAAACGATTACCGGGGGAAAGTCTATTGAAGTTGTGTCAGTGTTATCAACGTCATGACGAAGATGTCGCGACATTTTGCACACGATTAAGGTTATTAGGAAACAAAGCATTAGCGGACGATTTAACAGGGGCAACCTCAGAAGAATTACCAGGAATCAAGAAAAAACATAAGGAGCTACTACTGAACCAATTCAAAATGGGCCTAAGGAAGGATCTAATGAGAGACACAAGGGTCCTTCTACTTAAAGAAGAAAATCTAACGCTAGAAAAAGCCGAAGATTTAGTATCGCTACAAGAAACCACATCATTGATGATCAGCGGACGAAGCAGCGGGCATAAAGTCGCATTTATGGACCAGGAAAATGGTTGCAACACATGTGGAAGAAGAGGGCATACCTCAAGAGAATGTAGGAAGGAAATGGAGAAGCCATGCTACTATTGCGGAAAAAATGGACACTGGACATCAGAATGCAGGAAGAAAATAGCAGACGAAGCGAAAAAAGAAAAAATATCGTGTCAATATTGTGGTAAATATGGACACTGGACCAAGGACTGCAGGAAAAAATTGGCAGATGAGGCAAACAAATTAAATAATGTATGTTACTACTGTGGAAAACAGGGACACTGGATCAAAGATTGCAGAAAAAGGACGACAGATGAAGCAAATCAAAACACAGGGTTCAATAAAGGAGCCAAGGATCACAGAAGATGGCAAAGGAGTGAGCTATCGCAAGGAAGATACTCACCCACTCAAGGGAATAGTAACAGAGAGAGTACAAGGGGTGGAAATACCCAGCCATGGAAAGGATACACTGGAAGAAACCAAAATAATAGTAATAACGCAAATTTCGGGGAATATAGCAGACAAAGAGGTTACCAGGAAGGAAACCAAGGTAAATACGAAACAGGAAGAGGATACACAAATGGAACTGAAGCACAGAAGCACTTAAACTACAAAGGACTGCAGTAACTTCCCGAACTTGCAGTCAAGCTAATTTTAAGGGAAAAAACAAAGAAAATAAATATGCCACAACGAGGCAGAGTCGACAGGAAGAATCGACACAGCAAAGAGGTTTAGGACCGGAAACTAAATCCCAGAAGAAGGAAGTAAGCACGCTTTATCATAATGAAGCAACAATTTACAGGGGCGATGAAGCACCTTACATAGTCATTTTAAAAATTAATGGGGTAAATAGGTCTTGCATGATAGACACGGGTGGTGCATTCTCCCTAATTAAAAGGTCACTAATTCCACAAGGGAAATTGGATACAAGGTACACGGAGCAATTAACGCTAAAAGGAATAACGGGCCATGCTATCAAATTGTATGGTTTAGCAAACGTTGCCATAGGTACGAAAACAATGAATTACCACGCAGATGCACAAGTCATAGCATGTGACGACATCACGATGGGAGAAGTATCAGTCCTACTGGGACGTGACTTCTTGACAATTCATGAGGCTACAATTTCTTATGAACAGGAACCAACCTTGAAGATATGGGGACAACAAATTCCGCTACTAAAAGCTAGCGAGGTAACAATGGCACTAATCAAAGTAAGAAGCATACAGGATAAAGAGCATCCTAGACATACAGCGGGAACCGAAAATAAGCAAAAGCGAAGATACGTGGAACATATAAACCACGGAAGAAACGAAAGATGGTGGAAATGGACAGAAAAAGTAGAAATAGTTATGAGAAGGAAGCCCAAAGAGAAGGAATCAAAGGATAATTCAAAAAGTCAAAGAGAACCTGTACAACGGCAGAAAGAGGAACCTACCTCAATATACCCTGCACAAAAACGGAAGGAGAATGAATTCGCATCAGAACCTGCTCAGGACAAGCAGAAGGAAGGAAGCACTTCAAAGAAAGAGGAAAAGACCTCAAAAGGTAATAATCAGGAAAACCAGAAAGAAGAAAATAATTCACAGATATATAGAACAGACATAAGCATAGGAGAAGACTTGGTAATACCAGCACTAACAGAGGTGCACACAATGGGAAAAATCAAGCACCAGTTAACAGGTGACATAATAGCCTGCGAAACACAAGAACAAGGACCACATTCAGTACGATTGGCAAATAGCATAACAAAGAATAGTAAAAATATACCAATAAGATTAGTGAACACATCACTTCAAGAGGTACAAGTCACAAAAGGGACAAAAGTAGGAACAGCATATCAATGCGAAGAGGAAAAGAATCCAAAAGAAAAAAGAACGGAGACAATCCAAAAATTTGATACGTCAAATGACGAATGGATTCACAAAGGATTTAACCTGGATCACATAGAGAGTGAAACAAAAAAAAAATTAATTAAACTCATAGGAAACTATCATCATCTATTCACGGATGACGATGAAATTCTCACCAGCACGACGAAGGTCAAGCACCATATTATCCTAGAGCCAGGAAGCCAACCAGTATGTAAAGCACCATATAGGATACCTTATCAACAAAGAGAAACACTACAAAACGAGATAGACAGACTACTGACAGCAAAAGTAATTAGACCATCATCAAGCCCATGGTCAGCACCAGTAGTCCTAGTAGTAAAGAAAACTCCAGAAGGAGAAGATAAAGTAAGAATGTGCATAGACTACAGAGGTCTAAACGCTATAACAAAAAAAGAATATTACCCTTTACCAAATATATCAGATCTACTGCAAGGTTATGAATCAGGAGGAAAAACATTATTTTCAGTAATCGACGTAGCAGAAGCATACCACCAGGTGGACATGAACACAGAAGACGTACCACTAACATTATTCAGCACTTACCAAGGACATTACGAATACACCAAAATGCCATTTGGACTCGTCAATGCTCCAGCAACATTTCAAAGGTTTATGAACGCGACGTTAGCAGGGCTCACAGGATTGTATTGTATGGTATACTTGGACGATATAATTGTCTTCAACTACACAGGTGAAGAGGACCACTTAGAGAAATTAGAAGAAGTATTTAAAAGGTTATCAGCAGCAAATATTAAACTCAAACCAAAAAAATGTAATTTTATGTTACCAAAGGTCAAATATTTAGGTCATATTATTTCCCAGGACGGTGTCTCACCGGACCCACAAAAGCTAGAAGCTGTACAGAAATACCCCTTACCAAAAAACGTAAAAGGCGTAAGAGGCTTTTTAGGACTAGTAAATTGGTACAGACGTTTTATACCTAACATTACAGAGATTGCTGCACCCTTAGTACACCTCACAAAGAAGGACACTAAGTTTAAAATCACAGAAGAAGTGATAGACGCAATGGACAAACTAAAATCTTCACTAACATCAGACAAAGTACTGATATTCCCGGACTTTTCAAAGCCATTCATACTATCTACAGACGCATCAAATATAGGAATAGGAGCTATATTAAGCCAGATAAGAGACGGTAGAGAAAGACCGATAGCATACGCAAGCAGAACGCTAAACAAAGCAGAAACCAACTATTCAACAACAGAAAAAGAACTGTTAGGAGTAATATTTGGAATAAAAACATTTAGATGTTATGTGTATGGAAAAAAATTCACCATCATAACAGATCACAGGGCACTTAAATGGGTACTATCACTAAAAGACCCAAATTCTAGGCTAACTCGCTGGGCATTAACACTAGCGGAATATGATTTCGAAGTCATACACAGAGCAGGAAGAAAACATGGAAATGCCGATGCCTTAAGCAGAATGTATGATCCAGAAACTAACTATGTGGAACCAACATACGAAGATTATCTACAATACAAGAGTACCAACGAACTACCAGGAACTACAGTAAAAGAAGCAGATCTACAAACTATACCTGAGGAGAGCACAATAGCACTATTCGTATCAAAACAGGGCACAACCAACGCGGAAACAATAAAAACAATAAGCAAAACATATGGAATACCAAACATCTCCAAGGAATCTGTCGAAACAATAGTAGAATGGAACACAGCAGACAGACGAATCTACTACGCAATAAATAGAGGAAAGGCAAAGGAAGAAACCTCATACGAAATAACATGGCAAATTATAAAACAACTCAGAGAACTACGCGAACAAAACAACGAACCAAAAATCACGTTCATAGCGTCAAAGGATCAGCTACCAGGATTACAGTGGGAAGAAGTCGGAAAAATAATCCAATTCATATTTTACGGAACAAAAACCGAAATAGAAATAGTAGTAGAAAAAAAAGCGAAGAGTCAAACAAATACAATAAATACGGTAGACGAAGAAAATATGTGGGAACCCGTATGGGATAAGGAAAATTTAAGGAAAACACAAGAAAAAGATGAATTCTGCAAGCATATCAAACAACTACTAGGAAGCGACGCAGAAACAAAGGATAGATACTTTTTGGACAAAGAAGGCATATTATATAGACAGGACAAGGAAGAAAAAATAGACCAACTAGTAATTCCAACCAAACTTATACAAAAAGTAATAGAAGATTTCCACGACACACCGCTCTACTGCCACCAAGGTCAGCAAAAAACGCTGTTAGCAATAAAAAGGAGATGCTTCTGGCCAACAATGAGGACAGACGTAATAAATTACTGCACAAAATGCGATGCATGTAACCGAAGGAAGACTTCACCACACTTTAAGAAAGCTCCACTACAGAGGTTCACTTCAGTAACAGCGCCATGGGAAATAACTTCCATGGATATAGTAGGTCCACTAGTAAAAACAGACGAAGGAAATAAATATCTACTAACATTCCAAGACCATTTCACGAAATACTGTGAAGCAATACCACTCCCAGACCAGAAAGCAGACACGGTAGCAAGAGCCTTCGTTGAACACATAATTTGCAGACACGGCGCACCGAAGAAACTACTAACGGACAGAGGAACTAATTTCATGTCAGAACTTATGCAAGAAACATGCAAAATACTAAATATCAAAAGAATACATACAGCAAGTTACGCCCCAACGACAAACGGTCAAATTGAACGAATGCATAGAGTACTAAAAGACATGCTTTCGCACTTTATAGCTCCAAATCAAAGAGATTGGGATAAATGGATACCATATGTACTTATGGCCTACAGAGGAAGCGTACATACATCAACAGGACACAGTCCATACTTTTTATTACATGGTAGAGAACAATCACTCCCCATAGATGAATTTCTAAAACCAAAGAGGTTAAAATACGACATAGACGACAATTATGTGTCAGAATTGGAAGCAAGACTAAAACAAGTGTACGAAAAAGTACACAAGAACATAGAAAAAGCAAAAGGAGAAAGGATAACAAGGTATAACCAGAAAACAACAGAACGGAATTTTGAAGTAGGAGACCTAGCCTACCTACTAGACGTTAGTACAAAGTCTGGAATTTCAAAGAAACTACAAAATCGCTGGATAGGACCATTTAAAATTTTAGACAGAGTAGGACCGGTAACTTATAAAGTGCTATCTACAAGAGGAAAACAACCACAAATAGTACACATAAATAGACTAAAAAGATACTATGGTAAAGCGGATGACGAGCCAAACGAGCATACAGAAAACGTGCAAGAAATAGAAAATAATGAAGAAACGGAAGAAAATCAAGAAGTTGACCCAGCCAAAGTCGCAACACTACCCCTCTGGTTCGAAGAGAACAAACCAGTAGAGAAATCACAGCCAATTATCAAGAAACAACGCAGGCAGAGCACGGGACAAGATACCAGATTTACACTAAGACCGCCTCCTGTACTCAGACGTTCAACAAGAATAAGAAACAGACTCGGAAGTGCACCTAGCTACACAAATAGGCTCATAAGGGCAGAAAGGAAGGAACCTACTGAACGCGAAAAGTTCGTAGATTCACAAGAAGAAATAGGAGAGACAGATGAAGAAGAAGTCTTCATGGATACAGAAGAGTGGATGGAGACACCATGTCGGTGCTTCAACTTACATAAACCCAGGCCTCACACAGAGACCTGGAGAATTTGACAATAAACAAATAAACACAAAGGCGGGAGGCGCTGACCCTAAGTCTTTTTAACTTTGGCAAAAACATAGGTACTAATACGTTCGACCGGCGCATCAGAGCAATGGTTGTTTTAGTGTCACTCAGCGTCACTTTTATCCCAATCGCGGGCTTCAAAATTTAAATAAAAGACAAATGACAGCAGCGTGCTTCCGCACGCCGAGGAACACGGGGTTCCCGGCATAGGGGATAAGCTCAAGGACTATGGTTCCCTAGGTCATAGTATTACCAGGTTCGCGCTTAACGGGACCAACATCTCCGATGGAAAAAAATATAATCTAGTTTTAAGATGGGTTGGGGGCTAATTTAATTTTAAATCAAAGAATCGTACGTAGGAACGAAAAATCCAACAAAAACTTTTGTAGCAAGGTGGGGCGTCCACGGTATAGCAGTCGTAACTAGGTGTAGCAGATCATAGCAGATCCAAGAAAAGAAATATAGGAAAATGTAAGATTGAGTGTATGAATGATAAAAGAGTGAAAGCCAATATGAGGCAGAGGTTAAAGCAGACAACTAAAGCAGCAGCCAAGGGAAGCAGTTAGTATGCAAGAAAGAATGCATGAGTTAAGAAAAAAATATAAATACATACATAATTAATGAACAAAAAAAAAACAATTACTAATTAAAACTCAAGTGACAGTTCTAAATCTGGAAAGATCGGTCAGTTGAGTACATAGCTTAAATGGGCTCATATAGGGAACTAATATAGCTTAAATGGGGATGTAATAAATTAAACAACCAAATATTAATTATAAACATTTCTTTTGTAATTTTATAGTAACTAAGAAACAGCTGTGAAGTGCGCGAAACCATAGTTCAGTGCCATCATAATCCAGCCCAGAGCATATACCAGAAAAGTCAACATGGCAGTCCTTAGTACCAGTACTATGCTTAGCCTTGTAACGTTAACGTTGTGTAACTTTCAACAAAGTAACAGTCTTATCGCATATGATTGTTCAAACCCAAAGACAAATATTACGGTTATTTCACTAAAAGACGTTCAAAAATGTCCACCCCCTGAATCGGCTTACGCGAGTGCAAATATAAACATTCAGGTAATTCAGAGAAATGAACTCAAAGTGCAAAAAGTATGGACTTGTTTAATCGAAGTAACGCGCTTCATGTTTTATTGTGGCATGCATAGTCACACATCGGTCGTGAACGGAGGACTTTCTAGTTATATTCATAAACTAGGAGCCGAAGAATGCAGAGCCATGCATCGCTATCAATCACTAAAAATGTTTCACCAAACCATAGACAACATAGTCATGAATGGAACGACAACAGCATCAATCACCATGGAAGGCAACCTGGATAACACAGGAACATGTAAAGGAACTACATACCAAGAAAATGGACGAGTTTGGACAGATGTAGTAGTATTAGCGTCAAAATTTTAGCAAAAGACTACTTAGCAGAAACCAGTTTAGAAACAAACGAAATACACCTACAAGGGGGAATCACTTGTCAATTCATAACAGGATACTGTTTGGACTCAACACTAGGAGAATCTACATGGACGAGTTATGAACCATCTACGTGTGAAGATCATCTCAGCCAATTGTTCAAAGGCGAGGCGACCAAGATAACTAACAAAGCCACACAAGAAGAAATAATTGTCGTAAAGGAAGAAACAAAACTATTTGCGTTAACCATTCAAAAGAAAACAATGGTTTGCGGAAGGGAAGTCTGGCAAACAGAACATCCCCGAATAATTATTACATTACCAGTAGAAGAAAAAGCCATGATGCCCGCAATGCCAATATTGCCACAAAATGTAAACCTGATGAACTATGTAAATAGTAAATTTTTGTATATAGAACAGGCTTACAAAAGAGATATAGATAAACTGTACATAGACACTGTACATAGAAGATGTTTAATAAAAAGAGAAATCTTAAGGAATAGATTACTAATGGCACACACGCTACCCAACGCTGTTAGCCAGTTAATGCAGAATAATCCAGAATCATGCCGAAGAAGTAGATTGCAATCACATGATTCCTCCCCTATATTTCATCGAAGACCAATGGATAGGACTAATTCCTCATCCTACTATTTCAACTCCTCCAAAGAAAGTGGAAGTAGGACAAGAACTACAATTAAACTTCTCACCAATAGAGCCAGTCGGAGCTACAGGACTCTACACACAGGAAGAAATAACACAAGCTCAAAGAACCCTAACGTTCGGAACAGAGCGTAAAGCAGCAGAAAACATCATTACCCGCAGAGCAGCTGGTATGGATGCAAACAGTCAAGGCTATACCGTAGCGAACATTTTCAACCCCACAGAAATCAAACAATTAGCAGAATCAACCCTAAACCACTTATGGGAATGGTTTTCTAAAATAGGGACTGTAATGAGCGGAATTATTGGAATATACTGCGTAATGAGAATAATACAATATGCAATCAGCGTAATATTAAATGGTCTACGTATATACCAAACCATAGGATGTGGAATAACCATACTAGCGAGCGGATGGAGCGCCTTACCCAATTGGGTGATCCACGCCCAGCAGAGGAAGAATAGCCTCGACCCAGAAATACAAAAGCCAGAAACAGAAACTAAAGCCGAAATGAGTCAACCATTGATGATGGAGAACCAGGGTGCAACAGGTCAACACTGGACGGATAGGCAAGCAAGCATTAACGAACTATTGTGCGAGAGCAACCTCAGTGTGCGCGACGCGAAGTAAACTCAAAATTGCAAGGTCTAAGTATAGGTACTGACATCTACAAATGGAAACCACAAGACTGTGAAACACGTGACAAAGTGCGCGAAGTGAATCCGCACCAAAAAGTTGCCGAGACACTGTAGTCTCTCGTGGTGCAACCAAACATATGTGGAAAGTTCTATGAAAAATTGTAAATTTAGGTAGGAAAAGGTATTGGACTTGTAAGTCCCAATACTTTTACAAAGGGGGAAGTGATGTAATAAACGGCACATAAAATATCATAATCAAAAATTAACAATTTTTCTCTTTATTCAAATAAAACCGGCTAAAGCACAATCACCCTGTACTTAAAGAAATAACAAAATTTAAACACAAAGTAGCAGGCTGAAAACGCTACATCAGCATAATTAGCCATTTCAAAAGTTTAAACATTTTTTTTTAAATCTAGGACGGATAGGAAAAGATTATTGCTCAAGAAAGCGATGTTTGTATATATTTAAACGCGACATCAAGACGCCGTTAAAAAAAAAACTGCGGAGTTTCATTTTTTTTTTGGGGGACCGCGGAAGGTCCGAAGAGTCGGCAGTCAGTAGTCGGCAGTCGAAGATTTGACGGGTTACTTGTGGGCCGTCACGCAGTTAGCGGTTAATTAATTTTTTATTTATCCGTAAGGGTTAATTTTATTTTTCTATTTATCCGAAAGGGTGATTTTCGCCATCGGCGGATTAACGATTTTATTTTTTTGGGACCGGGGGTTAATTTGTTCACTCTTGTGAACGTGTCGGTTAACCAGGGTGTGTTTTGCCGGCTAACACGGAAGCTAAGAAGAATAGCAGCGACTTCAAGAAAGGGTGAGGATAATTTTTCCATTCGACTAACACTGGTTCCTTTTTTCTTAGTCTCAGTACATAAACCTATTTTTTTTTAAGCCATTTTCGTCAGTGCCAGACGTTACGGTCACTTCCACCTTAATTTGGGGGGCGCTAGTGATACAAACCTAGCTTGTATAGGAATATTATTAGTTTTAAGGGGAATGATTTTTTCCTTCTAACCAGGGGTAGTTTTTGTTAAAATGTCATACGGACAAGGGGAATAAATATTTTAATTGTAGGCAAGGTTGGGATATAAATATATTTAGTTAAAGAATATTATTATTGTTAAGGGAAATGATTTTTTCCTTCTAACCAGGGGTAGTTTTTGTTAAAATGTCATACGGACAAGGGGAATAAATATTTTAATTGTAGGCAAGGTTGGGATATAAATATATTTAGTTAAAGAATATTATTATTGTTAAGGGAAATGATTTTTTCCTTCTAACCAGGGGTAGTTTTTTGTTTAAATGTCATACGGACAAGGGGAATAAATATTTTAATTGTAGGCAAGGTTGGGATATAAATAGTTAGTTAAAGGATACTATTATTTTAAGGGAGATATTGTTTCTTTATGAAAAGGGAAGGGTTTCGTCTATTAAGGTAACTGGGTAAGCCATATGAGTTTCATTGGTTTGCGAGAACTTCTCTACCATTTAGAAAGTTGTCACTTATACACATGTTGTCTGTTTCGTTGTCATATGTACTCGAACTAAACCTTAATTTTGTTGTTACTTATAAATCCTGCAAGGAATAGAATCCATAACCGTAACGTAATAATATTTAGTTGCTGTCGCTAAGCGGCAAAATTAACGTTTGGTTCAGGGTTAGTTAGTGCCATAATTAAATTTCAGTCAGTGTCACGGGGTTAATTTTTTTGTTTTGGTGTCTTGTTATTATTATTTTTTTTATTTTTTGATTATCAGTCTTGTCTTGATTTAATATAATTGGGTATAAAATTTATCGCATGTCTTATTATTTAGCTTCCCCAGAACCTACACCCCTAGAGCTGAGTATAATATTTTTCCGAACTACAGAGTTAGTTCAGGGAGGGATCAAAAGGGAAGTAAAATAAAAATTGGAGAACACTGATCAAACTCGTCTGTCTACAACCAGGTATAGTAAACCCTGGCGAATCCAGGTAAGGGGTAGCGACCCCTCACCAGACCCACCCGCTCGGTCTCCTCGATTTTTTTTTTTTTTTGAGAAATAATTTATTTCTCGAGCTGCCAAGCCCTGGTGACAGTCGCGCTGCCAAACGCAACAAAATAAAGGACGTAAGGACCTAAAGCATTCACCGTGGTGACTGCACAAGGCCCTACGGAGTTTATTACAAGAGCTGGTTTAGGTTTTTTACGCATGATACAATCAAAACGAATTTATAAAAGAACTACGACAGGACCGTAATTAAAAATAATAAATAAAAGTTTCTCAAAATTATTAAATCACAACAAATTTACAAAAGAACTACGACAGAAACTGGATAAAAAAAATCAGATCAATTTGACTGAAAAAAGTATACCTGCAAAATTTTAGTCGAAAAAAGTATTACTTAAACATATAATTTCGTGAAGTACACATAATATTAACAAACGAGTGAATTACCATATTTAGCATTTTTTTAATTTATAAAATATTACACGGGTTGAAAACAGGTGATGTTTTCAGTACATCGGCCCGAGAAAATATCTCTGAATTAAGTTTTTATAATTTGGTAATTTTAAGAACAAAGTAAAAAAATATTAGTAGTTTCAAGTAACTTACACTCGTAATTTACGAAAGTAACATAAACAGTCGTAATGTTTTAAATAATACGGTTGCGAGGATCTGCTGATAATAAAATGTTTTGATCTGTCACACGAAAATCAAATTTTGAGAAAAACAAGATTTTATCAACAGTAAAAACACAAGAGTTTTTTAGCGGATAAATTTATCTTTGTAACGAAAAATTTTGCAAATCAGGAATTTACGAGAAAAACTGACATGGACAAATCGCGAGACCGAAGGTCGAACGATTTTGCCAAACGTCAGTTTTTCGAGCAATATTACTAATACAAAAATTTAGAATTTAAAAGAAATTTATACTTAAAAAAAGCTTGAGTGTTTTTTGGAAAGATAAATTAACGACAGAATATAGAATTGAACAACAATAATTATGTATTAATAAAATTAAATTATTTCATTATTACTATTATTACTATTTTTTAATAATTTTTTTACTATTTTTTAATAATGCACCTTTTTTATCGCTGTAAAACTGACAAAACTGTCATCATTAAATCACACATTTTATATAGGAGTTATATACATTTTTTTACATTTTTATTCAAATTCTAATTCAAAAGCTTTTATCTTATAACTGGTGGAAGTAGCTTTATGGGTTTTATGATTTTTTTGTTTTTTTACAATCTTCGAATCAGTTTCGTCAATTTATTTCTTCAACCTTTATCCTATATCTTGGCTCTTCAAAATTCCTCCCAAATTGCTTTCCTTGACACTACTTTATTTTTAAACCATCTCCATCATATCAATCCGTCTTGTTTACCTTTTCTAATAAAAAAATCTTCTTTCAAACTTTTGAACCTTTTTTATTCTTAAACCTTTTTCTTTTATTTTAACATTTACAATAGTTTTCGTTATTGGTATAATTTCATTTTTACATTTTTTTTTTATAATTAACAACTCGTAAAATACTTGTGACATTTTTCTAAAAGATTTCTGACATCTCCCAAAAAAATTATCCATCAATAATCCTTTTTTTTGTTTATTATTTTCTTTACCACTAGATTTCTTTTTAAAAAACTACCTCAGCCTTATTTTAGATTATTAACCTTATATTCCCTTTTTACTATCTGACTTAAATTTCATGTATTACAATTCCAAAATTTCGATTTTATTATAACATCTTTCATTATTTTAATAACTTTTAAGATTCTTTCACTTTTCTTCAATTTATTGCCAATCTATCTATAATACCTTTCGTTTCCTATTCTTCACCTGCATATCAACTCTCCTATCTTATTTAATAAACATAACAATTAACTTTGACTAATCTTTTAATAAATTAACTATCAGCTCAAACAAAAATAATATTAATTTATAAAATTCCCTATACAGGGTGACAATTTCATAACAATATATATATGAGTGGTACTTTACCGAAGAGTGGGCCTCGTCGAAATGAATCTGCAATTATTAATCTTGATAATAATTCCCGTTTAGGCACATACTGGGCTTCGTTCAAGAAACGAGGTGCATTGACTACATACTTTGATAGTTTTGGCGATTTACCCGCACCACCAACACTGACTAACTATTTGAATAAACGACCGTCACCAACTCGAAGCATAAAATATAATCACAAACGGTATCAGAAGTTCAATACAGTTTTGTGTGGTCATTTGTGCTTAAAATTTTTTCTATCCAAAGCAAAATAGAATGCATCGAGAAAAAGTTAAAAAATATCCGTCATCATTGCGAGCATTTTCTAAATATCGCAGCTTACTTAAGATGCCAACAGAGGATTTGGAGCAAATGCATAAGGACGTTTTAATTGCGTGCGCATCCCATGAAATAGCATGGGTATGGAATAAGCTGCCGGCCGGATTAAGGGAAGATCCGGATATTTTGCAATATCAATACTGCGACGAGCATAATAAGTAAGAAGGATCGGGCGAAGACGAAGCAGATGGCCCACCGCCACGAAGAATATTCTGTTGCTTCTGTCAGCAAGAATAACAGCATGATTATTTTGAAATAAAAAATGTATTTTTTTTTTAATAAATCAAGTCAAACCATAAATGTAACTTTTTTTTTAGAATAAAAATGCGAACGGCATTTATTCGCTATCAGTTATGTCGCACACGTTCGAACTCACAGATATAGGCACAAGTGTCCTACAAGCCGATTTGTATCCTCCCATCGAATTAGATCCGACCAAGCGGTATGGCTTAGGTTTATTGGGATTTTATGGGTGGAACTCTATAAATAATATTACAGAAAAAATAATGCTATCCAATTTAGATACGTGGACAGCAACGACATTATTACCGAGTTTTTATTGCAAATACCTCCAGGAGCTTATGAAATAGAGGAAATAAATGCGGCAATATGAAGGCTGCTATATTTTAATTTTTATAAAGATAACGAAACATACAATTCCGACGATGAATTCATATTACAAGCAAACAACAATACTCTAAAATGTGAAATATATTCAAAGTTCGATATTGACTTTACAGTTCAAAACTCAATAGGACCGCTGTTAGGGTTTGATAAGACCATATTTAAAAGTGGAACTACGCATCAATCCTCCAACGTCGTAGATATTACGAAACTTCGACTAATACGGTTGGTTTGTAATATTGTATCCGGCTCATATATTAATGGCAGTGAAGATCAGATATAGACTAACGAAAGAGCCGCATAATATCATTTGTCAGTCCCGAAGGTGTTCAAAACATAGTGCCATTCCAGTCCCAGTGTTTTTATCTTAGTTGGTACCACTGACCTACAAACACGTCAGTGAGCCCTCTACCCTTGCTTGTGGAACGTGGTGTCATGGTGGAAGCATGACGTTGTGTTTATGGACAGAAAATTATATAAAAATAGTGTTAATAAATGTAAATAAATGTAAATTTTGTAAATAGTAACTTGATGTTTGGTTTTCCCAACATCAAAATGGTCCTTCGAGCTACGAATTAAGGTAAAAAGCATTTTCTTACCTAATTAAACTGACGTTTTATGGTGATAACGACGCCATTTGTAATAAGTGCCGACTAAAATTAACAATGGATAAAAAATGGCGGACACATTAATTATAAATGTATGACAGTTGTCAAGAAATAAAATAAGTCTGATGGTTTTGCACCAAAAAGATAAACTAAAAGAACTTTTATTAAGTGGAATGCAGTGTGTGTTTCTACATTAATAAATATGGCTCCAAAGCAACCCGCAGACCCGATTAGTTCGGCAAAGCAGAAAATACAATCATCGATTTCATCGATCCAAACAATATCGAGATTTGTTGAAGAACACAAGAACGATCCTTCGTCTGAAAAACTTATTAACCAGCTGCAGACAAGACAGGAAAGTGCATTAGCTATTTTTTCAAACTTTCAACAAGCTCAAAATGAACTTTTAATAATTGATAATTCACAAGATAATCAATCTGAATTTGTTGAAAATCTTTATTATGACACTGTTGCTGATATTAAGCGGCTTATAAATAGTTTTAACCAAGTCATAAGTCACAATATAAATAAAATATCTCAGATTAATGACATACCTAGAATGAAGTTGCCTGATATCAGTATTCCTATTTTTGATGGTAGTAACCTCAATGAATTTCGTCCATTTATGGACATGTTTAAAGCTGTTGTTGACAAAAATCAACAAATGCATGATGTTGAAAAATTATGTCATTTAAGAAGTCACCTAAGAGGTGAAGCTTTAAGTTTAATTACTAATTTAGCTATAAAAAATGAATCTTATGTTTTAGCATTAACTATTTTACGTGAGCAATACGAAGATGAAGCCCTTTTAATCAATGCTCAAATTAATGCCATTTTAGATATACCCTCATTTAATAAATGTACAGCTGCTGCTTTAAAAGACTTTATATCTAAAGTTAAACAATTTACAGGGGCATTGAGAAATTTAAAACAACCTGTAGAGTCCTGGGATATGATTCTTTTATGCATTTTGAGTAAAAAAATTGATCATTACACTAATCAAGCCTATCATACAGCACGAAACAAAAAGGCCCTGCCTACTCTTCAGGAGTTTTTAAATTTCTTGCAAGATAGGGTGCAATCGATGCAGTCTGCTGCTCCTCCTGAATGCAAAAATAAACACATTCATTTGCAAACACATTATAAAGAAAAAAAGTGTAACTTTTGTTTTGGAGAGCACAAACTGTTTGATTGCAAAAAATTTAAAGGTATTTCAGTAAGTCAAAGAATATCATTTATTGATAAACAAAAATGTTGTAGAATTTGCTTGAATCATCATTTTGGTAAATGTCAATTTCGTCACAGATGTCAAATCTGTCAACGAGGTCACAACACTCTGCTTCATTTGGAGAAGCAGCAACTAGAACAACCGAGTACCAGTGCTGTTCAACTATTTGGGAGATCTTCAAACTCACCTGCTGACGTGCTGTTACCCACTGTAAAGATAAAGTTAAAAAATAGAACAGGTGAGAGTATTACTGCTTGTGGATTACTTGATTCTGGCTCACAAATTTCATTAATAACTGAAAAAATGGCTAAATCTTTGCAATTAAATATATTTGATAGCCAAATAAGTGTTTCTGGAATTTCTGAGAATGTCACAAAAATAAAACATTCTGTCAATGTTGAAATTCAGTCTTTTTATAACAATTTTAAAACATTTGCAAGGTGTGCAGTAGTACCTAAAATAACAAGTTGGCTCCCTGCACATTGTATTGGCATATCTACATTAGAAATTCCCCAAAACATTCAATTGTCTAATAATGAGTTTAATATTCCTACTGAAATAGATATACTGCTTAATGCAGACATTCTTTTTAAAATTTTATTATCTGGAAAAATTATTTTACAAAAAGATGGCCTTGTGCTACAAAATACTCTTTTTGGTTATGTCGTTAGCGGTTTTGTACCCAGTTATGAGCTAACTAGTTTATGTGTAGTTTCAGCACACTCTACTATTAAATTAGAAAAACTTATTTCTCAATTTTGGGAGACCGAGAAAGTACCGGAAGTCTTTAAAGAATATCCCTCTGAGCAAGAAGCATGTGAACATATCTTTCAAAACACCATTCAAGTTTCAAATAATAAATTTGAAGTTTCCTTACCTCTTAAGAAACCTTTAGAAGATCTTGATTTGGGGGATTCGTATTCATTAGCTCTTAAAAGATTTTCAAATTTAGAAAAAAGATTTAAAAATAACCCTGATTTATTTCACAAATACAATGAATTTATTAAAGAATATATAAGACTTGGTCATGCTAATATAGTTAACATCTCAGATTATAATCTGAATAGTGGTTCTGTATATTTCATGGCACATCATCCTGTAATTAGGGAAGATAAGCTAACCACGAAGTTAAGAGTAGTCTTCGATGGCAGCATGAAGACCACTAAAAGTAAATCCATTAATGATATGCTCTATAATGGAGCTGTAGTTCAAAAAGAACTGTTCGATATCTTAGTTTTGTTTCGAACTTATAAATATGTTGTTTTAACAGATATTAAACAAATGTATCGAATGGTTCAAATTTCTCAAAAACACAGATGTTTGCAAAACATCTTATGGAGGGATAACTTAAATTCTGAAATCCAGTGCCTGCAGTTGCAAACTGTTACTTATGGTCTTAAAAGTTCCTCATTTTTAGCCACAAGATGTTTAGTGGAACTAGCGAATTCAAGTTTGAATTTGTTTCCACTAGCTTCAAAGGCATTGCTTAACAATACTTATGTTGATGATATTTTGGCAGGAGGCAATAGTATAGAAGAAGTAAAGATTCTCAAGCAAGAATTAATCATTCTTTTAAGATCCCGAGGTTTTGAACTTCATAAGTGGAGTTCTAACAATCCAGAAATTTTAGATGATTTGTTAAACAATTCAGAAGACATAATGATTGATAAAAATATTTGTGTTGTAAAAACCTTAGGTCTATCATACAATACAAAAAATGACAATTTTAAAATTTCTGTTCCAATGTCAAACTATCAAGAGTGTGTCACAAAAAGACAAGTGCTAAGTTTCATTTCTAAATTTTATGACCCCTTAGGTTTTGCGGGCCCTGTTTTAGTTAAGGCTAAGATAATTATGCAACGATTATGGTTGTGTAAAGTAAAGTGGGATGAAATTTTACCCAATAGTGAATTACAAGTTTGGCAAGATTTTGCCTCTGATCTTGTAAAAATGGAACCAATAATTATACCTAGGAACTTTAACTTTCTCAATTCAAAAAGAATAGAGCTCATAGGATATTGTGACGCATCAGTCACTGCCTTTGGTGCGGTTTTATATTTAAGAGCAATTCAAAATGATAAGGTTTTTGTTTCGATAGTGTCTTCAAAATCCAGAATTGCCCCAATTAATAAAACGCTAACAATACCCAGGTTGGAACTAAACGCAGCGTTGCTTTTAGCAAATTTGGCCAATAAGATGAATGTTCTATTAAAAGATCATGTTGATAAAGTATTTCTATATTCTGACTCCAATGTAGTTTTAGCATGGCTAAAAGTTAGCCCATTGAAACTTAACGCCTACGTGGCGAATAGAGTTTCAAAAATACAAAATATCAGTACAGATTTTAATTGGCTATATGTTGAATCTAAAGCCAATCCTGCTGATTGCTTGTCTAGAGGTTTAGAACCTCGAGATATAAAAGATAATAAACTTTGGTTTTATGGACCTGATGTCCTACAGAACATCAATTTTGTTCATGAAACCTGCTCTATAACTTTTCCCGATCCTATTCCGGAGGAAAAGGCGCAAGTTTTCGCTCAAACTGTAGAAGAAAAAGATTCTTTCTTTTTTAAATATTCTAGCATTTTCAAATTGCAAAAAGTAGTGGCATATCTTCTAAGATTCGCTCATAATTGTAGATCAAAAACCAAAATTACTGGAAGTTTGCAATTAAATGAGCTAGAGATGGCTCTAAAATTAATTATAAAAAACCAACAAATGAATGCCTTCAAACAGGAAATTAATTGTTTGGCAAAAAAGCAGCCAATAAAAACAAATTTGAATACTTTGTCTCCATTTTTAGATGGAGAAGGAATGTTGCGTGTTGGAGGCAGGCTTCAAAATTCTGACATTTCTTATGAACAACGGCACCCTCTAATACTGCCGAAAAATAATCATATAACTAATCTTATTATTGAAAATGAGCATTTACGGCTCCTGCATTCAGGTCAAAAGCAAATGTTAAGTAGTCTATCTTTAAAGTATTGGATAATCAGTGGAATCAGAGAAATAAAGAAAATTATACATAAATGTATCACATGCTTCAAGCAAAAGGCTAGGTGTTCAGAACAATTGATGGGTTCACTTCCTGAGCCAAGAGTAAATGCCTCTCGCCCATTTCAAAACGTAGGAATAGATTTTTGCGGTCCATTTTATACTAAACAATCCAGAATAAGAAAAGTAATAATCACAAAATCTTATGTTGCACTATTTGTTTGTTTTGCAACAAAGGGCATTCATGTTGAATTACTCTCTGATCTAACCACTGAGTGTTTTTTAGCAGCATTCAAAAGATTTTGTTCTAGAAGGGCTAAACCATCAAATGTTTTTTGTGATAATGGAAGCACCTTCAAAGGAGCAAATAATACGCTAAAAGATTTATATAATCAAGTCAATAACACTAAATTTCATAATTATTGTCAAGAAGAAAAAATTAATTTCAATTTTATTCCTAGCTATTCACCAGTTTTTGGTGGGCTCTGGGAAGCAGGGGTAAAGAGTGCCAAATATCATATAAAAAGAGTAGTTGGCAACAAACAATTTACATACGAAGAATTTAATACTATTATCATACAAATTGAAGGTATTTTAAATTCAAGGCCCATTACCCCAATGTCAAATGATCCCTCTGATCTTTCGTATTTATCTCCTGGTCACTTTTTGGTAGGGACTCCTATCACCTGTTTTCCAGAACCTGATATTACAGAAATCCCAGAAAATCGTTTAAAATTTTGGCAACGAGTCACACAAGCGCAACAAAACTTCTGGAAAAGGTGGCATAAAGATTACTTAGGTCAATTACAAAGTAGACCTAAATGGAAAAAGGACCTCCCAAATTTAGTTGAAGGATCATTGGTACTCATGAAAGAGGATAATGTCCCATCCTCAAAATGGCCAATGGGTAGAATTCAAAGAATAATACCGGGTAAAGACGGTAAGGTGAGGGTTGTAGAAGTAATGACAAGTTCAGGGCGGTATCTGCGATCAGTCACAAAAATAGCTGTTTTGCCAATGTAAAACATTGTGTTTTATGTAAAAATTGTATAAAAATTGTATATATTATCATGTAAATAATGTTCTTGGCACTTTTGTAAATACGTCATTTTGTAATTATAGTTGTATTTAAGGTTTCTCACCTTATATTTGACACTTGCAATCTATAAACTTTTAGCTTTTGTAGCTTATGACTTTTGCAGTCTAAAAACTTAAATTAAACTTTTAGCTTTTGCAGCTTACGACTTTTGCAGTCTATAAATTAAAATTAAAACTTTTAGCTTTCGCAGCTTACGACTTTTGCAGTCTATAAATTAAAATTAAAACTTTTAGCTTTCGCAGCTTATGATGTTTGTAGTCTATAAATTATTAGCTTTCGCAGCTTATGACCTTCGCAGTCCATACGTTTAAAAATGAATATAGCTTTCGCAGCTTATGACTTTCGTAGTCTATTTATTTAAAATCATAAATTTTTTGCCTTTATGGCACATGACTTTTATAGTTTATAAACTTTAAGGCTTTATAGTAAATGTTAATATTAAAAAAAAAAAAAATTGTTTTAGTATATATGTTTGATTGAATTTGATGTAGTAAAAAGACAATTATTTTTGTATATAAATCCAGATTGTTATTTTATTGTATTTTGGATAAGAAAAAATATTGTAAATAGGTGTAGTGTAGTGTTTCTACCGAAACTTTAGTGCCCCCCCAGTATGTTCAAAACATAGTGCCATTCCAGTCCCAGTGTTTTTATCTTAGTTGGTACCACTGACCTACAAACACGTCAGTGAGCCCTCTACCCTTGCTTGTGGAACGTGGTGTCATGGTGGAAGCATGACGTTGTGTTTATGGACAGAAAATTATATAAAAATAGTGTTAATAAATGTAAATAAATGTAAATTTTGTAAATAGTAACTTGATGTTTGGTTTTCCCAACAGAAGGTCGTCGATCTATTGACAATATTACTGTACGCATTGTAAGCGACAGAGGTGAACTCGTAAACTTTGGATTTGGTGAGACGACTAGCGCAATACTAGAGTTAAAAGAATTGGCATAAAAATAATCGTATAAAATGGGATTCTGCTATAATACGCCGACGAGGTCAGGATTAAAAAAAGTTTTCAATAAATTCAATGGTAAGCGGTTATTCAAGAGCACTTTGAAGGAAACCAGTAGACAGTCTAGACGTGTATTTCTGTCGCAGAAAGATCGAGAATTTCTACAGTCAATTGGTTTAAGACTGAGAATCTAACTAAATAAAATGACTGCATTAACCTTCAGCGATAAACTTGAAGTTTTCAATGAACCGGTAACCGACAATTCTTTAGTGAGCCTACATGAATTTACTCACAAGCCATACGGATCGCCAGTTTATAAAAATTCCGATGTGGTGAGGATCCAGATCCAACACCAAGATAATATATTAGATATTTCGGACAGTTCCATCGATATAAGAGGTAAATTCAAATCAAAGGACTTCACTAAAAAATGCTATTTATCCAATAATTTTCTATATGGACTATTCGAGGAAGCAAGGTATGAGATGAGCGGTGAAAAAGTGGCCGGATGTAGGAAACCCATAATCGCTACCACTATAAAGAATATGGTATCGTATGGAAAATCTCAAATAAACGCATTAAATTCTTCAGGGTGGGGATGTAACGAACAAAAGCAAGATCTGTATCATGCGGCTACTGATGTATTTAGTGGCAGAATAAAATTTAAAGATCTGTTTACTTTCGGTGAAGATTATACTAAAGGTATTATAAACACTCAGCATGAGCACGTTTTGACTATAGCAAGAACTTTCAAAAACTGCTATATCGGCGAGGCTGAAGCAGATATAGAAATAGACGAAATACAATGGAGGATTAAGTACATAGTTCCGGATGATAAAGCTAAACTACGATTATTCAGTAGAACAAAAAGTCCGAAAACTACTCTCAACGTACCTTACCGAATGGCCGATCTGTATGAATTACCGTCGCTAAGAGAAACTTCGTCAGATATTTGGGCATTGAAAATAAGTACGGCGTTGGAAAGACCTCGATTCATTATTATAGCATTTCAAGATGCTGATAATTATGATAACCATACAAAAGATGTAACGAATTTTATGCATGCCGATATGATGAATATTCGTGTGCATTTAAACTCGCAAGTTTATCCGTTTGAAAGATGGAATTTGAATTTTGAGCAGAAATTGGACACTTTAGCATATTACGCATATGAGAATTTCCAAAGAGGGTACTACAACAAAGCTATTGGCGAGCCAATGATGGACATAGGAGAATTTCGCGAAAATCCTGTATTTGTAATCGACTGCAACCATCAGCCGGAAGCAATTAAAACGTCAAATGTGGATGTCAAGATTGAATTTGAAACACGCAAAAGCAAATTTCCGAAAAACACCAAAGTGTATACACTTGTAATTATTACATCCAATATAGACCATTCGATGGAGCCGTCCATACAGGATTCTAATATAAAATAATGCTTTGTAATCGACTTAAGTTTATTGTCTTTTTTCAATAAAAATAAGTAAAGCATATTTGAAACTTTCATTATCCTAAAAAAATATTATTCTTATCATCTTAAGTGCGGGGGTTATATTTCTTCGCACAATAATTGAATTAAACGATCTAATCTAGTTTCTTCACTAATATTACTATTAATTACATTATTTACAGAGTCTTGCATTACGGCAATAGAATTTCTAGGCCCATTAAGATATTGCGCGATATCCCGGTGTCCCCATGGTAATGTTTTTGTCGTGTTCGGTATTATAAATCGCTTCTCATCATTATACGACAATGCTAAGTTATTTTTCATTTCCGTATATATGTATACTTCGAAAACAATTCATTTTTCTAAAAATAACGCATCCAACATTTCCGACTATATTTTCATAATCTGCAAAACGCAGCTTACTCTCAATCACGTACTTTTTTACGCCTTTCGCTTTTTTTATTTCCTCATCTTCGGTACCGGTCGATTTTATGTAGTAAGCCTTGGCACAGATGCCCAAAAATATACTTATCACGTTATTCGGCAATTCGTCTTTAAAATCTCTCAAAATCGGATTTGTAGCTGGTATGTCAAACATGTTGGGTACTTTATAATTAGAGGTATCGAAGTACTCTATATGATTTTTCATCAAATCGTAAAAATTAGCATTGGTCACTTTTAGTATAAAACTGTCAGTGTCCATATAAAGTATTGACAGTTTTTTACCACAATATATTTTCAATACCTGATAATAAAAATGATACATTTTCACTTTTGAAAGTTCTAACACTGCAAACCCTATATACAACGGTTTATTTTAGAATATTCGAGTTCTATCCATGTGTATAGCAACAAAATTTTCTGAAAAAATTGCCCGACTTTTGAAATTCGGCTTCGAAATTAAATAGCTAGCTCCCGGAGAATGCCCTTTTCTTGACCAGTGAGTTTTAAGAACTATATTTGTTCGATTATCTACGTTCTCCATCGTCTTGCCATAGACTGCATTAACCATGATTTTATACAGATTTTTTTCCGACTTTGCTGTCGCCGTATTTCTCATCTCAGTGTTGAGATCGACATATTTTTTTAGCCAAGGCGACTGCCTAAACTTTAAAGCTCGATGAACTTTAGTAAGAATCAGTCCGTTGGCTAAATCTTGTTTGAGGTTTCTATAGTGTATTATATATTTCTCCTTGTTGTTCAAAGTCGGTATCAACTTGCTATTTTTCGACTTCGAATTTGGCGGTATCATATTCTCCACCAGAAAAGGTAAATCTGAATGCTCGTCATGTAAACTATACTTACTTCAAATACAAAGCCGTAATTATCATAATCGCCTATAGAATGTACATCCAAGTTGTTAATGTCTTCCTCTGACAGCCATGTAAACTCACCCGTCGGCAAGGTTTGACTCATACTATAGCCATAAAAATTTGTAGCGTCAAGGTATGATATGTATGATTTATCCAAGAAGGGGTTGTAGTTTGGTAGGTAAGGATTATTGGCCGTTTGTTTTCTGCCTACACATTGACTGATTCCTCCGCGAATTCCTTTCTTAAAGAAGTTAATCATATCGATATCAGTCAGCAATTCCAATTCGACTTTCGTATAACGTAGCATGATAATCCGGGAGATGTGAAATACTGTGCGGGATCTAACTTGTACGCGCCCAATGCCACTTTTCTAAAATTCTCAAATACATCGCATCCGAAGTAAGATATACATCGGAATAATCCCCCAAAGTTTTACATTCAAATAATTTCCATACTTTCAGAGCCCTCGCATACTCATCATTCGATATATGCTGCTCTCTCAATTTATCGTAAAACTGTGCTTTCGAAGGCAGACTGTCATGCTCCAATTTATCCATACTATCTACAAAGCTATATGGAAAAACTCCTTTCTGTATCATTATGTTGAATTTCTCAGGATTGAAAAATCGTTTCCTGGTTTCGATGAAATACTCGGAAGGTAAATTTTTGGATAGCTCATCTAAAGAACTAGCCAAAAGTCTGAAACTATCTAGAAATCTTAGATTTATATAATTCTTTTCATTTTACCATCACTACCTACATAATTATGCGTGTGTATGGGTTTCGTGAAAGAAATATATTTTTCCTTATTTTCGCTCACCTTCTCCAAACAATTGCTTTACAAATAGATGCCCATCATATCCAGTCATATTGTGGCTAAATATTGGTATGAACTTGAGAATTTTGTAATTTAAATTACAATTGCTGTGGGCAGCGCCAGGTCTCACCTTCCCAGTTAGGTGACAGTGGTCCCTCACTTTAACCTCGTCAATAGTAAACGGTTCATCGCAAATATTACATACATTGGCAGTCACATAGTCTTCAATTTCCCTAATAGTTAGAGGTATCATTGGAATCACATTCTTCAAGTGCCTATTGTATATATTTAAAACATTAGCCTCTAATCGTTTTACAAATTCTTTACCGGCATTCTCGCCGATATTTTATTAATTTAGCCAGCGAATCATCGTATGAACACTTAATCAGGTATGCGAAAGAATAGGCTTCATGCACATATGTACGGATATTATATGAATTTGACGCGTCGGGCTGACAGGAAGCTATTGGTTTTAAAGCCGATTCAAAATCTACGTAAACAACAAAAGGGACTTTTAATTGCTTTTCGGAATTCTTGAATTTCAGAATGTTTCCCGGTGCGTATAATCCACGATTACCTTTTACTAATTCAGTAGTCGGCATCGTTGTATACACATGGTTACAATCGTTCGACTGATGGCGCAGTAATATATTTTCATTAGAAAAATAAAGTAGACATCCGTCGCAAAAGAATTTTTTTTTCATGATTACTAATCTGACTTGAAACTAATCTTGAGAGACTTTTAATCCAACAATAGTGATTATTATTCGTGTCATCAGTAATTAGAAGCAAATTTATATGGACACGCAAACGCCTCTGAGAATATCTTAACGGGCCTACAATAACATGCTTTACCTTACCTTCTACAAAACTCTGTTCCACTCCATACACGTTAACACTAATATTATTTTGATCTTCAAATTTTAAGATCCCCTTCAACTTCATAGGAAATTCGAGACCTTGCAAATTCAGCACCACTCCAATGTGATAATAAGATGTCACATAGCCACTGCGTTGATTGGATGGATACAATGCGGAAACTATAGCCCAAGCGAAGCAATATTCATCTCCATTCTGTACATTTATCACGGCCTTCTTATTCTCTATATCCTTAGGTAATTTAATATAAGAACATCCTCCTAACGGGGAATACTTGCTTATATTAATTTCAACGAAGAGTACTTCTTGCAGAGCCCAACCTAAATATAAAAAATGCATTTATATTATTATATACCGAAACACTGTATTTCTATAAGCTTACAGGAATCTTTCTCCTCAAACTCCAGACTTCGCGAGATCACATTATCTCTAAATACCATCAGCATTGCATCCAAATCCGTTGATGCATCAATAATCCGATTCTTACTGTTGAAGACTTCACATCTGCCAGCTCCTGTGTGTGCAAAGTGTACCTCCCGAACGTTTCAATATTGGTCTTACCGCTGCTATGAATTGCGATTACACTTTCCAACAAACCTTTCATCCTTTGTTTCACAGAATCGAAGAATGTGTCGTAATTAATATGTTTTTCAGCACTATTAACTCTATAGCTGGCAATTCTGCATTTAAAGGCGCTTTTTATCAGTTGCACACCTTCTGAGTGTATAATCAAATCATTATTCTTATGCTGCAAAGTTCTATTATGCGCATATAATTGGTTTGAAGGAATATCTATGTCGCATGGAACGCATCGTTCCAGTAGATACTAAATGGCGGTGCAAATGAGCTAACCGGTTTATTTGACCTTCATTCCATATATGGACATCCGGTGACCACCTGCCAAACCGGTTATGTAAATAAGGTATCCAATTATATCTAATGAGCAAAAAAATACATCTTATTATATCTAATAAGCATTCTATATATGGACATCCGGTGACCACCTGCCAAACCGGTTATGTAAATAAGGTATCCAATTATATTTAATGAGCAAAAAAATGCATCTTATTATATCTAATGAGCATTCTATATATGGACATCCGGCGACCACCTGCCAAACAGGTTATTTAAAAAATATAATTATATCTAATGAGCAAAAAACTGTATCTAATTATATCATTCATTCCACTTAATTAAAATGTGTGGGAAACACGATGTAACAACGTTCTCACGCTCGGAGTAGATACCTAAGATCGTTTAACTGAAGGTCAACTAGAATTCATTACCGATCGTTGCCACCACTCACCCGGCAGTCACGTGACCACTCTATTTTAGTATAAATGCGATACACAACGGACCCGCTCTCAGTTTGAAAAGATTAAGCGATATGCTCTCTTCATACAATGCAGTGCTTTAAGTGTGGAAAACAGTTTTCGAGATCTTATAATCTACGCCGTCATCAACTTAATGATTGTGAGAATAATGATCAGTGCCCAATACCTAAGAAAAGACTAAGACCTATCGGTGTTGAAGTTTTAGGGGATGGAGTTAGTAAATTATCCCACGCATTCAAAAGCCGAATTTCATCATATAGATTTACCAGCGCCACAAAAAAAAATTGATTATTCCGAGTTCCTTGATGATGTCAAGCCAAAAGTTCTCAATATTTTAAATAGATATTTGCTACTCCACACAGCACTTAAAATAAACTTTGAGATTTTTGGGCTTTATGTTAAACCGGATAAGGAGCTATCCGATATAAAGTCAATGAATACGGAAAACAAAATAGTCACTGTTTCCAACGATCTTGATGAAATTTTTGAAGATTTCGTACATAAAACTACCACAGCAGATATCAAAAAAGAATGCGGTTTTAAATATTATGAATAATGACAACGCATGTTTCGCTTGGAGTGTTAACGCAGTCATCTTTGCCGCAGAAGGTGATCCATCAAAACCAACATCATACCCCCACTACGACACATTATTAGATTTCACAGATATCGAATTACCTGTGAAATTAAAAGACATTCCCAATTTTGAGAAATTGAATAACATCTCTGTGAACGTGTTTGGTCTTGAATCTTACTATAAAAATTGTAGAAACTATTATGAAATTGTGGGACCTTTACATTTCACAAATGATCGGAAGGCGACCCATGTTAATCTGTTATTAATATCAGATAAAGAAGGAAATAGTCATTATTGCCTTATCACTAATTTATCTCGACTCATACGGTCTACGAAATCGAAACATGAACATAAAATACATATTTGTGATGGTTGTTTGCAGTCTTTTATAAGTATGGAAAAATTGCAGAACCATATGGAAAATGATTGTACCCATATATACTCAAAATTACCAACTACTGAAGTGAGTAAGAACAAATGTGGTGAAATGCTTCCAGAAAATATTTTAAAATTCACAAACTTTGAAAAACAATTAGAGGTGTCGTTCATAATATATGCAGATTTCGAGTCACTCCTCAAACCAGTAGATCATAATGAGCCTTCAAATTCAACATCAGTAGGGTAGCAACACGGGAACCAGGGCACGTTTCGCGCTGGCACACTTTGGTGTGACATGAACACTCTGTATATGAGTCGACGTGGGTGGCGCCCTGGTGGCAGTGACGTAACCTAACCTATGATTTTTTTTTTACTTTCGCGCTACTTGTATGAATATTTAATTTTGCGCTTGGTGTTATGCGGCTCGGGGAGGTGTCCTGTATACAGTTGTCAGTGATCTTGGATAGTGTGCTGTAACCTAACCTAAGCCATAATTTCACGCAATCTAAATTTTTTTTATTTTTTAATAATTTTGAATGACCCTGTATGGTATTTATTTATAATAATTGGTATTCATTTATTCATGAGGGATAGGCTTGAAATGTAAGGCAATAAATATTTTCTTAACTGCAATAAACATGTCCTAATTAATAACCTATTGTTTTGTAAATCATCATAATAAAATTCTATGAGTTTGATGTAAAACGCACTAGGATGCTATTTTTTTTTTTTAATAATTTATCACATCGTGATCTGAATTGAATAGATTAATTAAAGATTATTGAACAGGATTGAATTTAGTTGTATATTCATTGAAAAATGTATGATTTAAAATATTTCATGTACTTATCAGAATACGTCTCTGAAAAAAAAAATACCGTCCAAGTTTATAAATATGAAGAATTTACTAGTTTGTAATCAAAGTAAAGTTTGAAGTGAAAAAAGAAAAAAATATGGGTAAGTTTGATATTCTAAATAAGTTTTTTATTTAATTAAAAATAAGTAAATAACACTTTTTGAAAAAAACCTTTTAACTATTTTCCAACCATTAAGTGTATAATTTCCATAAAAAAAACATTTTGCTAAGATTAACAAAAATTAAATGTGTAAAATATGGGAGAAAATGAATTTCAACTTTTAGAAAAGAATTAAAAACATTTTTTATTCAATTAAAAATAAGTAAATAACACTTTTTGAAAAAACCTTTTAACTATTTTCCAACAATTAATTGTATAATTTCCATAAAAAAAAAACATTTTGCTAAAATTAACAAAAATTAAATGTGTACTTTTCAATTCGATTTATGAATTTTTAATTAAGGGAATTAAAATATGGGAGAAAATGAATTTAAACTTTTAGAAAAGAATTAAAATCATTTTTTATTCAATTAAAAATAAGTAAATAACACTTTTTGAAAAAAACCTTTTAACTATTTCCAACCATTAATTGTATAATTTCCATAAAAAAAATATTTTGCGAAGATTATATGGGGGAAAATGAATTTAAACTTTTAGAAAAGAATTAAAAACATTTTTTATTCAATTAAAAATAAGTAAATAACACTTTTTGAAAAAACCTTTTAACTATTTTCCAACCATTAATTGTATAATTTCCATAAAAAAAAACATTAACAAAAATTAAATGTTTATGCTTTTCTTAAGTGCAATGAAATTAAAACATTAAAGAAAATAGGAAAAATATTCTTCAATTATTTTCTTATTAAAATAAACGTTTTTTATAAATATTTTAATTATTATGTTTCTTTTAACAGCATTAGACGATCAAATTGTTAACTTCTTGAGGGAGAGATTACCCAATTTTCTGTTGGTAAGTTCATTTAAGGATTTTCGAATAAATGATAATATGGCTTATTTTGATAGGCATTGCCAGCGACGATATTGGTGGGAGAAATGATGATCCCATACGTGCCGGGGATACTATTGGGGGAAGTAGTAGGGCACAAAATTTATTTCCTTAAAGATTTTAAACAATAATAGCACTCATTTTGAGATGACACAGGTCCATAGAATATGTTTGGATTATGTATTTCATTTTTATGATGGATAAAACATGGTAGACGGATTTGTAGATTAAATGTGGTTTTATAACTCTGCGGTAATTTATGCCATATATCAAGCAGTTCCCATGGGAGAGCTTTTTCTAATAAATGTTCCAGATTTAAAGATTTTAATTCCTCATCAGAGTAATCTCTTAAACTCTTAAACATGGAATCCATTATTATTTTAGCAAGTAGAAACTGTATAAACAGCGGTATTCTTTGTTATTTGCTTTTTATAGAAAATTCTTGACCCCCACTCAGTTATCTGAAACTACCAATTAAACTACTGTACCCATAATATAAATTTACATTTAACTTAAAATTTATTAATAGTATGAAATTGTCTTCAACTGACTCTCAACAAGCAATTTTAAAACATTTTTGTGAAAATAAACATCCATCCAGACGTATTTAGGTCCAAAATATGGCAATACTGACAACAAATTTTATAATTCTCACAGCTGTATTGAACAATACATTCTATGCCAATGTACCATATGGTGTTAGGAATGTAGCTGTCTGTTTTAATATGAGTGATATCAAGGGAGACTGTTCAAGAACATCATGGATAATGATGAGACAGTCTTCAGTCAATGAATTGCGACTACCAGTATTTTCCTGTGAAATACCTCAAACAAACAAATTTTATTTTAATTACAAAATTCTTTTGTTGTTTATCAATAACACAGAAGGTCAAATACAAAACTGGCGACAACTGATACTAAAACCCCCACAAAATGAAGAAGTAAATATTGGATTAGAAATTCATAAGGTTCTTGTAATAACATGTTTGGTTTTGATTTGTATTTTATTTCTAATATTACTAGTTTTAAGAAACTGTTTAAAATATACATGTCGAAATAAAACTCCTAAAATTTAAATATGTATATGTGATTTTTTATTAGTAAATACGACATTTGAACTGGGCAAAATAACATTAGTTAACCAGTGGTGTAGAGCAGTCACATTTTTTTGGGAGCACATGTACTTTCCGGTTGTATGCAAGAAACAGGGCTCTGTAGATGGTTCAAATACTTGCGTTCTACAAAGGAAATCATCATAGTTATCTAAGTCAATAACACGAGGAAAACAATTGAAATACTTGCATTTCTCCATCAAAAAGTCAGCTTTTTGATTCCCTCTGACATATATGTAGTCTGCATTTTGGAATAGATACGTCTCCAATATATTATCCACTTCGGAATAATCAATTAAACCAGAAGAGTACTTTATTCCATGAATGTACTTCTCCAAGTAATTGACAGTTTTTCGGTCCCGGTCATTAAGTTCACTATACCCTTTAGGTGGTTTAAAAAAAAAATCAAATTTTTTTGTACCGATTTCGAAAGCAACTTCCTTTGGATGGAAAGCTCCCTCAATCACAAAACCTTGTATGTCAACCAGAGCGATCCTCATCATGAATAAAATTAGACTGAAGACTTGTTTCGAGGCATAGGCATTTATATAATATATTGGGGTATGAAGTAATTAATTATTCGAATCGCGAACATTATAGTAAATATCGTTATGAAGTTATCAATATATTTGACTTTCGATTTTCCTTTTTAATTTTCAAAATTCATGATAATATTATTACTTCCTCTCTGTAGGAGGTGTGAATACATCATTTTAGCATATCTGCAAGTAGGGCTGAATTTTAGGTGTTCGATGATAGGAATATCATTAGATTGCCACTTGTGGATTTTAATCTTGCAACTGTAGCATTGAGTCACATCATCTAAATGAATATAATAGAATCCTGCTAACGCTAACTCTATATGTGATAAGAATCCTTTCCAATCTCCAAACGTTTTTACTCTGAATTCAAATAATTCCATCGGACCTGTGAAATCTTCAGCACACATTTTTGACTTATCTTCACCACACATCTTTGAATAATAATAAAGGATTTCCACTTTATAAGTATATATTCATGGTACAGAGGAGTAGGGGTAATAAGGAAACAGATACTTTTCAATCTATATTTTTTATTCATTTCATTATATAATTATCATACAAAAATAATACATTTGATAGAGCACAAAAACATTTGGTAATCGTATGGTAGGGGCATCTTGGTTCAGACCAACTTAGAGGTTGATGTTCATCAAATTCGAAAATTGGTACTTTACAAAATTTCTTAATATAATTTAATTTTTCTTTTTCTTTAATATACACCATATCGACAGCTCTGGTTAAATCTTCTAAAATATTTCTAAATTGATGTACAGGTGTAAAACCACTATTCCAATCGATTCCATGATGATAGTTCCTAATCACCTCTTTGTAATAATCAGCGGGAAGCAATTTAATACCGAATGGAGGTTTGAAAACATAATGGCTTAGTCGAGTTCCATCACAGCTGGCAAATTCTTTGACTATAAATTTATTATTTTTAATTTTGAATCCCTGGATATCAACTACGAGCCTCATATTTACAAATTTGAAAGAGTTGGTACGCGTTGGGTGTTCCGCATACACCTACAAAATTATAGTCAAAAATCGATGTAAGTAAAGAAAAAGAAAAAAGAAAAAATATCTCCAATGAAACTTAATTTTGTAGGGTGCTTAAGAAGACCCGGGGCGTACGTAAGTAAACTCTAAATTAAAAGCACTAATTAATCGCAGTATTTTACAGTGAACCGACAGAATTGTAAGTAGTAAAATGATTGATATATAAAGTATAATTAATTATTTTGTAGTATCCCTATGAAGGACGGGGGAGTAATGATTTTAAATGATCCGTGAGTATTTAACGAGTGTTTTCGATCTATATAAAATAACTACTATTTTGTTTCAGCGATGCCTTATTAGAATAGAATTCTCTTTCCCCACCATCTCCAAAACCCCTCCTTAAAATCCTTTCCACTCCTGATAGAAGACAAATGCCGCCTTCTCGAGGCTTCTATCGTTAAGGATAAAGCAATTTATTTTCTATTTTCTTAGTTAATAAATAGTTTTATTTGACAAAGAGCATACCTGTCTACTCCTCAGCTAAAATGCACGGTACATACATAACATCGCGAGCTGATAAAAAAACATGCTCAAGAGGCACTACTTCAGAAGTATGTTCATCAACGTAATAGTTTAGTGCATTAAACATACTACCACTCACATAAAACTGAATTTGTAGCACATCCCCCACCGTAGATCCTTCCCTCAAAGACACATACTCACTGTATATCTTGTCATTCACCTTATACCTTACAAGTACAGTTCTACTGTTCTGTATAGGCCGGTAAAGTTCAAAATCAAAAGGGACGGGGAAAAACAGAAAATTTATTTTTAATAAATATTCGCACTCGGCCATCGCGAAAATAATAAAAAATTTAAAAAAGTAAATAGTACTATATATATTGCTTGTACAGCTTTTCCGGTTTTTCGATGATAACTATTAAGGCTGATAAAATCATTTTTTCATTTAGCCTAACCATATGCGTAGATGTTTTCAATTTCTAAGAAAATAATTACAAAAAAAAACACGGTTTGAGTCCGCCAAAACCCTCTTTTGAAAAAATACGGGAGTCAGTTACCTCTGCGTCTTCAGTCTCTCATTGTACTTCAAAGATGAAGGTTGTGTGTTAGTAGCAGTTGTCTTGTTTATGCCCGCTAAAGGGCTTGTCGCAACAGAGGGCGATGCTAAAAATTATTTAGAAAAATACAATTACATACAAAACAATTCACAAACGGATTTTACTACGGCCTTGATAAATTTTCAAGAGCGCAATAATCTACCTGTTGACGGCTTACCCAATGCCGAAACTTTTCGACTAATGAATAGACATAGATGTGTAGTAGGGGAAAATTTGTTATCGAGTCGGGGAAAAATTGGTATTTTCCACAAGCTGGGGGATAGCTTGTCTAGCTACAAAAGCTTTTAGTCTATGGTAAGAAAATTCCAAATTTAAATTTAAACGCATAAAAACCCATCACTTGAAAACCCAAATATAACAATTACTGTAGTCGGTGATACTCATACATTTTGATATAATTGTCAAGGAAACACGAACTGCAACTTTACTTTAATGGGCCTGGGCAAATAGCCAGTGTGCTACTACCCATCAAACAAAACCTATCCAGCCTGTTGCTTATCTTCCAAAAACTGTCCAACCTACTACCCCAAAAACAAACTATATGCCCCTCATACCCACAGTCACGTCGCAGAAAACCAATACCAGACACAATGAAAAAATAAAAATTTATGTGAGATTGAATATCCAGAGCTAATTTTTATAGCAAACTGTAGTGTGCGTTTTCACTTCTCTACATTTTCCTTAGATTAGGTTGTATAATGACAGTTGGTCGGTTTTTATTTTATAACCTCTTTTATGAATTTCTGGCACGGAACTAGCAGAAGGAAGAAATCGTTCCGGAGTTTCAAGTTTCCGGATTTCTCGGCCAACTAAAAAAAAAACAGAAACCATGAAGAAAGAAAAACATCTGAATATTATTATTATTGATTTCTGGGCTAGCAATCAAATATTTTGTACACCTTAAAAAATATACTTATACAACTTATTTAAATATCAACATTTTTATTAAATATGGAACAATAACGTATTCCTCTAGACCTTCACGTGGATATTCGGCCTTGGTCTCGATTTTTCGCCGAATTCTACATTGGTGACCCCGACGTGATCGATTCCAGTTGAGCATCCACTAAATTGTTTGGTGGACATCATCCTTGGAAGGAGCTGATTCAGAGACCTTATCCAGGCATAAGACTCCAAGCGCTTTTCCTTGCTAGAAGTGAGTAAATTGAGGTGAGAAATAAAATAAATTGCTTTCTGACTGTCATTATATATATATAAATTTAAATTATTAACTAATATTATGCCTGATACTGAAATAGAGGATATTAAATACGTCAAAGTTCCCCCTTTTTTAACATCAAAACCAGAAATTTGGTTCAAACAACTTGAAAGTCAGTTCATAATTTATAAAATTATTTCGGACAAATCAAAATATCATTTAACTTTATCCAATTTGCCGTCTGATATCTTTAGCGAGATCATTGACGTGGTAAGTTCACCTCCAGCAACTGATCTTTATAATAATTTAAAAGATACCTTAATTAAAAGATTAACAATTTCTGAAGAAACTAAATTAAATAAATTGATTTCTAATTCACAATTAGGTGATCGCAAGCCTTCTGCTTTTTATCGAGAATTATTGCAAATTGCTAGCAATGTAACCACAGACGGTAATTTAATCATTAAAATTTGGAAAAATAAACTTCCAGAATTCATTAAAATTGCGTTAACTACTTCAGGTAAAACTGATGTCGTAGAATTACTCACTTTGGCTGATAAAATTTGGGACAACTAATTCCTATCAAACTAACCTTTCTGAAGTCAATTCCAATGGAAATTTAGAAAAAATTATGACAGATTTTTCAAAAACTTGTCATAATTTGTTACAAAATATTTTAGATCGACAGGTTAATTTAGAAAAAGAAATTTCTAACTTAAAAAAAGAAGAAAGTTCTGCTTCTTCTTCTTCTTTTTCTAATCATAGACGCGATAATTTTCAAAATCAATGTCATTCTTGTAGACAAAGGTCTAAGAGTAGAGATAGAGATATCAAAACAGATGATAATGATATCATTTGCTATTATCATCGAAGATTTAAAAAGAATGCCAATAAATGTTTAGGTGGTAATTGTTTATTATTTGAAGAATTTCAACGGAAACATCCAAAAGAAGGAATAAATTCAACTTTTGGTGAAAATCAGAGACTTTTCATTTGGGACAAAATTAATCAATTAAATTTTCTCATAGATAGTGGTGCGGATGTCAGCGTAGTTCCTCGATCAATTTTCAAAGGAAATAAAAAAGATGATTATTTTCTCACTTCAGCTAGGGGGAATGTCATTTCTACGTACGGAAAAACTTTTATAAAAGTAAATTTGGATTTGAAGAGATTTTCCTTTTTATTTCACCATTGCTGACGTAAATAAACCAATCATAGGTGCGGATTTTTTAACGCAATATGATTTACTAATTGATTTAAAAAACAAACGTTTAGTTGATAATCTAACTAATATTATTTCAGTCGGAAAAATAAATAAAATTAACGTTTTAGATGCACCAAAACTTTTTGCAGTTGAAAATAAATATACCCAAATTTTTAAGAAATATCCTAATATATTTTCATCCCCTAATTTTAATCTCTAACGTAAACATAACGTCAAGCACCACATAGTTACTGAAGGTCATTTACCGAATTGTAAACCAAGAAGGTTAAATCCACTTAAATACAAAATAGCAAAAAAAGAATTTGAACAAATGGTTGAATTAGGTATTTGTAGACCATCAAATTCTTCTGTAGTATCTCCTCTCCATATGGTTCCTAAGGGTAACTCTGGGGAATGGAGAGTTTGTGGCGATTATAGACAATTAAATAACGTAACAATTCCAGAAAGATATCCTCTTCCTTACATTTCTGATCTCAATTTAGGGATTTACGGTTGCAAAATTTTTTCTAAAATAGACGTTGTCAGAGCTTATCACCAAATTCCTATTGCTGAGGAAGATATTTTTAAAACAGCCATTACTACTCCTTTTGGAGCTTTCGAATTTCTAATGACTCCTTTCGGTTTGCGCAATGCCGGAAATAGTTTCCAAAAATTTATTCATGAAATTTTGAAAGGTTTGGATTTCGTTTTTGTTTATATTGACGACATTCTGATCTTTAGTAAAGATGAAGATGAACATCTTAAACACTTAGATATTCTTTTTGAAAGACTCAACACTTATTTCATTAACATTAAGCATTCAAAATGCATTTTTGGTGTTGATAATTTGACATTTTTAAGCTTCGACATATCAACTGAAGGCATTTTACCTTCGCTTGAGAAAGTCAAAACTATCACAGAATATAAAAAACCAAAAACGTTAAAGGAATTACAACGTTTTGTGGGAATGGTTAATTTTTACCACAGATTTGTTAAAAATTTCGCATTATTGCTCAGCCCTTTGCATGATTTTATTAATCATCTTAATTCAAATAAAATTAAAATTATTCAGGATTGGCCTAAAAATTGCGAAGATAGTTTTAATGAAGCGAAAGAATCGCTTGTTAAAGCTACGCTTTTAGGTCATCCTAAAGAAGGCACACATCTATCAGTAACTACTGACGCGAGCCAAACAGCCATTGGTGCGGTCCTAGAACAAATAGTTGACGGATCAAGACAACCAATAGCATTTTTTTCTAAAAAAACTTTCTAAAACTCAACAAAAGTACTCAACCTTTGACAAGGAATTATTTGCAATATATGAAGCAATACGTCATTTTAAACATATGCTAGAAGGTTCGGTTTTTGATGTTTATACTGACCATAAACCGATCGAAAAAGCTATTATGTCAAAGACAGAAAAGTCACCTAGACAATTTCGTTATTTAGAATATATTTTGCAATTTACAAAAAACATTTTTTATGTAGGTAGTGATAATGTACTTGTTGCTGATTTCCTCAGTAGGTTAGACGAGACAGATATCGCTTCCCTTGAAATTCAAGAATATGATCTTATTGAAATCAGTCTGAAACAAGACAATGATCTAGAATTAAAAAATCGAATTAAAACACAAAATTCCAATAAAGCAAACAAAAATTATAAGCTACAATATATTTCAGTAGATTCTCCAAAAACAAACGTTTGGTGCGAAGTAAGTTTTGGCCAAAACAGACCTTATATTCCAAAAGAGTTGCTTTATAGTGTTTTTTCAAAAATGCATAACATTGCTCACTTGGGTACTACAGCTTCGGCTAAATTAATTAAGTCTAGATTTTTTTGGCCAAAAATGAGTAAAGACATCAGAAATTGGGTCAAAGTTTGTCTTAATTGCCAAAGAGCAAAAATTTGTAAACACACAAAGAGTCCTATTGGACACATCGATCCTCCAAGAGGGAGATTCGAACACATTCATTTAGACATTGTAGGTCCTTTAAAAATGTCAAATGGATGCTGTTATTTACTTACCATTGTGGACAGAGCTACCAGATGGGTAGAAGCATAACCTCTCAAAAATATTTCTTCAGAAAATATAGTTAACAAAATTCTTAACAATTATATTTCTAGATTTGGAGTTCCATGTAAAATAGCTCATGATCAGGGAGCTCAGTTTGAATCCCATCTTTTTAAAGAATTTAGTAAAAGGTTAGGTTTTCATAGTACACATACAACAACATATCATCCCCAAAGTAATGGAATTATAGAACGTTTCCATAGAACTTTAAAAAGTGCCTTGATGGCCAAATTAAATAATAGCAATTGGTCTGAACAATTACCTTTAATTTTACTTGGTTTATGATCAGCTTTTAAGGAGGATTTGCAATGTTCTTCCGCGGATTTAGTTTACGGTCAATCTTTACGTTTACCTGGTGAATTTTTCACTAATTTGAACGAAAACATTGACACTCACGCATTGTTAATCAGATTACGTGAAAACTTTAATAATTTTAGACCTGCTCCAGTAACTAAACACGGAAATGAAAAAATTTTTGTATCGCCTGATTTAATGACGGCTGAATTTGACTCATTGACTCCTCCATATGAGGGTCCATTTAAAGTTATAAATCGAACGGACAAAGTTTTTACAATTTTAAAAAAATGATGTTGAAGTACTTGTCAACATTGACAAATTAAAGCCTGCTTTTTTGTTAGCAGATTTTTCATGTTCAGAAAATAATCCGACTATCAGGCCTAAAAAAAAAGTTTCATTTGTGTTAAATTGAATTTTTTATTGTTGTAATCTTTCTTAGTTTTGCTTTTAACATTTTACGATTATTATTATTATTTTCTTAAAAAAAAAGATGTAGTGTGCGTTTTCACTTCTCTACATTTTCCTTAGATTAGGTTGTATAATGACAGTTGGTCGGTTTTTATTTTATAACCTCTTTTATGAATTTCTGGCACGGAACTAGCAGAAGGAAGAAATCGTTCCGGAGTTTCAAGTTTCCGGATTTCTCGGCCAACTAAAAAAAAAACAGAAACCATGAAGAAAGAAAAACATCTGAATATTATTATTATTGATTTCTGGGCTAGCAATCAAATCTTTTGTACACCTTAAAAAATATACTTATACAACTTATTTAAATATCAACATTTTTATTAAATATGGAACAATAACGTATTCCTCTAGACCTTCACGTGGATATTCGGTCTTGGTCTCGATTTTTCGCCGAATTCTACACAAACGCCTCTGATTTCCCCTAATTACCCGATGTACATAGTAAGAGATCAACGTATATGGATAAATGATTTGAAAACTCAAGTGCCGACATTTTCGGTAAAATTCATTTCCAGGACTGCCTAATACAATTACATAAGCTTTCAAATATAATGACGGGCATATTTATTTGCCGAGCGAGAATAAATATTGCAAGTACAATGAGTTTAACTGGAATCTACTTGGAATACCATGTCCTGATCCAGGGCTAATTAAACAATTAAAACATTTGTTATATAAAAGATTATCTATGTACACATAATGTATTAAACTTTTTTTGAAAAATAAACATACTATTTTAAAAAGACCCTTTTATTATTATTATCCTCCTTTTTACAGAAATCTGACTACGAGCATGAACTTTTTATCTTAAGGAAATGACAAAAATAACCTGAGTGCAGTTTTATAATCTTTTAGCATAGGAAATGAAAGAAAATCACATGTTTCAAATTTCAAATAAATTTGCAAATCATTTTTCTAATTACAAAAAAATGCAGCCAACAATGGGTAAGAACAATCCAGTTTCATTAATAATAAAAAACTAATTAACTTTTTTTTAGAAGAGGTCAAGCGGGTGGTATCCGAAAGGATACCTCCTCCGTATTCAGTAAGTTTAATAATCTAATAAAAGTATATCGGTAAATAATAATAATAATTTTTGCAGGGAAAATTCATAGTAATTTATATGGGGGGCGTTATGAACCCTAGCGCCCCTCGCCCCCCTAACATGTTAAGTCTGGGGACGTACAGAGGCTTAAGCCTCTGGTATGACCCAAACTTAAAAGCCCCCGGGGTTGAGGTATGGGCTCTAATATAAAACGGGGCAGTAAATGTAAGTTTTCGTTAAATAATATTTGTTTCTTTTTATAATTGTATTTTCATTTTCTAGATAAAGAGATCGCCCATATTTTATTGTTTTTATTTTCCTTCCCAAACCAGACGGAAGAAAGCTACAACCTTCTCAATAAATAGTAAACTAAAAAAGAAATAATAACTATTACTATAATAACTAACACAAAAAACAATATAAAATTGCCTTTTCAGTGTAACAAGAGACAACAATGGAAATTTTCATGATACGAAAATAAAACATATGTATAAATGTATTGACATTTATGACGTGTTTATCCATTTTGAAAACTCACTACCTAACTTTTAGTATTAACGATACCCCTCTTATCTGAGGGCAAAAGGTAAAATAACAACTCTAATATTATACGTCTTTTCGTTCTTAAAAATCTGCCGAATAAAACAGATCGACACTGCTGACAAACATACACTTGTTACGACGCTGACACGCATCTGTCACTACGCTGACACACCTCAGTCATAACCCTGTCAAAGGTGTTCCGTCTATAAATAGGGAAAGAAACAGCACTGCTCCAAGAAAGAGGCATAATATATTTCTTTTTGGTCTTTTTGTGTATAAAACAGAGTGACTATTTTGTCAAATATGCACTTTTTACTAATCTGTTGCAACGCTGTCACGTATCTGTCACCACTCTGACACGCATCTGTCATAACTCTGTAACTCTTACTATAAATAAGGGTGCTGCGTAAAAACCAAACCAGTACCAAGAAAGCATCTAAACACAATGGAAAGTGAAATGAATGAAAATGATTTTGCACACGGACCTCATAATGAAAATGGTCAATGGAAAATTGGAAAGCAGCCCTTATACTTTGACGATGAAAAAATACTCGTAGGTAATACATCATTTAAGAATACACCAGGATTACAGCAATTGATCTTTTACAAAAAACCTGTAGGATTTAGTGCGATAGACTGTCAATTTTATAAGCAAATCTTGGAATTATCTTTCACACATAGAGACAGCAAAGGCCGCTTACGTCATCAGGCTTGTAAAGAAAAATTCAACAAGATAATAAAACCGCTGTTTTCAAATAAAACGAGGTTAGCAATGATAAAGAAACCGCGTGCAGAACGAAACATCACTAAAACCAGTCATAATACACAATCCGATTGCGGAAGAGATTATATAAAGTCCAGCGAGCCTCACGAATTTATTTATTCTTGCAATCCGAACAAATTATGTGACCGTTTAAGGTACCTAATCAATACAAACGGGTCTGAAGAAGAAATTAACTGTATCGTTAGCAAGTTAAAAAGTGCTGATATTATTGGATGATATTATTTCGTCCCCAGCTGGTGAAGATGGATGTTCGATTATTTACCAATCAACGTGCTGCAAAGAAAATCAGACAATTAAAGATATCAAACGATCTGATTGAACAATGGTACCTAGATAATAAGATCTCATGCTGCATTTTATACGTTAACGATAAACCTACTTCGTTCGCTCTGATGTCAACTATGGACTTTGATCCTTTAAAACAGCACGCTAATCCAAAAACACTAAATTATATTTATACGTTGGAGGAACATCGAAGAATGGGTAACGGAATGAAATTGCTTAAACATATCAAGACAAGAAACCAATTTACGGCATTTTGTTCTAATATAGAGGCTGAAAAACTATTTGAAAAATGTGATTGTATTAATTATGGTGAAATAAATTGTAATGTGATGTATCGTTATCCCTAATAAATAATGGAAAATATTTTTTGTTTCTTTTTTGTTATTATTAGGTCTCTTTGAACGATTATATTTAATAAAAGCTTGTAGATTTTAAACCAGATACCATAAAACCAAAAAGATAATACTATTTATAAACAGTTCTATATAATTGCTATATAAACACACTGTTCTAAAAGTTATAAACGCATAAAGTGTATTTAACAACTATTTCCATAGAGAACTAATTTAAAGTTTTAAATTGTACACGACACTTCAAAGAGTCCCTTAATAGATAAGCGCATAAGTGCCGAGGGATCTACAGGATCATACAAACTCTGCACACGACCCTATTAGACTATTGCGCCATCTCAGCCGGTTTGGTTCTAATACTTTTGTACACTTTCGCTGAAATAAAATTTAAATAAAAAGCTATAAGTCTCTCGTACTATAAAAAGATAAATAAAACGAAAATTAAAACCCTACTATAAAAGGTTATAAGTCTCTCGTACGATAAGAGCGACGATGCCCTTATAAGGACATAACTGTGCATAGAGCGTCCTTGTGCACGGCGCTACAAAAGCACGCCAAAACTTTGCCTGATAAGAACATAAGTGCACACGTCACTACATGACGCTTGGTACAACGCCCTTCACAGTTATATATTTTTGGGCTAAATTTAAGAAAAATAATATTGTATATTATAATTAGAAACATAAATTTTAATTTATTTCACTGAAAATAATATCTAATTTAAACCATGAATACTGGTTTATCTAAACCGTGCTTCCGATAAAAAATACACAGCTGTTTATCGTATAAGAACGTAATTTCCGTATTTGTTATGATTTAAAAAAGTAACCATTTTGTTTTCTTAAATAAACTTTGTGAATTTTCGTAAAAGAAATTTTATCAGTGTGAAACATATTTAACATTTTGCATTTTTTTTCCCGAGTTTATTATCACTTTCTTTTAATTTCGAAATCTTTACCGATTACTTGGAAATATGTAAGTACTTGTCAAATGTATTGTTTTTAAAATGTATTAAAAATATTTATGTAAATTACATATTTGATTTTATTAGAATTTCACTTTCATTAAATTTTCACCAGTTTCAAAAATATCCAGCGTTATCTTTTTTTTTATAATACAAGTCGAAACAAGCAAACTAGATAAGCGGCGCCGTCACACCTAATTTCCAGGAATTGTTTCATCATCGCCTTGGTGCGATGAATTTCCTGGAATCTCGTCGATGTCGAACGTAATTGACCAATCACGGAACACGATTTGCTCCATTACCTTATATGGTTATAGATGTAGCCCTACCGAGGTAATAAACAGGTCCTTACCTCCGCGCAGTCTCATTTCTGTTCCTGCTTTCGTCACGAACTGTTTTGCTAAGTGAGTCTCTCCGCGCTTGGAAAAAGTGCTTTCTTTGATTTTTGAAAAAAGTTGTTAGATTTTTGAAGAAATTGCCGCTGTCACAATTTGTTTTGCTATTTTGGTGAATTGATATTTAAGAGTTTTTGATTTCATACCGTACAATATAAATATATATAATTTTCGATTTAAAATATTACAAGACCGGAGTATTTATTTGTTATTTTGTTTTGCGTACTTAATACGAGAGATATCGTTTTAATCAATACTGATTTTAATTTTGCTATTTTTAACTGAAAATAATTTAGATTTTTGGTTTTTTACTACACATTATTTAATAATTTTTTAAAATATTACAAATTGTTGACTTTTGAAAATATTTTGAATTTAAATAAATTTGATTTTGAATTTTTGAAAAATATTTTGACTTTAAATATTTTTTGGTTGGAATTTTGGTTTTTTTATCATTTTTGTTTTTAAATTTTTTAAAAATAATTTTAAATATTAGTGTATTTATATATTTTGTCTTTTTCGAATTTTTAAAAATATATTAGTTTTTACACTTTTATTTAAAAAATGGAAATGTTTTTAGTTATTAATGACGTAACAAAACAGATCCGTCGCTTTGGGCTTCAGGGCAGAACCTTAGAGTTCAAAATCAGAGATATCCCCGACGGTGCAGAACCTGTTAGTTGGGTGAAGGACACGATTACCCAAATTGTCCTGAAGGGAACCGAGGGTATCAGCCATGATGACATGGTAGGTTTCACCTTTTGCTCCAAAGATTTTACTAGAGGCCAGGGGTGGATCAATTTCAAACCCGCATCTGAGGTGAGTGTAGACGATATTTTCGATAAAATATCATCCATTTACCAATCTAACTCCTCCGGACTCAACACAGAAGCTTTCTGTTTGGGTGTGACGTCAGTCACATTACCCAAGGGTATGGGTTCCCGTAGTCGTTTCTATAATATATTCGATGAAGAATGTAATAAAAGACTGGGCATTATTACTATCAAAAACAAAGACAGCCTCTGTTTACCCCGCGCTCGTGTGGTTGCCAAATCCTACGTAGATAAAGACCCCGACTATGGTAAAGTTCGTAGAGGCAACGGAAAAATACAGGAACAAAGGGCCCGAGAATTAATAGAAGTAGCCAATGTCGTCATACCGGAGGAAGGGTCTGGTATACCTGAACTGCAACAATTTCAGGATTTTCTACAAGGATATAAAATAACTGTTTACCGATATGGTAATAAGGGGCGCGACGTTATTTTCAAAGGAGGTAGTGGGCTCCCACTAAACCTTTTGTTTCATGAGAACCATTATAATGTTATTACATCTTAAACTGCAGCCTTCTGTTGCTCTTATTATTGTGAGGAATGTCACGTCCCGTATGAACATAAGAAAGAACATAGGTGTGGAGGGACGTGTCCTGCATGCATGCAGTCACCCTCATGCCCCAAGAATGAGTCAAATATTCGTTGTAACTTGTGCAAAAGATCTTTCCGCGGACAAGTATGTTTTAACAATCATTTAAAACTAGGTTCTTATGAGAAACAAACAAGTATATGTGATGCCCTACGCAATTGCATACACTGTTTAAAAATGGTGAATAATGGGCGTCTGCACTTTTGCGGTGAAATATTTTGCAAGATCTGTAATAAACACCAGCCTGACGACCACTTGTGTTACATGCCTCTAGATACAGGGACTCCCAAAACAAAGGATATATTGTTTGTCTTTTACGACCTCGAAACAAGACAGCAAAAGACCCTCGCTAGCGGTGCTCTTTTAAACGAACCAAATTTGTGTGTATATAAACAGGCATGTGACGTCTGTTTAGATACAGACTCGATAATTTGCAAGAAATGTGGTGTGCGCCTACAAGTACTAAGATCTAATGACGTTATCTCGCCATTTCTACACCATCTTCTGACTTTACGAAAAAAATTTAAGTGTATAACGGTTTTTGCTCATTTTGGGGGAGGTTTTGACACTGTCTTTGTATTACGTCACATACTGCTCAATACTGACCTAAAACCTAACCTTATAATGAGGGGAACTAGACTCATCATGTTATCGGTTGGAAACATTAGATTTCTGGATTCTCTAAATTATTTTCCTATGGCTTTGTCCGCATTACCGAAAGCTTTTGGTTTGAACGAGTTAAAAAAGAAGTACTTCCCCCACCTATTTAACCGTATAGAAAACCAAAATTACGTGGGACCAATACCCGATCTTAAATACTACGACCCTGACAACATGAAAACACCCGCCAGAGAAGAATTGATTCAGTGGCATACTGAACGCTTGGCTGAAAATTATGTTTTTAAGTTTCAGAAAGAGATTATTAACTACTGTATCTCAGATGTCGATATATTAACGCAGGCTTGTTTGAGATTTAGAAATTTGATGATGAAAGAGGGTAACGTATGTCCATTCACAGAGGCGCTTACTTTACCTTCAGCCTGTAACAAGATATTTCGACGAAATTTTTTAAAACCCAACTCGATGGGTATAATACCAAAAGGCGGTTACAGGTGTCGCAATAGACAATCAAAAATTGCGATACAGTGGTTAATTTGGGAAGAAAAACAGAGAGGTGTAAATATAAACCATGCCGCAAAAGGCAACGAAAGTATTATCCACGGATTAAAAGTAGATGGATACAGCCACAATACCAGGCAAATTTTTGAATTTCAAGGGTGCTATTATCACGGGTGTCGTAATTGTTACAAGTACTCATCAGAAACGCTCAATAATCGCTATGATGCAACGATTGCAAAAATTGAACATCTCCAGAATCATGGTTATGAAGTTATTCAAATGTGGGAGTGTAATTTTAAAGTGACTGACGAAATTAAAAACTATACTGAAAACCACTCTCTTCTAAATTATTTACCTTTGAACCCTAGAGATGCCTTTTATGGTGGTAGGACAGGCAACGTTAAAACTTACTATGAAGTAAAAGAGAATGAACAGATGAACTATGTTGATTTTACGTCTTTGTATCCCTATACAAATAAGTATTGTAAATACCCCGTCGGTCATCCTAAAATTTTTGTCGGTTCTGAATGTAATCTTGAGGAATCTGAGGGATTTATAAAATGTACGATAGTGCCTCCATATCGACTCTTTCATCCTGTTCTTCCGCTTAGAATAAATAAGAAACTAATGTTTACACTTTGTCGTAAGTGTGGAGAAAACTATATTAATGGCGGTTGTTCTCATAAGGAAGATGAACGCGCCCTAACTGGTACGTGGGTGACCGATGATGTTAAAAAAGCCGTTGAAAAAGGTTATAAGATTTTGAAAATCTTTGAAGTATGGCATTACAACACCGAGCAGTATGATAAAAAAACTAAAACCGGTGGTCTGTTTTGTAGCATTTAAATTTCCAGAACATATCTTTCTGTTTAATTTAGCACACCGGTTTCTAGTTTGTAGTGTAGACGTTGTCTCTCTGTTATCACTTACGTTCTTTCTCCAAGTGATCAAGATACGTTGTCGACTATTCAGTCACATATTTCTTCTTTTCCTGTGGTCTTAAGTTTCGTAGTAACTGATTTCTGTTGTTATGATTGGCTCTGAGAAATGACGTAGCAGACACGCGTATTTCCTTTTTCCGTTTGGGCTGTCTAAAGGCCACTTGTTGGTGAATGCTCGTTGAGTCTACACGCTACCATTTAAAATGGGATTATAAAGTAGATTTTCGCAACATCATACCACAAGTCGTTTTGTTTGTTGAGCAAGGCAGAGGATTTCATCTCGCGAGCCTGTAACAATTTTGGTTGATTATAAAACAGATGTAAATGCCCTTTTTGTAAAAAGGTGAGTAAATTGTCTTTCGTTTCTATGACATATTTTTTATGAACGCACGGCGTAGTTTCTTGAAGCTAATGGATTTTTTCCATTTAGGGTCGTTCCTCGTCGTTCCTCTTCGTTCCCCTTTGTACGAACTGGAGTTTTGCAGAATAGAATCTATAACTAGTTCTTAGTCGTTAAAAGGAACTCTTATGGCTATCAAAAGACGGTGAACCACTTTTTCTTTCGTCCGGCATTTTGGATTAGTTTGTATCTTGTCATCATGGATTATGGTTCCCGGCTCTGTGGATTCTAGCAGTCTTCTACTATCCAGTTTCGTTATTAAGATTTTTTGGGAAATTACTACCCAGCACTAGCAACAATTACCTAGGACCACTTGTGATCACGACATCCAAGATATATGAAATTTGCAAGTTAGACGTTTTCGCCACCATCTTGAAGTCGGTAACTTTTTAAGATTTTTTTATAATTCTCATTTCCTTTTATTTTTATGTTTATGTATAAATAATCAGATCTTTATGTGACAGACTTACTCTGTTTATTTTAAAGTACATTTATTAATTTGATACAGTTTTACATATGTAAACTTGAATACGTAACGTTGCGACATCAGGTAATTGAACGTAAGTTCACTCCTTTATTTGGTATGATCTGTAGGTACACCTTATTACCATCACTTTAATTTAAACAATTACAAATAATGAGATTTAATTATAAACTCTGATTTAAATTGGTGACCTGTTTTAACATAAAATACTATCACATATGTACTTCATCACTACTTAACCACCCTATTTTATTTTTTATTTACTGTTTTATATTTATTTACAATTTCATATATTTACATATTTTTGTACATAGAATCAATATAAGTATCGATCATGTTTATTTCGTTTCATTTGTGAGACTGTTGAATTACGAACTTTAATTTAATTAACTATTTCAAAGGTTTTACAAACTTCCTAAGACGAAGATAAATATCTGAAAAGTTTGTATGGCGCCCATTATAACATCTTATAAAGATAAAACTTGTACCAGTTAATAACCCACGGGCTCCCGACTATAAAAAAAGCCAGCCGTTCGCAAGTGTAACATCTACTGATCCTTTAGGAGAAGTTGACGTTACAGTTTAACGAATACATTAGTAAATTTTTTGCAATTAAACAAGAAGCGAGCGGTTGGCCCGCCAATTGCGATACTTCGGAAAAGAAAGACGCCTACATTGCAGATTATTTGGAAAGAGAGGGTGTAGTTTTAGATCCGAGTAAAATAGAATTTAACCCGGGGAAGAGACTTTTGGGTAAGAACGTCATTACCAGCTTCTGGGGTTATTTTGGTCAGAGAGAGAATCAGAGTAGGACGACCGTTGTAAACCAACCCGACGAGCTATACAGTATGTTAACAAACCCTTCAATAGACGTTAATACAATTTCACCTGTTGATGAAAATACCATTGTAGTTAACTGGGTTTTTAAAGAAGAATCCTACGACGTTTTATCGACGGTAAATATAGCCTGTGCGGCTTACACGACGGCTCATGCCCGTCTTAAATTGTATGAGTATTTAGAGAAACTAGGGGATAGAAATGTTTATTATGATACTGATTCAATCATGTTCATTACAGCCCCTGGACAATATGTACCTCCCTTAGGTAATTTTTTGGGTGAGCTTACCGATGAATTAGATGGAGGTTATATCACGGAATTCGTTTGTGGTGGCCCTAAAAATTACGCTTACAAGTTTTGGTCGGTGAAAGATGGAGAGTTTAAAACTGTATGTAAAGTTAAGAGTATATCTATTAACTACAGCTCTTCTCAACTTATTAATTTTGAATCAATAAAGAAAATGGTTTTGACAACACCTAGTGAACCTATTAGCGTAATTTCACGTCAGATTAGACGAACCCAGGAATATGAAGTTGTTACCACGTTCTTGGAAAAAAAATATCGGGCAACCTCCACGAAAAGAATTTTTTTCGATGATGGTAATTCTATACCCTACGGTTTTAAGAAATTAAAAATACCTAAACGTTTCTAATAATAATAACTGACGGAGACCCCATTCTACTGGGATTATTAATTTATTAAAATTCCTATTACAAATATTTTCAACCGTAAAATCAGTTAATAGTTAACTCAAATATTTTTAAATGTCAAATAAATCTTCTTAAACGTATAAGAGTCGAGCCCCCAGTGGTAGCTAATCCCCAAAATTAGAGCCATTGAGGTAGAAAGATGGCGGCAGTGGTAGCTAATCCCAAAATTAGAGCCATTGACACATAAAAGTGGATTAGGCCTACAGGGGAAACCACTATAAAAAAACGCATGAATGCCCTACCTCTTAGGTGATGTGGAAATAGGCCTTTAATTTCTTAACTATTTTATATGTTCAATTTGTAGTATGCATTGTTAATTTTATCAATATAAAATAATACTTATTCTACCGTTGTAACTAAAATATATTTATTAATTAAAATCCTATCAATATATTATTTTTTTAAATTGTGATACACGCTGTATATAGAAAAGCGGTTTCGGTGAACTAAATGTCATTTTTTTATTTTGTAAACTAAAAATGATTATTTTCATACTATCTATTACTCTTATCTAATTCGAGAGACGCTCAAACGGCGGTGATGCGCCGTTTGGGGACTTCGGTCATCGAGCGAACACTTTTATGCTGTGAAGTATTAGCGCTAAGTAGTGGAGGTAGCGGGGTCCTGTGACACTCGATGGCATGTCCATCAAGTTCATGTACCAAGAGCTGAAGAAAACACCTGGGGCAAGAAAAGAGTACCCCTTACGTGGTAAAAGAGGTGTATTCAATGTCCAGAAGGTATTTTAGTATACCTGAATGAGTAAAATCTACCCATTTGAATGCCTTTTAGGCTTCTTGTAAACGATGACCGACAACAATAACCAGAAGCGGTAGTAGAAGTTGGCTTCTTGTAGCCCCCCGTATAATGCAAAACTCATCGCTTATCGCTTGATCTCCTCTTCTTTTCCTGTACTTTTTACTTCTTGTAGACTGCGACCGACAACAATAACCGGAAGCGGTAGTAGAAATAGACTTATTGTAGCCCCCCTGTATAATGTAAAACTCATCGCTTATCGCTTGATCTCTTCTTCTTTCTGTGCAGTTTTTACTTCTTGTAGAACAAGACCGCCAACAATAAAACCAGAGGCGGTAGTAGGAATTTCACCTGTATAAAATCGTTTGATTTCATCTACTTTTCCCAAGAAGAAGTTAACTTCGCCTTGTATTTTATTAACAAGGTCAGAGGTTATCATTGAATATTTTAAATAAATAGTGTAAATAATATATTTAGTTTGTTAATTATTGGTTAAACATGTAAGTTAACATATTATTTAATGACTGATAGTACTGAAATTAGAATTTTGTGTTTTCTTTGTATGCATACGACCGTTAGAAGCGTTGTAGGGCAAGGAAGACGAAGTGTTGTTTATAGAATTTGCGAAAGCTGTTCAATAAAAATTCGAAGACCTGAAATAAACGCAAATTTTCAACCAAATCCTCCTATAAGAGATCGTAGATTTAGAAATTCTTAATGCCTGTTCCAGTCAAATACAAATGTTCCAAGTGTGGTAGTGAAACAGATTACGAAGGTAGACCTTGTTTTAATTGTGTGCTAAAGGAATTTATAAAATATACAAGTGGAAGTAAGCACGCACCATCAAGTTATTCGATTGGATACCCTAATTAAAAAAGATGCCAGTTATACAAATTATTTGTTATTTTTGCAACTACAAGGTTGAAAAATATGTAGAAGGTCAATCTTCTGGAAGTAGTCCTCTTTATTTGATGTGCTCAAGTTGCCAAGAAAAAAAAAATAAATCTTATTTATAATCTATTACCTTATTAAAAAATTATTAAAATAAACTACGTAAAATATATTATTTTTGTTTTATTTAATATTTGTATAATATACATGCTTATTTTTTACAATATTTATACCAATAATAAAGAAAATGAACATTTTCTAAAGCACATAAATTGTATTAGAATATGATTATTACATTGTTGTGATTTAAAAACTTGAGTCATATCAGGATAAGATAATAAATTAGGATCCTCTTCTAAATTAATAATTCGGTTGTCTATTAGTTTCTCCAAATATTTCTGAACGAAATCATTTCTTACAAAAACATCGCAACTATTATTTAGCATCCAGCTTTTAATGAATTGGAAATTTCTTCATACCGGAGTTCATCATCGTCATTATTATACCAACTACTCCAATCTAATCCAATAAGTGTACTAAGAAATTTTAATTCCTTAAAACTGAACCATTTAACATTTTTTCCGTTATTGGTATTTTTATCAGTTTTATGTACATATTGTTCTGAAGTAACATTTAAAATGGCAAGTTCTCTAGGTAAAAATACATCTTCTTCAGGAAACGAAAAATCCAATTACATCAATGATATACATATTTGAGAGGATTTCAATTTTAAGCCTAATGAATTGGTAAAGTTCAATTATTAGGTTTATATATATACTACTCCACCCCCTACTATCTTCTTTTTCCTCCTCCTCTCCTCCTCCTACTATTACAAAACATTATTTTTGTCAATCCAACTATTGTGTGAGTTGTCGAAACCAAGCCATTTTACAAATACTTTGTTATTTTTTCGTTTTAAAAACTTTTTCCACTAAATATACGTTGTGGCTGTTTTGCTTTTATTAATTGTTCATTATAGAACCCACCAAGAATATTTTCATTTTTTTCATCTTTTAGTAAATAAGTAATGGATTGGTGTAATTAATTTGACGAATGACAAAAATTTCAGTAGACCAGTTGGGTCTATATTTTTTATCGAAAACTCCTCTATTTTTGGAAATGCGAACGTGATCGCCGATTTGAAA